>LR989928.1:50627275-51100760 GCA_905146935.1 Scaeva pyrastri
ATATTTTCATTTATTTTTTATTTGCTTTGTTTTGTTAATATCAAATAACGATGTTTTTTACCGTTAAATAAAACTTTAGATGTACTCATGCAAATGCGGACAAATCTAAGTAAACCAAACTAACAAGGCAATTCCATCCCCTCATCAAGAATTGGAGTAATGAATCTAATCTATACTTCTATACTAATATACTAATATACTAATATATTAATATACTAATATACTAATATACTAATATACTAATATACTAATATACTAATATACTAATATACTAATATACTAATATACTAATATACTAATATACTAATATACTAATATACTAATATACTAATATACTAATATACTAATATACTAATATACTAATATACTAATATACTAATATACTAATATACTAATATACTAATATACTAATATACTAATATACTAATATACTAATATACTAATATACTAATATACTAATATACTAATATTACTATTACTAATTTACTTATCTATACTCTATACTTAATATATAAAGCTGAAGAGTTTGTTTGTTTGAACGCGCTAATCTCAGAAACTACCGGTTCGAAATGAAAAATTCTTTTGTGTGTTAGATAGTCCATTTGTCGAGGAAGGCTATAGGCTAGTATAACATCAAGCTACGACCGATAATAGCGAAGAACCAATGGAAAATGTTGCAAAAGTAAAGAAAATTATTCATCTAAAAAAGGCTTCCATCCCATTGTCAAAATCGGGTTGCAGAGAAAATCCGTATGCTCTTCTGCCATAAGAAAATAAAACTTAAATATCCTTTACGAAGTACTTTAAAATATATTTTTTTAAACTTAATCTTAATTGCTATAATAATAAATTGAGGCGGACGAAGTCTCGTGAAACAGCTAGTAAATTTATATTTGAGTACAATCTTACCAAACAAACTACCAAATATACTCATAGAGAAAGCGATGAGCTGTTACCATATTTTTATTCATGTTTACGTCGTATACTTCAAGTTTCGTTGGTCGCAAAGTAGTTAAATATTGGAGGAAAGCCTTAACTGTTTGGATAATGAAAAATAAATAAGTTTGATCTCTTTGTTTTATACGACTACCTACTTGTATGAAACTCAGTGCCGTAGCCCGGATTATGTTTCGGTGGGGGCTTGCTTCCAAATCTTGCGAGGAATTCTTTAAGCAAAAAACTTGTACATATATATATATACATTTTTTAGACGTGTGGTTTTCAAGAAGAAAAAAAAACGCATATTATTTAATGTTATGGCCAAGAATTCAGCTTTATTTGCTAAATTTCGCCATTATGTTTTAAAGATGATTTCGAGCAAGTGGTCACGGCGGCGGCTAGCTGGCTCGAATAAATTCAAGCCGAGAGGAAAAATTTTCGACAATTGGGCCCGTATGTCAGCAATAACGCGCCGAATATTCTCTTCTAAGGCGTCAAACATCTCGGGTTTATCTGCATAGACAAATAACTTCACATAACCCCACAAAAAATAGTCTATCGGTGGAAAACCGCACAACGCGAGATAATGATTGTTTTGTTTACTAGAGTCATGTAGCGTCAGCTTTTTGGATCCAGCGATCGTCCACATCCACATCTTCCATTTAGGCAAGAAAAAGTCAACAATAATGACTCTATAGCGTCCACATTGACTGTAACATTATGACAGGGCTTTATTTCTAAAGAAAATTTTACCAATTGCTCACAAAGTACAATAAACAGTGCCGTTTTGAGGATGTAACAGCGTCTCAACAATGACTTGTGGATTATGATCACTCCAAATATAACGGTTTGCAACCAAAAATGAGCTTCATTGTTGAACGAAAATTTCTAATGAAAATCGTGTGAAGCGCTTTAACCCAACCCTTATTAGGGTTATTAAATTGCATGATTTTCAAATCTTATTCAGGATTAAGTCTATGTATTATAAAACAGAAAATCAAACATAGCATAAATTAAGTGACAGCTGCCAAAAAGACCAACTCAGAAAAAAGTATTGCGTTACTGAAAACCACAAGTATAAAAAGCACCCTTTACATAAATGAAAATACTTAAAATTCTTTTTTATACACACAATTTTTTTCAAAGCAGATGACGTCTTGATTTCTTTTTTGACATGAAAGCAATCACCTCATCTGGATCCACATTAATATTTGAATGAATATAAATTAGGTCTTGTCCCATATATCAAGCAATTTCAAAACTTTGATAGATAGATAGATCACTCGACAATATTTTTTCGAACCAAGGAATGTAACGCTCAACTGCAGCAAAACCTTTGAGAAGAGCTTGAAACGATGATGGTAGAACGCCTTCGTTGAACATGAATCTGTCCGAATGGTTTGAAATTACTATATTAGGAAGTTTTAGTTTTTATTTTAGACTTTCGGGAGGGGCTAACCCTCTAGCCCCCCTCTGGCTACGTGCCTGATGAAACTATATAGTAAACATACGTTACTAAAACCACCTGGTTTAATAAACTACCTTTTTTGTACCTTATACAAACATTTTATTTACAAATATTGCATTTATTCTCCGATGATTTTTTTAAATAAATAAAAATTATTAAATAGTTGCAAAACTAAACATAGAAAAAAAATTGTCCGGGAAAACCCAGATCTTCACGCTATTTGTAAATGGTTAGCATTTTTTGTCGTAACCCAATGCTTCGCCAGTTGACAAAACTAAAGCGTTTTCCTTATTTATAATATTAATTCAATTATGAGTCAAGATATCATTATTTGCAACCTAAGTCCCGTACTAATATTTGATAGAATTTATAAATATCGTTATACCATTTTCGAGTTCCACGAAAAAAAATGTGTGTAGTTAAAACCTTTGCACTTAAGTTTGATAATTTTGCATATTATAGCTTCGCTTAAAATTTTAATTTCTATTGCAGATAGTGATGGAATTCACAACATGGCTTTTGGGATTCTGGATGTTTAATTGCTTTTCGAGATGTGTTGGCACAAGGTATAACTTTATATTCGATTTAAATTTTGCATTCAAAACCCGTTGTAGTTTCGATTTTCTTTCGTATAGCGATTTTAAATTTTATTGGAATATTCCATCTTTTATGTGCAAAAAATATCAAATTAAATTTGATACACTCCAAACTGAATATGGAATTATTCAAAATCAAAACGATTCTTTTCGTGGAGACCAAATATCGATCCTCTATGACCCCGGTAATTTCCCGGCAATTCTACAGAACACCACTTCAAAAGAATTCTTCTACAGAAACCATGGGGTACCACAGGAAGGCAATTTATCAGAGCATTTGCAACTTTTTGAAATGCAGCTAGCAGAACTCATACCGGATTCCCATTTTTCAGGTATTGCAATAATAGATTTTGAATCCTGGCGGCCAGTTTTTAGACAAAATTTTGGGACTCTCAAGCCGTATAAGACTCTTTCAATGCAAATCGAACAAAAAAATCACCCTAGATGGTCGAAGAAACAAGTTGAAAAAGAGGCTGAGGCTAACTTCGAAGTCGGTGGAAAAGCTTTTATGCTAAATACTTTAATGACTGCTAAGAAAATGCGCCCATATGCTAAATGGGGATATTATGCTTTTCCATATTGTTTTAACAATGGAAATGGGGTCAACCCGGGGGTATGTGCCAAGGGTGTTCAAGATGAAAATAATATGTGAGTTTTCTATCATACCTATTTCTTGTATGTTACAAAAATTAAAACAAATTAAGGATCCAATGGATGTTCCAATCTTCTGATGTAATTTATCCCTCTGTATACTTGCAAGAACGGATTCCGTCCTGGAATCGTATACCTTTTGTACGAGGAAGGGTAACTGAAGCTCTGCGTGTAGCCAAAATGAGCAGAAATGTAAAGCAAAAGCCGGTGGTTCTAGTGTATCACAGATACATGTTTACGGATACTCTGAGGTATATTGATTCAGCGAATACTTTGGACATATTTAGGAAAGTAAAACAGGAAGGAGCCAATGGAATAATTTTGTGGGGTAGCTCGTATGATCTTGATTCGAAGTAACATTTACTTCAATGCTTTTCCAATCTCATTGTGTTTTAATGTTTTTTTTTATTATCTTTGTCAGAGCAAAATGTCAACAATTCCAAATATATCTGAAGGAAAAATTGGGACCTGCTGTACGTTTAGCTAGTCAGATATTTGATTAATAAATAAATATTTTTTCTTGAAAGTCAATTAAATTTTTCTTATTGAGGTAATTTGAAATTTCAGAATGTGGTTAAAAAAATTTTAATTTTGATCTTGTTGACCTTTCAAGAAAATAAAAATAGTGAAGTAAGGAAAAAAAATTTAAGGAATTAATTGAAGAAGCAAGTCCATACTTGGAAATATATGTAGATATGGCGAATAAGGAGTCTGAGGTAGAGTTGTCACGAATAGTGATTTAGCCGAATACCGAATGTTCGGCCACGCTATCGGCCGAAGCGCCGAATATTCGGCCTCCGAACATTCGGCGACATGTACATGCTTGTCGAACGCAAAATCGTGTCGCGACCTGTCTCACTCGAACGCGGGTGGGCGTGAGGCGTTCGGTCATTTGATTGTTTGTTTCTGTCGCCAGTAGGCACGTCACGGCCCGCTTTGTCAAAACATTATAAAAACAAAATATCACCAACGATTTTGTAGAAAAGTTCATTAGTTCTTTTTCAATTGTATGTGTTAAAAAATGACACCAGTTAATAAGAAATAAAAGAAATTATGTGTCTTTTTTGTCCACAATTTGGCCAGTTTTTAGGTATACCAAAAAAAGTGGCCGAATAGGCCGAATACCGAATAGTAGCCAAGTATTCGTGGCACCTCTACACTTTAGCCGCGTTTTATTATGATGAACTGGTTCAGATCATTAAAATAAAACGATACGGATCCTAATTTTCCCATTTTTTTAAAAATGATGTTGACAGTTGTGATTATTAGAATTTAATTATACTCCGAAAGAACATCTTGCCCGTACACTACATAGAAATGTAGTTGCAGACGTAGAAAATAAAAAAAAATTAGTTCCCACAAGCTTTCACTGCAAATAGTTCACATGCATACACACCACACAGGAGGTCTGAGCAAATTATGTTTACAACAATAAAATATTTCGGTCTGCAGCGACGATGTGTCTGTGTCCTGTCGTTCACTATACAATGTAAGATTATAAACTTTGCAATAACGGTTCGGAATCGAGTGATAAATCAAAAAACATGGTTTATGGCAATACTCTCTTTTTGACAACTCAGAACAAAAACACTACCCCTTGCAAATGCAAAATTTCCCTTCTTTTGGTGGTGGAATCAAACTTGGTTCACGAAAATTGAACCAGAAAAATATCAAGATCATGTTGTGTTGTTGTAATACATGAAAAGTTCTGAACCAGTTCTTCATGAACTGGTTCTTCGTGTATAATAAAACGCGGCAAATATTATAAAGTATTTATTGTCCAAAAATAGTTTAGTTCCCATTAACTCCCCTTAACTAATCAGTTCAACCACACTTGCCAAAATCGACTTCGATTTAAATAACATATTTATGGAAAGTGCTCAAAGTCACACTACTATACGTCTGAGCCTTAAATCATTCAGGACTACACCTATTAAGAACATGTTAACCGAAGCTGGTCTTCCTTCCATAGTAAAGAGTTCAACACCTCACATCAAGTAATATGTTTAACCCGAAAAAAATACCATGTAGTACTATTTACTTTATTATCATCATATTATTCTTACTTCATTCTTATCTCGAGCTGCTAGTCATGGTAGCTAAGGCTCTATACATTAGCATTGCAATTTATTTACTTGTTAATAAAGATACAAATAAGTAAATATATTCATAGTATAAAAATGTATTGTTTGTGCAACACTCTTAGCTCATATGTACCTATGTATGTTCTTATAATATTGTTTGACGATATCAAACGATAGAGAACAGGCCAAAAGCCCTCAGAAAAGTGGATCAGATAAAGTGGCACCGTCCTGTTGAAATCACATATCGTCCACATCCATATCTAATTCGGGCCATAAAAAGTTCATTATCATCTGACGATAGCGAACGCCGTTCACAGTAACTGCCTGACCAGCCTCATTTTGGAATAAATATAGTTTGAAAAAAACTAAAAAAACACGCTTTTAAAACCCATCATACTAAAAAAGCGGAAAATAATTTTTAATATAAGCTGAAAACAATAATGAACTCAAAATACAAGTGTTATTGTGAAAAAGCGTTGGGCGCATTGGCCATATTTTTTTTTTCATATATCGAGCGCCCCACGCTTATTCACAATAACACTTGTATTTTTAGTTCATTATTGTTTTCAGCTTATATTAAAAATTATTTTCCGCTTTTTTAGTATGATGGGTTTTAAAAGCGTGTTTTTTAGTTTTTGTCAAACTATATTTATTTTTAACTTTTTAGTTTAACGTTCTTTAAAAGCGTGTTTTTTAGTTTTTTCAAACTATATTTATTTTTAACTTTTTAGTTTAACGTGCTTTATAAGCGTGTTTTTAGTTTTTTTTTTAAACTGTATTTATTATAAGCTTTAAAGGATACCTGGAACCATAAATGTGGCCGTTGACTTCTTTTTTTCACAAATTTGATGTTTTTTTGTGATTTAAGAAAACATTGAAACATTTCATTGACCCATTTAGTTGATTGAAATTGTAAATGAAATTGGAATTATTTATTTATTATTTAAAATCTCGTAATTTTAATTAAAAAAAAAAGTCACCCATAGCTAGGATTTGATCACGACCCTTGACGCTCAAACTGAAACGTGACCGCGCTTTAACCAACTGAGCCACCGCAGCACTTAAAATTAGGGAGTCTATTAATATTTATAAGCGCATAATAAAATCAGGAAAAAGCAGGAGCTGTGGGATTAAAATGTTTAATCCTGGTAATCCTGATAAGGATATTGAGATAAACTTATGAAATTATTGTTTTGCCACCGGTTCTTGATATGTGAACAAAATTTTATTAAAATCGGTTCGTGTGTAAAGTGGGTCAAAATCGAATGTAAAGGTGTCGGTTACATACATACATACATACATACATACATACATACATACATACATACATACATACATACAAGTGAAGCTAAAGTTAGACGAGTGTAAGCTCGGGAAGGAACGGGTCGAGGATAAGACCCAGCTTAAATGTGCAGTTTGCCACGGCGAAGGGCACCCCGCTAACTATCGGGGATGCCCGGCGTTTCAGCAACTGAAACAAAAAAAGCAAAGCAACCAGTAGTAGAAGCCCGCCCACCTACGCGTGCTCCCACATCAAGGCCCGTCAATCCTCAAATTTCCTACGCCCAGATGGCGTCAGGAAGAGGAAGCACGGTACAGCCCGCGCCAAAGGCAACCCAGCCGGCCCTAGAGCCGAGGGCTCCTGAGGCACAGGCAGATATAAGAAGCATACTGCTGGCCATTCAGGGCCAGTTAGCAGGACTTCAAAACCAGATCAGGGAGCAGGCGTCTAGGGTGGATTATCTCTACTCACGGTTGCCGAGCTTAACGCTTGTAGGTTAAGGGCGCGCTGCCGGAGAGGCCCTTTAGGATCCTAGCTGTGAATGTAAATTCACTGATTAGGACCGAACGAAGAGCGAATCTGTTCCATTTGTTAAAAGACCAAAGTCCAGATGTGTTTTTGGCCAGCGAAACTAAGCTGAACCAGAAACACAAACTGACACACAATAATTACAATATCGTACGAAAGGACCGGCCCAACTCCACACAAGGGGGTGGGGTCGCTATTTTCGTGCGAAAAGGCATTAGTTTTAAAATTATATACAATAGTGAAGTACGCAGATTTCGGTGTCTTGAGGCATGTATCGTGTGCATACCTCTCCAACAGGGGAAGCGTTTGTATGCGGTCGCGTCTTATGTACCGGAATCACCTCAGCCAACTAATTTTATCGCAGAACTCGAAAAACTTTTTCATTGCTTGCAACTGAACTCGGAAGAGAATTATTATCTCATGGCCGGTGATTTCAATGCCAAACATTCAGATTGGGGAAATCAAATACAAAATCCGCGAGGTAACCAGTTATATAACTGGATTGTTCAAAACAATGCTGAGTATATGCTCGACCTTTTTGCTACTGATAGACCATCGTTTCCAAGGAGCGGTGCCTATCTGGATCTATTATTATTGGACTCAAGACTGACGATTACTGACACTGTGGGTCAAAGACCAAGAAACTGTTTGCGGACGATAGATTACGACAGTGACCACTGTGGACTCGCCGCCGTAATTCAGCTGCCGAACGAGCTAGTGGAATTGGAGGAGTATGTACCGGTGCATACTTACAATTACAGTAAGATGCGCTGGCCACGCTTCACCAACGCCCTAGCCAACGAACTTCGTTCGAGCAATATATCCCCACCAATTAACAGGAATCTGACAAATAACGAAATTGACAGTTACTTAGAACAAATGGACGAGACAATTCAACGGACCATGGAAAGAACAATTCCAAAGTACAAAGAACGCGACACGACTAACTTGTACCGAAACGCGACCATAGACGCACTCCACAGACAAAAAAGTGGTCTATTAACAAGACTCAAACTTTTGTACAGACGGTTTACTGACCCGAACAATTTGGAGATTAGGACATTGAAGTCCTCGATCAAAAACGTCAACCAATTGATCAAAGAGAACTATCGATTGTCTGTTAATTTGTATTGGGACCAAAAAATTCGGGCCGTTAAATCTAGCGACCCGAGTATGTTCCCGCAAATTAACAAGATCTTTAGAAAAAATAACGATAACGATCTTCCATGTCTTAAGCTCCAAAGGACAAACAGAAACGTACTTCTGACTATAGGGATAGACCCAGAGAACGCCGTCTTGGACGATGAACTATATATGATCGAAGATCCTCAGGAGAAGGTGGAGGTTGTGGGGGCTGCTTTCCAACAAGTGTACAAGGTGAATGTTTGCATTCGCCCGAACCACGACCTGGAGAACAGAGCTCTGCTCCACCACTTTTATCTGCGGAACGAAATAACGCAATGGCGATCGGAGAACCTCGGCTTCACCGGGTTCAATGATGAACACTTGGAAAATGCCACAATCGCCGAGCGAAGTGGGACAAATTCCCTGCTAGTCTCAAAGGTAGAGCTCCAGCTCATCTTCGATTCAATAAAGAAAAAGAAGTCATCGGGTGTCGATGGTTACCTCAGGAAGCAATAGACATTTTCGCCACACTGTTTAACAACGCACTGAATAATGCATATTATCCAGTTCGTTGGAAGACAGCTGTGGTACATCCTCTCCCGAAAAAGGGAAAGGACACCTCCAATCCGGCAAATCTCCGGTCGATAAGTGTTCTTCCAAGTATCAGTAAGGTATTTGAAAAAATCATTAATAGAGCTCTGCTCACGTGGGCTGAGGACAACAATATCATACCGGATAATCAGTTCGGCTTCAGGGCGGGTCATGACACTATTCATGCCGCGTCTAAGCTTGTATCTGATATTCAATGGAACAAATCTAAAAAACAGTGTACGGGTGCCTGTCTGGTTGACTTGAAGAAGGCCTTCGACACCGTATGGGTAGAAGGTCTCTATCTCAAGCTAGCCAGACTTGGTATAAATAAGCCCCTGTTGTATATGCTTTATGACATGCTCAATGGTAGAAAGTTTGTTGTCAAGAGTGGCAATGTAACTTCTACCACAGTCTTCGATATACAAAATGGTCTTCAACAAGGAGCCGTTAACTCACCGATTCTATTCAGCATTTACACCAGCAATCTGATAGGTAGTCTTACTTAGGCAATTGCGTATGCCGATGACCTAATAGCGTACAGAACGGCCCCAAAAGTCGAGGTCATCAAAATTCTTTTGCAGCGTAACTTCGACACGATTCAGCGATATTGCGATGACTGGAAGTTAAAAATCAACTTCCAGAAATCGGAAACTATTCTGTTTAGGACTCCATTGTCTGGAGCCTCAAGGGATACGAGAAAGAACTGGAGAAATCTAGTGATCGTAGGACCAGACCGACAACCACTGGCGAATAAAAGTGTAGTAAAGTACCTTGGCATCTGGTTGGATCAGTACTTATATTTCGATAGACATATAAGTGCTGCCCTGACCAGAGCCAGGGGAGCTTTTGCCCTGACAAAACGGCTTTTTTATAGCAGTCGGCTAGACACCAGGGTGAAAGTGATTTGCTACATGGCCCTTATTCGGCCAATGATTGCCTATGGTTGCCCGGTATGGTTCAACGTTGCCCCATCTCAAATGGAAAAGATTCGGGTGTTTGAGAGAGAGTGCCTTAGACGCTGCCTTGGATTGCACAGAACACCAGAGTCGAAGTACAAACATTACTATTCCAACCAGGTTCTATACATTGGAGCCAACATAAACAGAATAGATAACTTCATCATAAAGCTAATTCGTGGTCACATTGCAAGAGCGATGTCCTCGAGTAACAGTTTAATTTTTGGGGCCTATTACCCAAAAAATCAGTACTACGATAATGTGCTTTTAAGTGGATTTATTCCTCCCGATGCTTTCCTCTATTTAGATAGTCGAGGACTGATTCAGGATAGAGAGGTAGTACCGCTAATCTACCACGTCAGCCGCAGAACCGTAGACAGGCGGCTCTTTTATGATCGAGACGTCCTCGCACAGGACGGAGCTGAGCGCCTTCGGTTCAGTAGGACTGTGTCCGATCGAGACCGGAGAGATAGGGTAAAGCAGGAGAACCAATTCTGGTGGTTGTAAATTCAAATTGATATTTAAAAAGTTGACCGAGTCTCTTGACCTTGGCCGGCTTACATAAGTTTAGGTATTTTTTAGTTAAGTAGGGACAGTCGTGGTGGCACCAAAAAAAAATAAAATACAAAAAAAAAAAAAAAAAAAAACAAATACAAAAAAAAAGCTTCCTGTGGCTGTTCTAGTTTGTAAGTAGTTCTTAAGTAGTCTTAAGTAGTCTTAAGTAGTTTGTAAATAAATAAAGTAGTTATAATTAGTCTTAACTAGTTTAAATTAGTTTTAAATTAGTTTTAATTAGTTTTAAGTTAGTTTTACTTAGTATTATTTTAGTTTTAATTTAGCTTTATTTGTTTTATTTCTTTTTAGTTTTAAGTTTTAAAAAAAAAATATTTAAAACCCGATACAGAAACAAAGTTTTTTGCAATTCTTCTTGGTGATAAAAAAGATATAGAAATTTAGATTTAAATTAGTTCCTACGCTGAAAGGCATTAGCATTAAGATATTAGTTTAACTTAGAGCGCCCGCATAGGGCCAGTAAGTTAGTTGTAAGTTATTGATATATATGCTAGTCTTAAGAATTTTTGTCTAGCTCTAAGTAGTTTTAAGATTGAAGTTAAATAAAAATGAATTAAAAAAAAAAAAAAAAAAAACAAGTGAAGCTAATATAAGCGTGTTAAAAAAAGGTGATGCCGCCAGCCCATAAACTGCACCAAACAGTCACTCTTTGTGGGTGCATTGGTTTTTCGACAATCACTCTTGGATTATCATTCGCCCAAATGCGGCGATTCTGCTTATTGACGTATCCATTGAGGTGAGATTGTGCCTCATCACTGAAGATAATTTTTTTCGAAAGTGCACGATATGCATTTTGATTTGAAAGCCCATTTTCATAATAAGACTGAATAACTTTAACGAGTTGCTCGATTGTGTATCTTTCCATGGTTCAAATTGAGTAAGTCTGAAATTGAGACATGTCAAATGAAATGCAGATAAAAACTTGACGTTTAGGTGTGGTTCATATTCAACATCAGCCCTTAAAATTTAATCACCCTTTACTACGGCTATTATTAGAATGTGAACCCCATAATGGATTCCAAGAATGAAATTGTGACTTTAATATGGATAATTGGAGTTTGAAAGCCATTAATAACGTTTTACAAATCTGGTGCACTAAATGCTTGATCAGGGTGAATATTTTGAATTTTAGTTCTATTTCAACGGCTATCTAAATGTCTAGAATTTATAATAATAAATGTGTGGTAATAAATTCAGATGAGGGGGTATGCGAGGGCAAGTTTTTAAAATAAGATGAATAATTCTTGGGTAGTTGTGGCTGAAAATTGAATTTAATATGGGTTTCTTCGAGAGAAATAATAAGAGGGGTTAGTTCATTAATAAGGGTTTAGTTCATTAAAATTACAGTTCATGATAATTATCGAAGAAACCATTAAAATTCCATTTGGGGATCTTGAAGCATAATTTAGTTTTTCTTTAGACTTTTGAACAATATAATCAGAGTTACATATATTGTGAAATATCTAAGGTGGAAAAATTGGGGTCGTTAGAGCTATGCAAACCAGATGCTGAAGCGCTCGAGTTCACAGAGCCACTCGCGCGATTCAGTTCCGCAGAGTTAGTATGAGGAGCATCACAGTTGTTTTAATGTTGCATAATCATCTTTACGTTGCAATATCGTAAACGTCCGAGCAAAGCAAAACTAGATGTATTTTTTTTGTTTAATTAAAATATTTTTTCTTTTTGTAAATAAAATAAAAGAAAATAAATTAAAAATAATGGGACCTATTCTGCCAAATCTGTTATTCTGCTATGAATATTCTGTTATGAATCGTAAAAGATTTTCATCATAAAAGATCTTTTATAATTTGTATTCAGAAGTTCGAACTTTTATAAAAGTCTGTTATGAACATTCGAAAACGAAATGAATAAGCAAACAAAACTAAAATCTGTTATCAAAATTAAACTGTTTGTTATAATGTATTTAAGTAAGTAAATGATTCATTACGAATTTACCACTTACTTAATGTTTAAAGAAATACCATGTCAACTACCATTATAGCCTATACAGCAATTAAAATTCTAGGATCCTTTGTTAAGCGTGTTACGCAATATGAAACGTACTCTCGTGGAACACACATAAGTACATGGAAGGTAACTTAGTACACCTATATCATGGTACGTACAACAGGCATCAGTAGTGAACAACAAATTACTATTAATTCTTTGAGACAATTCACTTTATTTACAATAGGAAACATAAGGATGCGTATGTCCAAGAAATTCGGCAGTATCTTGAAGCTCTTGAATTTGAAAGGCAATGGTCATGTTTGAAGATTGTGTTGTTCCATTTGTCCACTAAAAATCCTGCATTTAATTTGTCCAATCGTAATACATAGCTTCACATCGGGAAATTTAAAGGAACTTCTTTTTTAACGTACCCCCATCAAAAGTTTTTTGTTCCTTTTTCTAAGAAAATATTTATATAAATTAAGCTTGCAGTTTTGTTTATAATGTAATTAAATACATGTTATTTTCTTACATTTCCTCTCAAGCACATTTATTTGTTGAAAATATAAGTACATATATAAATATCCATTTTTTCTTCGTATTGAATAAAATCTTTTATAATAAAAATCAGAAATATTTGTCTTTTATTTTTTTGTTATTCATAACAGATTTCCTTAAAGATTTTGCCTCTCCGAATACGAAAAATAATATTTGTAAAAGAATTTTTGACATGTTCGAATTCTATACAGTTCATAACAGATTTTATAGCAAATTTAGTATACTGAATACGAAAAATAAAATTCATAAAAGACTTTTTGACAACTCAAATTTTTGTATGGAAATTCATAACAGAATAACAGAATAGCAGAATAAAATATATCGCCGAATAGGTCTAAATAATTTCAAACATGTTTTTTATTCAGCTGTCTAGATATCTGAGGCTTCTAAATAAAGCTCCCTAAAAATTGCACGATGTTTTCGATACGGCAGTTTATTGGGAAGTTAATAAAATAAATAACCTGAAAACAGTTAATGAAAGGTATATAGTAACTAACATGAAGCAAAATAACGGATATTCGAGACGATCAAATGATGGCATGAGATGGCACGATAAAATTTTAAGAAAAGTATCAAGTGACAAATACACTTTTAAGTTTAGAAATATGACACATTAGTTACATTACGATAACGAGTAGATTAAAATAATGCCATTGCATATAAAGTGTATATACAATATACAAACCTATATAAATATAATAAAACAAAACAAATTGATGACAAACAAAAATGTTTTATATTAATTTATTCTATTGAAGTTATTATTTCGTTAAAAAAATCTTTATATGTACATAGATATTTACTTAATTATAGTAACGATCGCAACAGAGATTAATTAAACGTAAGTCTTTCACGTTTAAAGTAAAAATTTAAGGTTTAAATGAACTAAGAAAAAGTTTATGTTCGCATTATTTTTACGACATTAAAATTTGTATTTTCATGTAAAGTTGATTGGCATTTTGCTGTTCATATACACTGCCAATCACTAGGATGAGGCCACATATTTTTCAACCGATTTTCGGTCTGTATACCTGTTGGAATTTAGTTAACCCGGAAAATTTTACTACATGAGAGTAGGTACATATTTTCTTAAAACAAAGTGATACAATTATAGGGTTAATTAGAAAAGACCGTTGGAATTTTCCTACATTAATGAATGGGCTACCTAAAAAGGATATAAAAAAGTGCGTCACTAGGATGAGGCCATTGCGAATATTTCGTTGTAGAAGTTCACATCAGCAATTTTTTTTTGAAAATTTTGGTTGCAATATTTAAGAACGTTTTACAAATAACTCTTTTTATTAAATTTCAATTACAAATGGGTTCCGGAAAGACGTTGACAGTGGCAGAAAGAGGTCAAATCGATGCTTTCAAGGAAATGGGACTCTCAAGCCGAGAAATAGCAAGCAAGCTGAACAGAAGTAAGACAGTTGTAAACATCTTGCTGATCTTCAAAACTATGGAAAAAACCAAAAAGGACGCACAGCCCAAGCAACAACATCCCGAGAAAAGCGGTTAATTTTACGTATTGCTTCAAATTCTACTCGATCAGCTACTAAAATAAGGTCCAAAAGCGAAGTATCAGCCAGTATTTCTACAGTCCGAAGGATAATAAGAAAAGATGGTACTATCCAGAGAAGAAAACTCAAAAAGAAACCTGTTCTAAAGCAAGGACACAAGGAGCTGCGAATGAACTTTGCAACAGAACATGTCTCTTGGAGCAGTCAATGGAAACGCGTTGTCTTTTCGGATGAAAAAAGTTTAACCTTGACGGCCCCGATGGTTACAACTTTTATTTCCATGATTTAAGAAAAGAGGAACTAATTTTGGGAAGACATCACAGCCGTACATCAGGTGTTATGGTGTGGGGAGCTATCACCTACTATGGCAAAATCGAATTGGAGTTTCTTTCTACAACAATGAACGGAAACAGCTACAAATGCTTGTTGGAACGGTCATTTCCGAAGATGAAAAATATCTCTGGACCTCTGCCTTGGATTTTCCAACAAGACAAATGCCTCATCCTAGTGATGGCAGTGTACCTACATACATACGTGTCGATGGTCAAAACTAAAAAGAAAGTTCTACAACTGTCTTGAATCGATGATATCTACCTACATATTGTTTTTTTTCTATATCAAATCATCCAAATCCAATGCATTGCAATATGCAAATTATTAGCCTTGGACAAGGATTAAACGTATTATAATTATTGTTTGTTTCAAGCAAGTACAGTGAGTCGCGCGAATAATCTTCTAAGCAAGTGTTTTTTGTTATATGTATAATGATTTTAATAAAATCATTTTATATATACAATTCAAAATAGTTTAGTCAAATATAAGATTGGAAATTTTAAGTGAAAGAAGTTTTTTTTAACATAATCCAAAACAATTATTGAGGGTTTTTTAACTATTGCAATTTAAAAAATATGTAAATTTTGATTGATCTCAAATATTTTAAGAATAGATAATTTTTATTGACTTCAAATAAATTTTCTTCTACATATTATGATAAAATACAGATTTGGAATAAATTTGGAAAAAATCAACTTATCCTTATTTTTTACTCGGAAAAACTATATAAAATTTTTTTTTAAATACAAAACTAAAAAAATCTAGCAAAAAGTCTAAACAATTATTTTTCGCGGGGATGCCTTGAGAAAGGAAAATCATTTAGATTTCCTATTCATTTAATTTGCTAAATATTGAAATTTCTGATCATTTTTTTTTTTAATTATATTGTTATCAATTAGCAAAATCAAGTATAAATCAAAAACACGGTAAAAGACAATACCACAAAAAATAAAGAAATTAGGTTTTGTTTGAACATTAAAAGTGAACTTCTAAAAGCTAAATCACAATATCGCATTATAGCTAAAGTAAATTATTGTGGCGGCGGCGGCGGCGAAGTTAAACTCAATAAAAGACACAAATTATTTACATATATGTTACGTTTTATATTGTTTATTTGAACGTAAAGTTATAAAGTATTAGTTTAAAAATATGCGAAGTCACATTTATTCACAGTCTATGATAGAAAATATCTTCTTTACAAAATGGCTGAACCTAATCTTCTTAGCACACGAAAAAGGTTCAGATAACGCAAGTTTTCAATTTGTATTATCCTTCTTCTCTTCACGAAATCTTTTTGCGACTGCCACTTCTGCTCCACTGACTGTCAAACAACTCACGTCTAGTTGTCTCTTTCTCTTAACATACCCCCCCTGTGAATCGGTCTCGGATTCACCACTTAAAGATGATACAGCCAATTTTGATGCTGGCCGGCGAATAAATGAGTTAGATGTTTTGATCTCAGCACACCGAACCTGTCCAGTGTCCATCCTTGGATGAAAAAACTTTGGTGATATGGCCTTTTGCCACTGGCTCCTTGGTTGGTTTGGTTCACAAGCAATTACTAGGTCATTGATTTTCAACGGGCTCACCTTAATCATGCCATTTCGGTCGCTTTATAAGTTGCGGCAGTTATTAAAACATCCATTGTTTCCACAATCGATCCTTAAGATTCATTGCAATTTTCCACTGCTTTCAAAGGCAGATCTTCTCGTCGGTTGGGTATGGTGTCTGGGTTGAATTTACACATCCCAATAGGAAGTGATTCGGGGTCAATGGTTCTTCGTCTTCGGTGGCAAGTTGTACTTCAGTTAGTGGGCGTGAATTAATAATGTTTTCCGCTTCAATTAGGACACTGTTGAGCGTTTCAACCCTTGGAGCCTCTTCAGACAGCGTCTTCATCATAAAGCGCTTGACTATACGGATAAGACGTTCCCAGCAACCTCCGGAGCTGGGATTGGATGGGCAGTTGAAGATCCATTCTATTTTTCGGCTGTTTGCTTCGTTGTTGATACGATCGGTGTCAAATAAATGTTGTTCGGTCTTAAGAGTTCGGTACGCACCAATAAAATTTGTGCCGTTGTCACTTCTAATCCTAACCGGAGTCCCTTTTCGATTAAAAAAATTGCGTAGACAAATTATGAAGGCGTTGGTAAATAAGTTTTCAACGAGATCAAGATGAACTGTGCGCACTCTTTTCTCTGCGGCGGCCAATGGAAACATTTAATGGTTCAAATAGATCTACTTCTGTGTACGTAAACGGACGGACGTATGGTTGACCCATAATTGGAGTTTTAGGCTCGGCTCTGTCCATCTTATATTGCGGACAATTTCGTCTCACAAGTTTGAGCAGCGTCGTGGGTTGTGAGATCCAAAATTTTTGTCGGATCTCGTTCAAAACAACAGCAGAGTTTTGATGGTGAAGTCTTTCATGATGTTGTCTCATGATGAGGGCTGACATAGGATGTTTTGGTGGCAATAAGATTTAACGTCTGGCTTGTAGTGGTAGGTATGTTTCTTCATCAAGGCGACCGTGCAAGCGTAAAAGTCCATCTTCATCTAGGTAGGGATCCAGTTTATATACTGAGCTTTTCTTCGACAGGGGCTTTGAAGATTCAAGGGCGGTGATTTCGATGTCGTACTGCTCTCTTTGCACAATTTTGCACAGGTGTTTTTCAGCTTCGTTAAGTTCGTTGAAGGATAAGAAACTCTTTGAGGTTTGTTCGAATGGCGGAACCTTGGCAATAGAGTGGAACATCTTTTGAGCACGCAGGACGTATGTCATTGTTCTGAGTAACCTTTGGTAAGAAGAAAATTTAGTAAGGTTTATCAACGAATTACCTTTGGCTTGCGACTTCAATTCCTCCAGAACAGAAGAGTCCGAAGGTGACTTGATGGTAATTGAAGGCCAAAATTCTTCGTTTTGATGCAAAAAATTAGGTCCGATAATCCAGGGACCTTTTATTGATAGTTTTTGTGGCTCTTTGGCTCGGGTGGCTGTGTCTGCACTGTTTTTGTCTGTGGGCGTCCAACGCCATTGGCTTGCTTCGGAGTGTGACAATATTTCGTTAATGCGATGGGCTACAAAAGGTTTGAATCTTCTTTCTGCAGAGTTGATCCAATAGAGCAGCGTACGGGAATCTGTCCAATAGGTGATTCTTGAAAACTTAAGGTCGTAATTTTAAAGAACAGTCTTGCACATTCGAATTCCAAGTACTCCGGCTTTGAGCTCCAGACGAGATATGGACATCATTTTTTGCGGGGCACCACGCGTTTTTCCGTAGGCGAATGAGACATCAATTCCATGTTCGTAGACAACTCGAAGGTAGGTGGCGGTGGCGGATACTTTTATGACGTCTGTGTTCCACAACATGTATAGGACTTTTTCTGTTGTGGGCTGTCGTTCCATACTGACCAATTCAGCACATTCGGTCGTTTCGGCGTTAAATAATTGTTGAAGCTTAACTGAATTTAATGTAAAGCATCTCAACTCGAAAGCACCTTTAGCGTTGACACAAACTACATCCTGGCAAATTCGGAGGGCGTCTTCTTCGTTAGCAAAAATACTAGTAGCAACGTAGTCATCTACGTAATGTTTATTGATGATGTCGGACGCAGCTTCGAGATATTCATCCTAGAATTCTTGGGCATTACGATTCTTAACAAATTCAGCGACACACGGCGAACAGATGGCTCCGAAGATCATTGAAGTCATGACAAAATGACTAACAGGCTGTGAAGTATTATCTTGCCACAAAAATCATTGCGCTTGTTGATCCTCTAGGCGAATTTTTATCTGTGAGAACACTTCCCGAATATCGGCAACAGCTGCAATTTCAGCTTCTCGAAATTTGAATAGTATATTCAACATTGGCTTGGCTTGTTCCGGACCTTTGAGTAAGGCCGAGTTGAGACTCACTTCGTTTACTTTTACTGCAGCGTCAAATACTATCCTCAATTTGTCAGGCTTGTGAGGATTATGAACAGCAAAATGTGGTAAGTACCATACGGTGTTGTTCTGGTTTTCAACCTCGTGCTGTAGCAACTTTCGAGCATTCTCTTTCTCGATATATAGTCTCATTCCGTTTCTGTACTTCTTTGATAATTCGGCATTCGAGGACATCCTCCTTTCCATCCCAAACAAGCGGATTTCGGCCATCTGAAGACTGGTTGGTAAAACTGACCTTGGATTCTTCCACAGTAGTCCAGATTCAAACTTGTTGCCGATTCGACGTACGGTAGCTTCCATAACTTCTCGTGCTCTCTTATCGTCTTCCGACTCAAGACTTTCGGCTGTCGGATTAATTCCAAAGTTGTTGGCGGAAAAATATTCATCTGTACGACGAATCATTAACACAGCTGGTGATGCATTGCATACATTTTTGTCGCTTGGTCCACATGCAACCCAACCCAGCTCCGTTCTTAATGCAATTGGCTTGTTGTCACCGGCCGAGACTATAGTGGAAGACGATCTCAAATGGATATTATCTAATCCGATGAGTAACTAGGGCTGTGCATTGGCATAGCTGACCAGAGGTATGGTTTCAAACTGATGGTAATGAGTCTTGTTGAATGTTTGAATAGGAAGATTAATATTAGCAATGGTGTGACATTTGGCTATGTTATGAGTGGCTGAATCACTGATTCCATTTATTTCAAAATTGAAACTTGTTGAATGCTCTGTTGTTGTTTTCCCTCCGTACCACTGTAGCGTAAGTGGATGGGATTTACCCTTCAGTCCTAGAGCTGATGAAACTCGTTCTTCCAAGATGGTTATAGCTGATCCTTCATCAAACATGGCAAATACCTTAATTTTCCCTTTTGGACCGAATAACATCACAGGCATGATTTTAAATAAAGGACGGGTGATGTTGGTTGCACGACAACTCAAAACGGGCTTGGTGGCATCAGAAATTGTTATGGCTTGGCTACTGGATGGTGTGGATGCTTCATGAAGGCTACTATGGTGAAGTTTAGAGCAGTCACTTAATCAGTCTTTTCTTGTTTCGACAATTCGCGGTACTTTGTCCTTTCCGCAAGCTAGAAAAGCACAAACTGAAAGTTTCTAACTTTTCCCATCGATCATTCAGACTTAATTGATTGAATACGTTGCATTTAGTGATAAAGTGCTTTTCTTGGCATTGGTAACACCAGAGCGTTGACGTTGGCTGATTCTCTTGAGCACTTTCGTCGTTGCGGACATGAAGTAGACGACGTGGCTGCGACAATGAGGATTGCTGTTTCTGCCTAAATGAAGGCGACGACGACGAAGTGTAGGACGGCGACGGAATGAGGCTAACTAACCTGGCGACTTGACTTGACCATGCTGAAAATCTTCCATCGATGGGAATGGCTGAATGGTGGTTGAATGTTTTGCCCATTCATATTGCTTGTTTTGCGGCAGCTTGGCGACAAGTTCGTCCAAAATAATGGTGTTGTTCAAGTTGTGTTGGCTATTGGAAGACTTTAAAAATACTACAACATTACGTACCTTTGTCGAAAATGCAAGTTGATCGGCTCTGTTTTCGAGTATTGTAGGGAATCTTTGAATCTTGTTGATTTGATGACGTACAAGGATGTCAGGTCTTCCAAATGGAAACTTCAACTTATCAATCACATCTGGAAAATTCTGCACGTTATGATCAACTTTGATGCGACTGCCTCCCTAGCAGGACCGACTAAACATTTCTGAAGTCTTTGCAAATTTTGTCGATTGTTGTATCAGAAATCTTGAGTCGAATCTTCAAAGTTGGCAATAAAGAGTGGCCACTCCTCTACATTGCCCAAAAATGTTGGCAAATCATGCAGCTTCACGACTGTAGTTGGTGGCACGTAAACTACGTCGTTAGAATTTGAACAGGGATGAAACTAGTTGCGGCGGACCCTCATACATAGTCTGGATTGTTGCTTGTCCTTGTCGTTCGGAGCGAAAAACTACGGCTGTATTCGACAAATTTGGCGGGGCGATGAAGGCATTTGGCGGGACGTTTAACAAATTTGGCGGGACGTTTGACAAATTTGGCGGGACGTTTGATACATTTGGCGGGACCTCGAAAGCATTTGTCGGATTTAGTGGGACTTCGAAAGTATTTGGCGGGACGACTGTCGTTCTTGGCGGGACGACCCTCTTTATATTTAATTTTTCTATCTCCTCCTGGCTTTCTTTCGTATTTGCCACTGATGCACCGAGGACTCGCAAACTTTCCAATTTGGAAATCTTCCTCAAAGTCTGGTTGCATCGACTGTCACTATCGTTGTCGCTTAAGGACTCTCCTTCTTGTCCTTGACTTCGTGTTTTTGGCATTATCTGCACCCGACCGAATAGAAAATAGATCTACTTTTGCTTTGCTCGGGTGTTTACGATATTACGATAAAAAGTCATAGCAACGCTTGAGGTGATATTTCGGATTGCCTCATAAGAATACATAAGTTTCTATTTAAAATGTCAAAACCTGACCAACCTAACGCTGTATTGTGATTTAGCTATTAAGATCACACTGTTTGTGTATTACATACATACATTTAAGCATATCTCTGGTGGTTCATAACTCATGAGTATATTAGGACGTAGCCCTACTGGAAATAGTCCAACGGCGTCAAATCGCACGACCGAGGCGGCCAAGCGAAAGGACCATTTCGTGAGATAACACGTTCTCCAAACTTGGTTTCCAATAAATCAATTGAGACATTCGCTGTGTGGCTTGTGGCGCCGCCGCCGCCGTCCTGTTGGAATTACATATTCAGTTATCATTGAACGGTAGCGATCCCTATTCACAGTAACGTGCCGGTCTTGATCATCACGGAAGAAGTACGGCCCAATGACGAGGCGCGCCGGCCATAAACCACACCAAACCGTAATTTTTTCGGGATTCAATGATGACTCATGAAGTACGTGTGGATTGCTGCCTGAAATACCGCTTATTTTGTTTATTGACGAAGCCATTCAGCCAGAAATGAGCCTCATCGCTGAAGATAATTTTTCGATGAAAATCCGAAAACGACGTGTGAGAGACATATTTGGGCTTTCTGCAACTGAAGCCTCAGCGGCAGCAATATTCTCGATACTACGGGCACTTCTTTGTCTCACTGGCCTAGGAACATTTTGTACTGTGTCTGTGGATTCAAATTTTTCCACTAGACGCTGAATTGTTGATCTGCTAGGACGATTATGACGACCATAAATTGGACGTAGTGCTCTTAACGTTGAGGTCATTTACTAAAAATTTCTGTAATAAATTTTAATAATTTCGACTCGTTGTTGGCTCGTATATCTTTCCATCGTGAAATGTAAAACCTTAATGAAGAGAAGTGTCAAAAGAGCGGCAAGAAATATAGCGTCGTTTGCTGTCCCTGCTGATTACCATCAGCAGTCCTAATATCATTATTCATTTTTGTAGTTTTGATATTTTTTATACTTACAAAATCCATTGCTCCTTTTCCTAAATACGTAACGGACGCTCCACTATCTAACAGACCTTCAAAATCCTCTCCTTCTAATTGCACTTTTGCGTATGGCCTATTGTCATTCGTCATTGTCATACTGCAGCTTCAATTTTATTTTTAGTCTGTCTTTTAATTGCACTTTTCTCCCTTAGCCTCATAATCTTCAGATAATTCCTACTCTTCACTTTTATAAAATCTATTTCTTTACCAAAAATTCTTTTTCTTCATAGTCTATCATTCTCTGGTGAAGACTTTTATGATGGTTTCGTTCTTCAATCTGGTGAGTATCTTCATTATTATTTTCATTTTCAGTTTTTCTTTTCAAATTTTTTATTCTCCGGGAGTGGTTTTGCCGCCGGCGGTTGACTCCCGGATGTACTGCCGACTTTCGGGTTTCCCTGACATGCAGCACATCGGAAGGATACACTACCCTGTCCACACAAAAATATGTTAAGGTATGAAAAGGGACGGACAATCGCTAGAAGGCTTTTGTTTGTCCTTTAATTCATCTCTTTTCTTTACTTGTCCTTTATACTTCTCTTGTTCTCTAAAAGCCTTCTTTTCCGGTCTCTTAGCTTGAAAAGCTGCTAAATCAAAATCTTCTTCTTCTAAATCACTTACTCTATCTCTATTTCGTGAACAGTTACTAACATCTATTTCGTGTGTAAAACGTTTTATCTTGGCATCCCTTAACGCTAAATGCTCTTCAGCTCTTTTACATTCCTCTCTCAATTCGCGGATATTACTGATAGCACAACCAAAAACTAATGTGCTGATTCTGTCCTTCAAATTTTTCCTTACCATTGAAACCAAATCATTTTCTGTAGGTCTGACTTGCATTTGCAAAGTCAGACCTCTAATATCAGCATAGAATTCATCGAATGTTTCATGGGATTGCTGTTTTCGATCCATGATTGCCCTTAGGATTTCATGGTCACGCTTATTATGTTTGAATTGTCGAAGTGATTCGGTCTTCAGATCATGATAGTTAAATAACTCATCATTCTGGTTCTCCTCACATATATCCCAATACCAACGCTCAGCAGAGCCTGTGATCAAATTATTAGCGAAGAGTTGATTATCAGACAGTCCACTTTTCTTCTGTATGTCTCCACTCGAAAAATAAAACTTTCAACCGACATGCCTTTTGACGAACAGTCAAATTTAACTCCCCACTTATGAACATCAATCCTTCGATTGATATCTCTAAATGAAGAGCTTCCATGTGACGGATGCGATGTCGATTGACTATTTATCGAGTGGATTGTCTGTCTGTTGGTCCTTTTAGTACTCGTGGTGTTTTGTTCTGAGTCCTGTGCATTTGTCGTGTCTCTCTGAACTGTCAAGGACTGTTCTAAACTATTTAACTTTAAATTGACCTCTTTCATTTTCTTATCAAACAACTTGTACATTTCTGACAAGCCATCTGCAAGAATACTCACAGCCTTATTTATTAACTCGTATTATCGGCGGAGTAAAGTTACTCCGACTTTACAACGCCTTTAATACTGAAAAGCTTATTTATAAAAAAAAAAACAAACCAATATTAGAGGAGGAGTAAGCTAAAACTGGTTCATAGCAGTTTTAAAGTCGTAGTAAAGTCGTTTTAGTATCTAAATGTCATTTTGACATTTCAATGAAGAATGTAAATAAATGTTTTTTCAATTTTGGAAAATGGATAGTTATTTAGATTTTGTAAATGATTTAAATACTTTTGACGCCTTAACTACGAGAAGGAGAAAGCCAAAGCACTATAAAATTCGTTTTAATCCCATGGCAATGAGAGATGATGATTTCCGTTTGAAGTACCGATTTTCGAAAGAAAATATGAAGAAACTAATAGATATTGCTCAGCCTTATCTAAGCGACGATAAAAGAGGAGGGCATATACCAATTGATTTGCAAGTGATGGCAGCTATACGATATTGGGGACGCAATGAGGTACCTATGTACATTTATTTATATGATATGAACCTTCCTTCTTCCTTTATTTGAAGATTCAAGACGATGGAGCCGATATCCACGGATTTAGCCAACCCACTCTTTGTCAGATATGCAAGCGTGTGGCAAAAGCGTTTGCGTCCAAAAGGGCAGTTTATGTTCAAATGCCATCAACCGTTTCTGCACAGATACGGGACATAAACATGTTTTTTGCCATACGTGGATTTCCACAAGTCATCGGTGTAATTGATTGCACGCACATTCGAATCCCAAAAATCAGTGGGCCCTCTGGGCAGTTCTATGTGAATAGAAAGGGATATTATTCGTTGAATACTCAAGTTGTTTGCAACGCATCTTTAAAAATTACTGATATTGTTTGTCGTTGGAGAGGAAGCACACATGACTCTCGCATTTTTAGGGAAAGTCGAATAAAGCAACGCTTTGAAAATGGTGAATTCAAAGGTCGTCTGCTTGGGGATGGCGGATACCCCTGTAGCAATATTTTATTCACCCCTCTTTTGAATCCACGCACCGAAGCCGACATTCGATATAATGTTGCACACATAGCAACTCGGAATAGAAAGGTGCTTTGGAGTTTGGAAGCAGAGGTTTCGAATTTTATTAACAGGTAGAGGTGTTCACTAGAAAATGCCAAAACGACTATAATCGCATTGGCAGTTTTGCACAACTTGGCCATCGATTTTAGGGACCAACTTCAATAAAAAGCTCATACAAATATTTTTGTTTTCTTTTTTATTTTCGTTAAAAAACTTAAATCTAGAATACATAACTTAATGAATAGGGCATTTAATTTCCTTAAAAACTAAGAATCAACATAAAAACAAACAACAAACAAATCAACATAAAAAACTAATTCAATTCAAACTTCACAAACAAAACAAAAACTAATATTTAAAAAAATCACAGATCAACCACTCCCACTCAGCACACTCATCAATTACATTCTTTTAATTTTTTTTTTTAATTCATGAAGCTCGGCACTCTGCTTCCTCTCCTGCTCCACGTGGCTTATTTGCTCTAACAGCAACCGCATCTTTAGTTCATGCTCTTCTTAAATGCATTTTTTTCAAACAGCTTATTTTCCATCGATGCCTGAAACAAATCGTGTTTGAAATCTTCATCTTTCATCTTCATCTAAGAAAGTACGAGTACAAACAATTTTGTTAGATACAAAAAGAAAATGCAACATTTATTAGTTATTATATTACAAATTGTTTACCTTCTTTGGGCGCTTTTTTTTGGAGAAGGAGTTAGATGACACGGTGGAGAAACAATGCCTGTATTTTCTTGATCGAGGAATTCCACTTCATCATACTCCTGTGAAATGTTTTCCTGAAAAAGAACAGAAAAATGTGTTTAATATAATAACATTTTCAGTTGGTGTATAGATATTACATTTACAAATTTGTTTTTCGACCAACTGGTTTCGGCAGCCTCAGGGGAAACGTTTTCCTTTTGAATCTGTTTATAAAACACAACATTAGATTTTACTACTCAATCAAATTTACTGTTATACAAACCACTGTACTCGAAAAATCGCAGTCAAATTCGTTCTCATCAACCTCAAATTCATGAGGGATGAGCGAAATTAATCTTTCCTGTTCTGAGTCAGGGGACTTTGGTTGTGGTCCTCCTCCTGTGGCATTTCTGCTTTTTTTGTAGGCCGATTGACTTGCCTTGGCTTTCATTTTTAGGGCCTTCCATTGCGTTTGCAATTGGTTGATGTCTCTCTTGGTTTGGCTTATTTTATTGAAGCTACAAGTATTAAAAGTAAAAATGATTTTTAATTGAATATAATGTACTGAGATATACATACTCCATCAAAATTTCGGCCCAAGCTTCCCTCTTTGACTTCGTTGTGTTCGTGTCCACACTTTTATTCTCAACGATGGAAATTTTTTCTTCTATTAACTGCCTAAGAAGTATCTATGAACGTAAACAAATAGGTATATGTATTTATTTTTATCCTTTATAATCTGCAAATAACATTGTATGTAATGACTTACCTTTTGAGAAGTATCCCAATTTTGCGATCTTTTTCTTTTATTTTGATTGTCCATTTTTTATTTTTAAGTATTGAAAAATTTCTGAAAACAATTAAATTGTTGTGCAAATCAGCTGGGGGTTACTTTACGGTTATAATAACCAGAGTTTTAGATTTGTCATTTTTTTAATAAAATATTTGACATAAGCGAGGCGTAACTAAAACGGGTAGGAAAATATTTTATAAATAAGGATTTGTCTGACGTGGCGTAAAGCCGGTGTAAGTGCTTCGACTCGTTTTAACTATTCCGAGGTTGAAACTAGTATTAGTGAAATCTAATAAATAAGGCAGTCATTGTTTTGGTCTGGCTTTCCTTGACAGTCAGAGTTGCAACTTTTTGCATTCTTTCGTACAAATCAAGTTCTGTCAGTACGTTTATATTTGGTGTGTTAGTAGTTGTATTCGTACTAGTTCGGTTTTGGTTTTGTCTTATTTGTTCTGTTCGTAATCGTTCTTGTTAAAGTTCATAGTTTTGTTTAGTAAGTCTTGCACGTTCTATTTCGAGTTTGCGATTTAGTTCAGTAATTCGGTCTTGTTCTAAACGTAATCGTTTTTGTTCTTTTTCTTGTTCTATTCGTAGTCGTTCTTGTTCAAATTCAAAATTTCGTAAAGTTAGTTGTTCTTGTTCTAATCGTAATCTTTCGAGTTCTAAATTTTGTTGGGTCCCCTTAGTGCGCCACTGCTTCCTTCGCTATTTCCATGGCCGAGTGCAGCGGAAATAGCCCCTGAAATGACCCAACCAGTCACGAATTAGTCCGTAGAGAAAGTTAGTCTGTCAAGTCCTAAAACCAAAATCTATATCTGGACGGTTTTACCAAGCCTTCACACACCACTAGTTATTAAGTTAATACACCATATCTATTTACTCTTATGATGATTCAAATTACAATTTTATTATTCAATTTCAAATTCATTTACGACAACAAAAAAAAATCAATCGAGTTCTCCCACTCGTTTCTTTTTTTTATCTTCAATAATAAAAAGAAATAATAAAATAAAATATATAAAAACAATAAAAGGTTTAAATAAAAATTCACAAGAGAACTGACCTTAGAGGCTTTTTTAGGATCTTTTATCCACAAACAAAAGAAGTTTTCTACTTAGTTTCCTGGTCCCTCGTCGTTCTGCCGGCAGCACGTTGAGAAACATTGGTAGCACATTCGCCACCTGATTTTATTTCACTGGATATTTTTAGGCAAGCCTTTAAAAATCACTTTTCTTATAGGTATATAATTTTAAACCAAAAATTTAATCAGTAAAAAAAACAAACTGGATTTTCACAATTCAATTTGACTCTACTTTAATTTAAAATAAATAATATATATTTAATTTTTAAATTAAAAAAATTTAAAGTTCTTCATTTCTTAGATTTCTTCACTTTTGCTTTTCTTCAATTTTTCTTTTCTTCACTTCTGATTTTCTTCAATTCTGCTTTTCTTCAATTTTTCCTTTCTTTACTGCTTCCTTTCTTCACTTCACTTCACTTTGTGCCTTCGAAGTCTTTTCCTTTATATTGTACCAGCGTTTCTTTATAATTTATTTAAATAACAAATCAATGTTTTCAGTTTGAAAACATATATTAGAATGATTTTATTTTTATGATTGATAAGAAATATTGAAAGTATATTAACAAAACTTAATAAAACAAAGTAAAACATAACAAGTAATATCTGTATAATTATATATATAACAATATATTCGGAGAAAGGAATACTTCGACCGATGAGAGTGTCCTTGATGAAAGTCAAGACAGACGAGCCAAAGGAAGCAAAAAAAAATTCGCAGAGGCTCAGGCTTCTGCTACTAATCTTCTTGATCTTTGGAAAACCTGACATGAACCTAATAAAAGAAAAAAAAGCAAATCACACATCAGGCCAAAACTTTGAAACTTCATCTTATGGTCACATATGTACCTCTGCTGTTAAATTGATATATATGTATGTATCACCACCAAACTTTCTAGAATTTTGCCTCTAGATTTTATGCCCAACTCAGCGGAACTAAATCAATCTATATACAGAATTATACAATGGTGCTTATTATGACATTCTCTTTCGTTCGAAAGTGATTCGAATTCGTTGAAACTTAATTTTGAGACTCGGCGATTAGAATGTTAATCGAACAAATCGAAAGTTCACCCAATCCATAGAAAGTTCATTCATTTGCTCAATTTTGACATTCGAAAGAATAGAATTAAATGTCATTTTTGTTTCGTTTGAATTTTTCTGTCGAGTAAGAAACAAAACATGTAAGTTTTTATTTATTTCATGGAAAATAAAATACTTTAATTAATTTTTGTTGTTGTTTTATGGTTAAATGTCGTATCCAACTGGACAAACCGCGAATAAAAGGAAAAATTAATTAAAATAATAGAAGAAAACCCCGGAGGTAGCAATGGGTTTGAAGCATCCGCTATCCTTCTGCTCTGAACTTCTTCAGCACTATCTTCATTTTTATAAACAACACAAATGCCATATTTTCATTTTTTATTTAATTATTTTATGTTTTTATCAAACAATTTAAATTATTAAACAATAAACAAAACAATTACAAATAAAAAGATTTCACTTTTTGGTTTCGACATTTCAAAAACACTTCTCTTTTGTGTTTGATACTTTAGTGTGTGTACGAAAAAAATGAAAATTTAGAACGAGTCATGAACAACTTATTTTTTTAAAGAATAGTTTCAAAACAACTGAGTTGACACAAAACATGTAATGAATATGTATTTATTTATGGTTAAATAATACTTTATAATGAAAAAATGTATTATTTATTTTGTTTCTTGATTCTTTATCCCACATCTATAAAATGTTTTGAAACAAAAAAATGTAAAACGGTCATACTTATTCAAATATAAACATAGGAAATGTCAAACAGCTGATACTGAAAATGAATCTCTCCTCAAGTTCATCTTCTATCTTTCGCAAATGAATGTTATTCGATCGAATCTCAAAATTAAGAAAGTTCATTCGAACGAATAGAATCATTATAACGAATAGACTATTCATGCGAATGTCATAATAAGCACCATTTATTTGTATCAACTACAAAAATCGATAGATTTTAAATTCAAAAATGTTGATCACAAAAAAATGGACGTTAATACTTCTTTTTGTTAAGCTATTAAACGTAAGAATGACCATAAAATCCCTTAGACTAGTTCCTAGCCATTAGCCATTATTATTACCTAAGTAAATAGTTAACACTATCTCTGAGTGAGATCACTATTTTTCCACCCACAATTATGGTGGATTTACATGTTTCTGCATCTGCAAAATGCAGAAAAGTAAAAAGAGTCAGATATACGTTCAAATCCAAAAGTGGGAAAGAATACACAGGTGGTAACTCTTTTTTACTTTCTATAAATTGCTATAACTTGTTGACAGCTGTAAATCATACGTTTTCCTTCAAAGTTAATTTGTATTTTGTGTGAAATTTTAAATTTTTGTGAAATTTGACCCTTCTTTTGATATCCTTCCTATTTGAGGACGAAGAACAACAAAAATCCAAAGAAAAAAAAGGTTCCGGGTTCATCCATACGATCAGGAAAGAAACCAAAAAAGTACATATTCTTATTTCCACCCAACTTCTGGTTTTTGTGAGCCCTGCTAAAACCAAGAAAGATAATATCCGGGAGTCAATTTGTCCTAAATTACGGTTGGTCATTACACTCAGGTGAATAACATGCTATTTTAATGATTTTTGCTTAAAATTTAAAGAAATTGATGAGATATTTTGATTTTACTTTCGAAATCTTTTTACACCAACATCTTTTAAGAAAAATTGAGCTTCCTTTTATTTATAAATTCTTATTCTTTCAATTTCTTATAGATTACTCTGGAGAGCCCCGACAAAGTTAGAAAGATTTGCTTACTTCTAACAAAAAGACAAATTTAAATTCATCCATTTTAAAAGCGTCCTTTTTAGGACGAGCAAATCATTACTTAAAGAGATATCTTTAAAACTTTAAAGAATTTCAAAATTATAAATTTGAATTACATTTAATGGCCAGTGAAAAAGTGAAAAGAAAAATCAAAATCATTAGTGAATTTAATGTTCCATGGCAAAATGACAAAGCCTAAATCCAGACATTTGAAAAACGTCCTTTTCAGGACGACCAATTACCTACTTAAAGAGATTTAACTTTGTGAAGAATTTCAAAAAATTTCTATTTGAAATATATGCAACGATTCTAATGACTTTCAATGAGAAGTAAAAAATTAAAAGCAAGTTTATCTGTGAATTTTGTTTTCACACAAACAAAAGTGTAATGTAAACAAAAATAAAAAATAATAATAATAGTACCAAATGAAACATTTTGATTATAATACAAGTGATAATAATAATAATGATAACGATAATAATTCTAACAATAATAATAATAACGATAACAGTAATAGTAATAATAAAAAGAATAATAATAACAATAGGTAATGATGATGATTTCTGTGGAATCTTCTTTCATGCTTTTGTTGTTGCTACTGTTGTTGTTGCGGCTTATGTTGTTATCTCTTTTGCTGCTGCTATTACACCTTAGCAATCTTATGCAAGCATCACTGTAAAGAAATCAAATGGTACATTATTTATGTACTATTTATGTACCAAAAGTAAAAAAATAGGTATTACCGTGGCCAAGTGAACTAAACAGTAGACTTTCTTGGGTACCTTAATGTCCATGATATTGATTCCTAAAAAAAATTAACAACATTAAATACAAAACTATAAAATGATGATGATAGTAATAATAATTAATAATTATAATTAATTTCTGGCCTTTGATTTTCAATTATTATTCAAATCTAAAAGTAAATTATAATAAAAAAAAAACTATTATTGAACATACAAATTAAAGTATTTTACCATTGAATTCACCCTTTTGCCAATAAATTTTTCATTATGAGAATAAAATGCTTGACTTGCACAAGAGTAAGGTCAATGTAAAAGAATAAATAAAACAATAAATAATATTAACAACTATAAAAACTTACTTATTTCGGAAAAAACTCGCCACAACACGATTTTTGGTGTTCTCGTTCTGAATGTTCCAAATTGCTGGCTTGGACTGGATAGCCTCAATCAGTTGTTCTAAATGAAATGAAAAAATAAAATTTTTAATTCCTTAAAAAAATCTTTTGCACATGAACATGCAGATGAGCAGATAAGGCTTTGGTTTCGACTCGTCCCCGGCCGCTCATTGCTACGTAGGGCAATTTAATTCTCGCTGATACCAAAATAGTACCAACCATTCTTTTAGGACAAGCAGTTCCAAAAGTAAACACTGAAAACGTTTTGGAGTATCTCTTTGGAACCGCAAGTCGTACAAACATGGTTGGTACCATATTGGAACCAGCGAGAATCAAAAACGAGTATCAAAATCTTTTCTTTCACACAACCGGCGGACGAGTTTCGCATAAACTTACCTATTTTATCTTCTGGAACACGCATCATACTGCAGCTGCAGTAGTACATTCTGCTTCCAAATATTGGATGTCAAGATAATCTGAAAGACAAAATACAAAATAAATCAAATGAAAACAGTTTAATGAAAATTAAATTTACCTTCGTTCTCTGCCATTTCCATTTTCAATATAATGTTTTGTTTTGTTTTGTTTTGTTTTTTTTTTCACATACCCGCCAAAAAAATTATAGGAAAAGTGAAACTGTCAAAAATTTACAAAATGCAGAAGAAGATACTATAATGAAAATGAACATGTTCGTCTTCACTATAATCTTGACTTCTGCATTTCTCGAATTTCCTATAATGCAGAAATGGAGTTCTTCTGCATTTTTCTTCTTCTCTCTCTATCTAACCAATAAGAATTTTCTATTTGGCATCCCTTTATTTTTGCAGAAATCAAATGCAGAAACATGTAAATCCACCATTATTTTCCATCCCTATCACAGATTATTAACCCCCCTCATCCACTTCCAAGAAATCGTACACACACATATTTACTACTAATACAGTCTTATATCCCTATATCAGTCTATTTCCTCTTCTATTAAACTAATATCATTCTAATTCCTAAATAATCCTATTATTTATCTGAACTATCTAACAATCGAATCTCGTATAACTATCTATTTAAATAAATTTTCATCTCTAAATGTACTAGAAATACTTATCCTAAACTTAAACCATAATAAAATTCATCAAAATTCATCTGTTCAATTCATGTCTAGTACATTCCTGCGCATGCGCTAGTAGTAGTTTTTCTGCCCCCTTATCCCTTGGGTGAAAACAAGACAAAGCTACTATTGCATGCGCAGAGCGAAACAACTGGATAGGATACCTAAGTGTGAAGTGTCAAAAAAAAAAAATCATAACAAACATGGACGATCACAGGAAAGCAGAAATTATTTTGGTAAGTATTAAAGAAAATTAAACTAATTCCTGGCAACAATAATTATCTTTTTATTATTCTCATTTCTTTTTTAGATGTTATTGGATACTTTTTCATATAATTCAGGTAAGTCGTAGCTATGTAAAGTGTTGAATTTGTGTTGCAAAGATTCTAATGTGAAAACGATCGAATCCTGGCAAAACAACTTCATATCTTTGCATTGTAGGTAATATATTCTTGTTATTTTATCTATTAAATTTATCTTTTCTTTTCAGAATACATTTGAATAGGACCTACATCGACGGCTAGGTATGTATGTATGTACATAAATAGATGTACGTTCATATGTCCACGCAACAACTCTCACAACTTGGACAAGTTTGGGTGCCTGTTTTTTAATAAAAAGGAGTTAGCAATTTACTAGTTGGCAAAACGAAAAAAAGGGTTTAAAATTTTGGAGTCGTTAGTAAATTGTTAAATATTTAGCAAATTGCTACTTATATTTATAGAAACAGTAAAAAGAATATGAATTGCAGTGTAAAATTATCTGAAAATAAGACGGAAAAGTCGGATAAAAGCATTTCTTTTAACAGGCAAGTTTTATCATGTTTTTCGTCAAAGATAGTGATGCAAATTGATTATATTTTAACAATTTACTAATAAAACAACACAATTTACACTTTAAATAAACTAAAACAGCATTAAATTATTTTAAACTAGGAAACACTTTTTGGGAGTGACAGCAATGCACTATATGTCAAAAAGTTATCTATTTTCGAATAAATGTCCTGTAAACATTAAAATCATTTAAAACGTGTTGCTTGTTTCATAATTAACAACAATAGGTTTGTATAATTAACATTTCTTTTTTAAGAAAAGTAATGAAAATAGTTTTTTCAGATAACTTATTCTTTATTAAAGTTTTCATCTTGTATAAATTTTTTACTATATTTTTCTTCAGGCACCGATACGTTATTTCATTACCGTATGTTTATATTCTTTTTTTTTAATATTTTATTTTTTATAATATGAGAAGAAATTTTGTTGAAAATAGAAATTTACTTTTATCATGTGATTTATCTGAGGATGACCTGTCAAATTATAAATTCTCGCACAGCGACGGATTAGTTTTTTTTTTTATTGATAGCACGACGCTCAAAATCGTTGAGCCCCCGAAGTGGAGAATTATTTTTGTACGTTTTAACTGTTCATTTCAGAGGAATGTAATATGTAACTATTGAGTAAAAGTATAATATAATATCTGTAGTGTTATTTCATTAAATAAAACTATATGGAGGTATTTTCATTTCTCCATTTCCAATTTTCAGGTTCCTGTAATAGGTAAGTTTTATTTTATTACTTCAAGCTTGCTTTGTTCGTTATTAGGCGTTTTTTTTTTAGTTCTGAGCAGAGCCTGAACACGTCAAGTATGCTCTGAGCAGAGTTTGATCAGAGCTCTCCGATATATTTATGAAACACACTTAAGCACTGAACTGCCAAATGCAGTCTGTCTCTGTCATACCATATGAGAAAAAGTGACATCGCGCTCATGTTTTTACTCCATTCGCTCGGTCATTTTTTTTAGATCTCGTAGTGCGCGCTCCGGTGAGAATCTATCAGCCCTATTCTGGGGGGAATTTTTCTTGAATTTTAACTTGTCGCTATTCTGCTATTCACTCGAAGTGAATCTGTATTAAAGCCGGTAACATAGGTAATGCTGCGCGGTATTATGCTATTCACGTGAACGGATTTGTTCCATACAATTCAGATCCGCATATAAAAAGTTGCGGATTTTACATTTATGGTTCGTTTCGTCTTTCTTGTTTGTGCTTAGTAAAATGTTAGTAAAAACAATACCCAATACATACCGAAATGCTCTCTTATTTGGCCTTAAGTTTATAGTAAATACATATATGATTTTGAAATAATTTGTTAAACATTTATTTTAAAATAAAAACAAATCAACTTACGTTTCATCCGGCAGTCCCATTTTTTTTTTTATTATTTTCTAAAATTTCTCCAAAAGCTCTCTTTTCGAGGATTTTCTTAATCCTCTGCCATAATTGGAAAAAAGTTAGGTGGAGCGAGAAAACTTAAAAATTGAAATAAAAGAAATGTATTCAAGATTTTCAATGGAAAATCTGTTCAAGTAAATGTCAAATTGGTTCGGGATAATGTAGTTCATCCGACGGATAGCAGAATGGAAAGGAAGTTTGAAAATGAATCGAATGGGTGGATCGGATATACGATTCACGTGAATAGCAGAATAGGGCTGTATATCTCTTCATTTTCTCATTTCTTTGCTGGGCAAATTATATTAAGATATTTCATATCTTCTCACTACTTCACCGCGGGAGGTCGACAGCATAAAGTATTCGGTTGTGCTGCAAATTATTAGCAAATCAATAAAAAATACACATAGCTTACAAATTGAAACGAAAACAAAAAAGTTGCCTACGGAAATTAAAGGTCAAACTTCTCGAGAAGACACAAAAATATGGGAAAAATATGTATGTCTTTCGTAGAGAAAAAGCAACCGAAAAAAAAAACATCTGTCAGTTTTTCATGTCAGACATCTATATCAAGACAAAAACACTGACATAGATCGCTGACATCATGTCCTAAGATGAAATATCGCGACTCCATTGGAGATTTCATGTCATGGTCGAGCCTCATGACATAATTTATGTCCTGTGGAGTCGGCCTGTAAAAAGAAAAACGCGTTTTATAACCCAGCTAAGCAAATAAGTGCAATGGTGGGAACTGACACCATTCTGAAAAATGAATCACTTTTTTTCCAACAAGAGCACTTCCTTCTATTCCCATTGTACAATGGATTTATGACAAATTTAATTTCCTCATATTTCTTCTTCTAAGAAGCTAACCATCTCTAATTGATACCTTATGATCGAGTCTCGAATCCCAAGCCCAACACCACACCATATACCAAATTCTCAAACTGGAGTTTTGATTTGTCAAATAAAAATAAATTGGAGCAAGCTAAGTTAACGATAACGAGTTTATAGGAGTGTACGTAGAAAAGAAAGAATAAATTTATTAAAATATCAATGAATCTTCCACCAGACCTGTGTCTATTAGAATCTCAAGTAGCCGGGCATACCATAGAGAGTAAATCTCAGAAATATGGTATGCTTCGAAACACATCGGGTACATACGTTTTCAAACCTCTTTCAAAGCCTTTATATGCCGAGCGGGAAATAGCATTTTACAAACAATTAAATGAAGCACAAAACGTTTCCAGAAATCAGCCTTTTTTTCCTAGGTTTGAGGGGCATGTTGAAATGCTGATCGACGGTCAAAAGGTTTTTTGCTGTGAATAAAGAATTTATCTTATATAAAACTCATTTCAATTTTAATGTAGCAATTATTCATTAAATTGGAAAACTTAACACATGCGATGCAGATGCCATGTGTTATGGATATTAAAATTGGAAGAAGAACCTGGGATCCCTTAGCAACAGCCAACAAAAAAATAATGGAAGAGAATAAGTATGCAGCTTGCAAAAATACCATCGGACTTTGCATTCCGGGATTTCAAATTTACCATTCTAATCGCGAATGCGTGAAGTACGGGAAGGACTTTGGCAAAAACTTGAACGAAAAATCTTTTTTTGATACACTAAAGATGTTTTTATGTGGTGGTACTCTAAATATGTGCTATAAGCCTTTGATTAAAACCATCCTAAATCAACTATACCGTCTGCAAAAATGGTTTACTGCTCAAACTTCTGTCAACTTTTTTTCAAGTTCAATTTTAATTGCTTATGATTATGAAGCACTTTCAACAAAAATAGAACATAAAGATCACGGTAAATTCAGTTTTGTATTTTTCTTAGTTTAAGAATAAGAAACTGCGTAACTAGTTTGACGAAATACGTAGTTTATCTGATCTCAAATCAGACGGCAGCTGTTAAATTGAAATTTTACGAAACTTAAAATCAAATAAATTCTTGAACTAGAGTTTAAACCGAAACTGGAGTTTAAACTTGTGCTGTGAAAATGGGAGTCAGAGATTTTTAATTTTCAAAAAAATTACCTGATCTTCCTTCGAAGCACAGCATTTATAAAAATCTTTATTTACGGATATGGTTCGTTTCGTCTTTTTCAGTTGGTTTCTTTGTTTTTTCGTTCATGTCGTTTCGTATTTTGTTTTTTTTTCGCAATTTATTGTTGCAGTATGTATTTATTTGGTTTCTTTTTGTTTCGATAATTTTTGATTGTTCAGTTTTAGTTTTATTTCGTCCGATTGTTTTTTTTTTCGTTTTTGAATTATTTCGTCTTATCTTTATTTCATCTTGTTTCAATCATTTCGCCCGAAATGTATACCCGAAAGGTATACATACCAACGGTGGATAAATGATTGAAATCGAAATAACCAAATAAATTCATCAAAATATAAAGGAAATAATTTATGTAAATGTGCTTCACATAGAATTAAGTTCCATAATTTTATTTCCTTATCTCACTTCATGAAAAAAAAATAATCGCATTCCGAAACAAGAGATAAACGTAAAGGCAAATTGCGAAACAATCATTGACGAAAGAACCCATAATTATTAGAACAGAAAAAGAAAAGAAGAATTTCGAAGTAATAGTAAAACGAAACGAACACGAAACAAAGTATACCTATACCTACAAAAAAAACGTTTTCGAAATAAAAATAAATAATAAAGACAAAAACGAAACAACAATTATCGAAATCAAAAAGACAAAACAATAGTAACCCCTTTATATTTATATTAGATTAACACATCTCGAGGCTGTAGGAAAGAAATATAAGATTGAAAGAAGATACCGATGCACATTAGTTTTAAATATCTGAATAGCGCAGTGAGTGTGAATTATTGAGGTTTCCACAACGTTCAAAGACAACTTCCCCGATTTTCAAATATAACAGTTGAAATTTTTAACAGGAGAAATTCGATTAGTTATTTGATTACTATTAATGAAACTGTTTCAAACAGTAAAGTATATTAAGTACTAAAAAACACTTTAATTAAATTCGTTTTTCACATACATATTCTATATTATATAAACTCAAAATCTTTTCTATATTTTAGATGATTTAATTTTTTGCACTAACTACTGGCATGAAAGGAAAATGGTAATTTTTCATCTAGCTTCATAAGGAAATATATAATTTATTTTTTGCCATTTTTAGGAAAAAAATTATATAGATTTAGTTCCATGGGTGAAAGTCAAAATTATCGATTTTGCACATGTGTTTGGTTCGGAAAATAAGACATGCGATGCAAACTACTTATTTGGATTACAGAACCTTATTTATATGTTACAAGAAATACTTATCAATAATTGGTGAAATTGTTCAGAGTATTAATGGTATTGACGTGTAATGTATGCGACTTAAACCGCACAAAATTGAACAGTTATTTTTTTGTGCGCCGGTAGCATTTAAAATGTATTTAAATAATTTGTATAAAGCCTCAATTGCGGAAAAGTGGAATAAAACAACACCGCAGTTATGAATTTTACATCCATCTAATCTGCGCAAACTAAATATGTGGTTTAATTTTACAATTATTGCGGTTTGAATTTTACGGAGTTATGTGAACTTAATATTGAAAAATCATTTTTTCTACACATTTTTATTTTTCCTATCTTTTGCGGGTTTGGTTCATGTGATCACGCCTAAAGGAGTTGCCAATAGGAAAAACATTACTTTTCTAACCGAACACCTGCAACTTTAAGCGTCCTTGAGATTTATTTATTAGGGGTTTCACATTATCAAATATGTATGACAAACTTGTTAGATTGACCGGAATTTCAAAATGTGAACTCTTCATCAAACATGCTTGATGAAAAACAAAATATATTGATATTTCGGTGGTTTGACAAACATATTTAATAACGTGAACGCATGGTTGTCAAATCAGGAGGAAATTTAGTTCTTAAAAAGTTTTCGATAAGTGGGGATCTATAACAAAAGAAAACAAATATTCTTTTCTTTTTTTTTTCTTACTTTCGTTTTTCTTCTCTTTCATTTATTTCTATAATAACGATAGCTGTTACTAGTAAGTCCGCTATGACGAATGTGAAAGCTAATTTGTCCTACTTATTCCATTGTGTGAACCTCTTATTGTTATTGCAAATGATGTTTTGTACTCTTAAACTTCCATCCCCTATTTAAACCCCTTAAAGCTCTTCTTTCGCATTTAAAAGTAGTCACTTTCACTCGAAATGAAATCGAAGTCGATCGAAGATAAAATACTGGATTCGATTTTGTCGAAATCAAAGTAAAGTGAAATTGTTGTGTTCAACATATCGACTTAACAAAGCTAGGTTCCTGAAAGCGATTGAAATGAAATCGTATCAAAATCAAAAATTGAGTGAAATTGGAATTCTATCGGTTTCATTCTTATTCCATTTTTCTGCTGTTGTACTTGACTGTTGACCTGTTGAGTTCATTTTCAGCTATGGAACAAAGCGTTTCAGCGTAGCGGTAGACTTTAACGAAATCTCTAGATCTTGATGCTTCATCATTAAGCTTATAAACCTTTTTTCCTGTGAACAATTATTATGCTAACATTTATTTAAATAAGTTATTTGATATAAATAAATTCAAAATATAATAAATAATAATTAAAAGCATTAATACTATATTACCATTTAATCATATTCTTGCTTCTTTTAACAATTTCACACCGACTACTCCCTGGTAAATTTCAAATCACTTTAAAATCGTCAAAATCGAAAATGCAGAACACAGAATTTGACCTAAATTTCATTTAGAAAAAAATTAAATCGGTATTCCTGATACTAATCGATTTACTTTTGATATTTATTGACAACAATTTTATTAACAAAAAAATTATCAGACTTAAACATTTGTTCGAGATATTGAAGCGGAAAAACAATATTTACCAATTTTTTTCTATAACTATTTATTTATTGCAAACAAAAATGTCAATTTAAAATTAGTCAATATTTTATCATCAAGCCGAAAAACAATTTTTGACACTTTTCTGTAAATTTATTTTCGTGAAAAAACTGTCAATACGATATTTGTCAAAATTGTAGCATATATAAATAATTGTATTTTGTATAATCATATACATATAAACTAGAGGGCCCGGCAAACTTCGTCTCGCCCCAATTTATTGCTGAAACTCAAGCTTTGGAAAAATATTGTTGTTGCTTATTCGATTTTAAATACAATTTCTTCATATTTTCTAGATAGCCCGATGCCGATGTACTTCGTAAGTTTATTAAAAAGTTTCAACCAATTCGGTTCAGTCGTTCTTGAGTTATAAATTGTATAATTAACACGACTTTTTTTATATACAAAAATATTGACATCTTCATCGAACGCTAGATGTTATTTCCTCAACTACATAAGTCAAAATTGGTTCATCGTTGCTAAAAATTACTACGTTCATGCACACAAACATCTTACATTGTGTCCTAAGATATTAACACTGACGGGAATGCGTACAAACTGACCAAAAACTTCAAGCTACTGTTTTATCTGAGTGAAACGTCAAATCGGAAATTTTCTAAGAAGGAATCACAGCTTCATTAGAACTTTTTTGGCAGTTAAAAGTATCATGAAACTGTTTCAAAATTCACGATGGCTCAAGGCAGACACATAACGTAAAAACTTTACTCCTAACAATCCAAAACGTTATCATATTCTGGTAGAGTGATTTTCAACTTAGCTAAAATTTGACATTCGACTTACAACTTTAGAGAATAAGCAATTCCCTGGAAAAGCGATGACAGCGATTCATTTTTCGGTTTATCAAGATTTATGGAAATTTTTATTATTCCCTATATATATACATATACATACATACATACATAGCATAGCTGAACACCTCCTTTCCATTTGTATTTACAATACATTTTAGAGTTTGTCGCTTAAAAACTAAATGTTGTTAAAAAAAAAACTAAAATTGACAGATCTGGCAACACTAATAGCTAAATCACAATATTGCGTTAGGTCGGTCGGGCGTTGATGAGCGTTTGATCGTATTTACGTTTTTTTATTTCAAAAAGCGCGACCCTAGTATTTCTAAAACGAAATTTGGCTTCAAAACTCAAGCGTTCACTGACATTTCACACAATAAATAACACTATTCGCAAAATAAACACAAATTTCGCTCCAGAAATCTCGACAACTAAAAAAAACGCATTTGAGGTTGGCACTTGATCTAACGCGATATTGTTTTTTTTAGCTAATATTGTGATTTAGCTTTATAGCTAAATCACAATATCGCGTTAAAGCTAAATCACAATATAGCGTTAGGTCGGTCGGGCTTTGACTTTTTTAATAGAAACTATGTATTCTTATGAGGCAATCCGAAATATTACCTCAGGCGTTGCTATGACTTTATATCGTAATATCGTAAACGCCCGAGCAAAGCAAAAGTAGATCTATTTTCTATTCGGTCGGGCGTTTGACAGCTGAAAAGGTATTTGTTGTTGATTTTTGAAAATTAAAATATTTTTTTTCTTTTTTTACATAAAATAAAAGAAAATAAATTAAAAGTGCCAACCTCAAATGCGTTTGTTTTTAGTTGTCGAGATCTCTGGCGCGAAATTAGTTTCTTTATTTTGTAAATAGTGCTTAATTTGTGTGAAATGTCAGTGAACGCTTGAGGTTGAATTTCGTTTTGTAAATTCTAGGGTCGCGCTTTTTGAAATACAAAATCGTAAAAACGATCAAACGCGCGTCAACGCCGGACCGACCTAACGCGATATTGTGATTTAGCTATTAGGTCGGTCCGGCGTTGACGCGCGTTTGATCGTTTTTACGATTTTGTATTTCAAAAAGCGCGACCCTAGAATTTACAAAACGAAATTCAACCTCAAGCGTTCACTGACATTTCAGACAAATCAAACACTATTTACAAAATAAAGAAACTATTTTCGCACCAGAAATCTCGACAACTAAAAACAAACGCATTTGAGGTTGGCACTTTTAATTTATTTTCTTTTATTTTATGTAAAAAAAGAAAAACAATATTTCAATTTTCAAAAATCAACAACAAATAGCTTTTCAGCTGTCAAACGCCCGACCGAATAGAAAATAGATCTACTTTTGCTTTGCTCGGGCGTTTACGATATTACGATATAAAGTCATAGCAACGCCTGAAGTAATATTTCGGATTGCCTCATAAGAATACATAGTTTCTATTCCAAAAGTCAAAGCCCGACCGACCTAACGCTATATTGTGATTTAGCTTTTAAAAGCTCGTTTCTATTATTATTTATTTTTAATAAATTTTCCGATCAAACTGGCAGTTGTTTCAAACATTAAAAAAGTTTAAAATAGGGTATCAACCTGTTTTGTTTTTATTTAATTTTCTTAGTTTCTGTGCACTTTTCTTTATTTTTTTATTGACAAACCTACGAAACATTAGAAAGCCTTTTAAAGAAAGATGAACGAAATCGGGTTAGCCGTTCTCAAGTTATAGCATGACCAGAAGAAAATAGGATTAATTTTTATATATATATACATAACCCGCCATCCAGAAAGAGGCTAGGTGCGACCCACACTGATAACTTCCTATTCGTACATAAGTAGGTACTAACGTACGTATGTATGTACCTGTACAAACGTACACACACAAATGACGAATCTATCAAGAAATGACGAATTTAAATTCGTTGTTAAAACAAGAAACAAAGTTAAAAGAAAACTTAATTTTTTTAACTGTCTTCTTGTCGGCAGCAATTTCCTAAACGATAATTTTTGTCGTTTTTGTTTCGATTTAGAGAAAGAAACGACTAACAGAATACCGAATAAATGCATTCCAAAACAGAATTAGACTCTAGGCTTTCAACGACTATCGTAATGTGAAGTCCATACTGGCGGGCGTTTTATTTGGTGTCGTGTAACGCCTATTGGAATAAGGGTGAACGTTTGAACGGGGTAGATAACATCAATAGTAAAACACAACTACATATTATTTTCGATGAACCACTCTTTTCCAAATGTTTAAAAAATATACTACAGTTCGCAGTTCGCCAGTAAAATAGTGTAAAAATGGCTTAAAAGAGTCGATGTTGCTTCTGTAAAATTCTTGTTAATAATACCATTAGTCTTCTTTAAATAAATAACAAAATAATTCACATTTTATGTGTATAATCAATGTTATAATGTTTATTTTAATAAATTTAACTATAACGAATATACATAAGATTACTTTGTTTTTAGTTTATTTTGTAAATTCCCTAAAATTGTTTGATCATTTCAGCTTCGTATGTTGGTCTATTTTGTTCTGAGTTTATATGCGAAAAAAGTTAAAGTATATTAAATTACCCGTAACCATTTTTTGTATTTTATTATTAAGTTATAGATGTTTTCTTTTAGATATACTTTTTACATTTTTGACAATAATAAAGAACTAAAGTATGTTAAGTATAATATAATATCTATTTGACTACTCATGCAAATATGGATTTATAAACAACTTAATATTAGTGGGTTGCTTAACAGATTTTTTTTTCCAAAAATATATGTACACTTTTAAGTACCTACTTTTTCGGTGTTGTATAACATTCTGGTCCACATTTGAAATACCTTTCCCATTTAAAAGCCTTATTGTTATTATTGTTATATTGTTATTGTCCTTTTCTATGCAATTTAAGTATTTATTTGCTATTAACTAAATTAAGGAACTCCTCTCGGGTCTTTGGATCATCACGAAATACTCCCAGCATGGTAGAAGTAACGGTTTTGCTGTTAATTTTTTGAACTCCTCTCATTACCATACACATATGCCTGCAAAAATAATGAAAAGATATTAGAAACGAATTTGGTTAGTTTAGTATTAGATAAATTCGTGGCATTTACTAACACAGGTTTAAAAAATTTCACATTAAGGTTGAATGTTTTGTTTTAACAGAAATCCGGCTGCAGGTGGGCGGTGATTTTATAAACAAATATTAATTGTTTACTTACAACTTACGATATTAGTAGTGTTTTCAATAAAGATATTTGTTTCTGTGGACGTGTTGAGAAAAAAACGTCATATTGGAGAAGCTCTTGCTTAGCAAAATAAGAGACAAAATTTAGAGCAGGGGACATAAATGAAAATAAATCAGACATTGAAAGCTTTCATTGAAAAAATAAATAACAATATGCGCTTTTTTATTGAAAACTTATTAAGTTTCCTAACTGGATATTGATTTCAAAGAAAAAATAATCGATACATTTTTCTAAGCAAAACACCTTTTCAGATTTAATATGAATTGCTTTCGAAGAATAAGTTACTCTAATTTAACTTTTTTTAAGATGGGCAAAACCAGATTTTCAGTCAAAACTTGCAAGACGACCTTTTCTGAAAAGGCGAATTAATGCGTCAATCAATAGCAAGAAGCTTTTTAAATAACGGATCGAAAAATTGTAATACATACATATTATGTAAATAGTATTCAGGAGCATATAATTTATAACTTACACTCCTTCCACAACAACTGCTACACCTGCAGGCTGAACTGCTTGAGTAACTGCTACAGCGATCTGCTTAGTAAGACGCTCCTGAACTTGTAATCGCCTTGAAAATATTTCTACAATTCTAAAAATGAAACACAAATAAATCAAATTAATCATTTGAATGCTTAAAATAACACTAAGAACCTACCTTGCAAGCTTACTGAGGCCAAGAATTTTGTTGCAAGGCAAGTAACCAATAGAAACTTTTCCATAAAATGGCACCAAATGATGTTCACACATTGAAAACATTTCAATGTCTTTAACAACAACCATTTCATCGTGGTCTTCATCAAACACGGCCCCATTTAGAATATCTGATAGTATTAAAGTTTAGTAAGAATTGGGTAATAATGTATTTTTTTTCGTTTGAAGATAATTAAGCGGAACTCACCTTCAAGTGATTGATCATAGCCCTTTGTGAAGAACAGCATTGCTTTAGCGGCGCGTTCCGGTGTTTTGATCAATCCTTGGCGATCTGGATCTTCCCCAAGTCCTCCAAGTAAAAGACGATATGATTGAGCCATATCAGGAAGTAAGGCTTCACGAGTAGGTGGTTTATGGTCGAGCTCCAAATCATGATGGAATGTACACTTTTCATGTCCTAAAATAAAAAAGTCGAGAGTTGTCGATTAGATGGGTCTGTAATTGTTTTCGAAATTTATTACAAGGAAGCCCATTGCAAATAAATAGGCTAAGGAAAATTTTGTGGTAACATTTTCTCAAAAGTATTTGACCGGTTTCGATAAATTTGATATGGCTGAAAAGACACAATTTTGGAGATTTGCAGAATATACTTTTGACACGGATCAACAAACTATGGGCCATTTTGGTTTTTGCACTGGCGAAAACTGTACAATTTCAAAAACAAAAAAATATAGAATACATAATTACATACATATATAGAAACAAGGTTCTCTCCTTCAGTATTTTCGATCAAATTGTTTTAATTTTAATTATTTTTCATTTTTTTAGTTTGGTGTGCTAAGAGTGTCTTTTTAGTTTTTTTTTAACTATATTTATTACAGCCCTATTCTGCTATCCATCGGGGGGACTTTTTCTGTATGGTTCGTATTTATTGTTTGTGTTTAGTAAAATGTATGTAAGTAAAAACAATATCCAATAAATACCGAAATGGTCTTTTATTTGGCGTTAAGTTTATAGTACACATAAGATATTGTATATTATATATTTCAAAATGAAAATAAATCAGCTTTACTTTTCATCCGGCAGTTCCAAAATATTTCGTTTTCATTTTCTAACATTTCTCCGAAGCTCTTTCGAATATTTTCTTAATCCTCCGCCTCATAATTGGAAAAAAAGTATAATACAATTCATTCGGTGGAGCGATAAAACTTAAATATTGAAATAAAAGAAATGTATTCAAGATTTTCATAGGAAAATCTGTTAACGTAAATGTTAAATTGGTTTGGGATAATGTAGTTTACCCAACGGATAGCAGAATGGAAAGGAATTTGAATTTGAAAGTGAATCGAATGGGTAGATTGGATATACGATTCACGTGAATAGTAGAATAGGGCTGTATGTTACTGTAAATATTTCATTTGGTGTTTTTTTCCTGTATTGGCTTTGAGGGATCGGAGCAAAGCTCGGAGCAGATTATATTCAGAGCCCTTTGACATATGTAAGTCGTTCTTCTTTTTTAACTCTGGGCAGAGCCTGGGCAGTGTTTGATCGGACTCTCCGATATATGTATGTATGTACTACATATTTATGAAACACACTAAGCATTGAACTGTCAAAATTAGTCTGCTCTATCATACCACATACAAAAATTGAGTTAGCCAAGCTCTGATCTATCTAAGCTAAAAAAGCAACACAGATCTTTTTTTTGACAGCTCAGTTTTCTGCTCTGAACTTAAAAAGTAAAACTCCTATAATTAAACCCCATTTGAGAACTGTTATTTGTCTCAAATCAATTAAAAAAATAAGTGACGTTGGCTTCGCTCAGCAATTTGCTCAATATGCTCGGTCATTTTGTCCGATGAAAGTATGTACAAATTTTATGCTCCGATATACATATCTTAGCTATAAAAGAAACACATATTTTTGTTGACAGTTCCGTGGTCTGCTCAGAACTATAAAAGAAAAACGCCAATTGAATAAAAATAACTAAAAATGAAAAGTTTATTCTATTAACATAAAAGAATAATTCAAAAGTGTATTTTGCATTGGCCCATTACTCTTTATTTTTCATTAGTGGAAATTCTTTCTTCCCCCAAGTCTCTTCCTACCACAAACAACAGAAGGTCAAGGAAGTATTATTTAAATACCTAGGTACACCTATCATCATCATGGCCAATTTTTTTAGGCCTACCATATTTTAATAGGGAGTTTCTTGAAAAAATCGTTGATTTCATCCTTTCCATTACAAATTTACATCAAGTTTTTAATTTCTAACACCCAATGTTTTTTTTTTAAGTGTTTAAATTATTTATGTATTTCTTATCTCGCAGTGATTAAAATAAATTCTTTCTTTTAATTAAAGCGTTAAATTTGCAACTTGTCAAATTATATTAGCATAGTAATATATTTAAACGTCAAATGACTATGTTGTCAGTCGACATGCTACCTACGGAGGAAAGATACTACTACTTAAAAAAATGTGTAAAAAGCTAACTGACGACAAATACCCAGCGACTAAATAGAGGTAAAACCTTAAATCAAGCAAAAGCCACAAAGTTGATCGGGAAAGAAGGGGGCTCAAAAAACAGAGTTTAAATGGTTTGATCCCGCTAAGTCAACATGCTAACATAGTTACTAATGTATGTATTGCAACGTCGTCTTTTCTATTATGTACTATTTCTTGTTTCGTAATACTACTAAATCAAAATGTGCAAGTATTGTACAGTTTGAAAATCCAGAGATTAATAGTTTTTTTTTCCAAAATCATAGAATTATAAACCTAACGAATTATTCCAATTTTTGAAGATTAGAAAATTTTGGAGGAACATTTTATTCACGATACTTGGAGAATTTTTTGTATTCAAAGACAAAAATCCTCTTATATTAAGAGATTATAGCTTTAACACTTTGAATCCAATGTTAATAATATCTTGCAAACAGATATGAAAAACTATATAGGTACATATGTACATATATGTAAATGATTTAATTAATAGTTGTAAATTTTTAAAAATAAATACCTATGTATATTGAAATTTGCATAGTTGTCAGATGGTTTAGATAAGAAGAATGTTAATACCTATTACAAAAATAAAAAAAAATACCTAGGTACATACCTATTTTTTGAAGGAACTACCTATTATACGAGTATTGTTATAATTGTTATATGATAGGGATTAAGTTTAAAAATCACATAAAAATAATGAAGACTAAATCGTAAAATGATGCTGCACAGTGCACAGCATAAATTATGACACGTTTAAATTAGGGGATACCTACATACATAATGTATACCTTAAAAGTTTCTACGCATGTTACAGTTAGCCCACATACAACTAGCAATGATTTCTTCTCTCACTGATTCATTTTGCCTTTTAGTGGACACGAAAAATGTACCTAAGAATTTTTTTTTAATATTGCAAAATCATACCATCATATACATCATCAACCTCATTGATTTAAAATGAAATAAACACGCATTTGTTTGTTTGTATTGGAAATTACTCAAAATATGTGACGATTAGGTATGACCAATTGTTCATTGGAGTTCTCTGTTATGTGCACTTGAAATAAAAACCTAATATTTTCTACTCCCGTGTATAAAAAGAATACATGATACCTAGTTACTTTTCAATCCTATGTAGATATTCGTGAAAAAAAAAACTATATTATTTCATCACTAAACTCTGTAAGTTTCTTTAACTTCACTTGAAATCTCAATATTTTTCCTCGAATCTTTTGCCCAAACTATAATTCTAATGATTTTTATTCAGATGAACCTAATTTTGAACTTTTAAATTAATGTAAAAAAAAACAATACAAACAAGTACAACAGGTTATTGCACGAGTTCATTACGTTCTCTTGCCAAGTGATTAATCGGCATTGAATGCTCATTTTCTTAATTTATTTTTTACGAGCACTAATTCCTTTCATTATAATTAAAACTTAATTAAGTTTTATTACTTTAAAAATCAAAATATCGGGTTTGTTACAAAACGTTTCAAGAGAATTATTGATGTATCTGAACAGTAATGTATGTAAGTATGTACCTGGTGTGGTTGAGGTCCGTGGTGTTGTTGGGGTTTTAGGCGTAATAAGGGTGGTTTCGCTTTCGCTAGGACGTCTGCTTGTCCCATTCATCTTTAGCAACAACTTTGGTCGATCTCCGTTGACTCCTTTTCCATTAACAAGTACTTTTTCGTCAAAAGTTTCATCCTTCTCTTTTTCGGGGACAACGCCATTGCCGTAAGATGTCCTGCGAGAGTTATCAAAGCCGTTCAATCCAGATGCACTACCTGTCGAACAAACACTATTATTTCTACCGCGGGACAAAAAGTGAGCCTGTGGAAAGTTAGTATCGTCAATTGCTTCGTTTAGCTCACTTGCACTCAGTTCAGATAGTTGGCGATTCATATTGTTTTCTTCTTTGAATGGAAACTATTAAACAATACACTTTATTTACAGTGATAGGAAATTAAGTCGTAGCAACACTCTGCTGGGCCTGACACTCAATGCAAAACAATTTGAAAATAGATCGAAGCACTAGTTTTTATGTGTTTGGTATTCAAAGAGATTTTTTATTATCTACAGCTACTATCTGTTCGTATAGGGGAAATATGTAAAAACACGACCTTAACGTCACGAATGTAGATTGGTTACTGGCACAATGTATCTGATTCCAATGGAATTATGCTGTTGAATACACGCTATAGAATTCATAAGGAAGCTTTTTCTCAAAGAACGAAATGCTTTTACGTGTTTAAGTCGTAATAAAGCATGGATGTGGTTTGGACGTGTTAAAGATCTTCAATTGTAACTTAAATTTATTGTTTTAAAGCTACTTTAAGAGATTTTCTTTAATGTGGTAAACGACAATTAGCTCTATGTATATTTTATGAGTTTTAACTTTATATGGGTTTTATTTGGCCATCACTCATCAGCGTTGCCATGAGCCAAAAAATACATGCTTGCAATTTAAAGATTTCAAAAAAGCATCAAGATTGTATCTGTTTATAATTTTAAGGTATTCTTCATAACTTATTTTCGCTTTTGATGCTTCTTTATAAATTATAATTACCATGTACTTGTACACCAATAAATGAATGGGTTTATTTCAATTATTTTTTAAAGATATTCTTTTCTGTTTTGCTGATTATATGCCAGTAAATCGATTCATCAATCGGTTGGGGAGGATTAAGAACAATATTTTACAAATTCTAGCAAGAAGGTTTTAATTTTATTTTTTTTTAAATAGTTCAAAAAGTTAAAAATTTGAATAATTTTAACAAAACCAATATTTCGTTTAATTTCATTCAAGTAAAGCAAAATGTGTTCCTAACTATCTAGCGAAAACTAAATATTTTGTATTTATTAAATATAAATTGAATTCACAATAAAAAGATCAAGCTCAAAATAAGGGAGTATATGTATGTATCTATTTTTTTTTTTATTAAAAAGTGGATTGAAACAAACATTTAAGATTTAACTTAACTAATTTGGCACTTACGATTTTTCCTTAACATTTAAGAAAAACCTAAGAACATCATACATTTATTATATAAAAAGTTATTTACAAATAGATGAGTTAGGTTGCAAATTAAATTCACCTTAGCAATTTGCTTAAAAATGTCTTAAATAAGTTTTTTTTTTAAATTTAAATAAAATGTTTTTATGGCAACACTGAAAAGACAGCCCAAAATCTTGTATATCAGATATCAAAGCACTGTTACTGTTATTATTTCTTTTTAGTTTTTTGTAATTAAACTATACTTTACACAAAGGTCAAAATAAAAAATCAAATTTGACTTCTAAATTGGTATAGCTAATCGTTAATTACTTTCAATATATGATGAAATTTAATTTTGAAATACTGCATAACAAAACCGATAATCTAAGAAGATAATTGTAATGAATTCAGTAAAGTAAAGTACGCTATAGACAAAAACTCCTATCAAGCGTTCCATTATTTCATAATCAAGTACACAAATTATAATAATTCTTTTTTATTTTTTTTTTTGATTTTATGAAGCTTGGTGATACATTTTTTTTATATGTATCTGTTAGTCAAATTACTGCAGTAGGTACATCGGAGAAAGTTGAATTGAATATAATTATGTATGTAGGTATGTAAATATGTATGTACATCGGTAAAAGTGGCTTCTTTCAGAATTTCAGTAAAACAGAAACCGGAGGCGAAATTAAGGTTCTTTTTTAATATCTTTTCAGTTCTCAATTTATTTTTAAGTTATTTTTCTTGTATAGGTACTGGGTGTTTTGCATTTTTGATGGACCTTAGGCAAATCACCCTGTATATGTATACTAATACTCGTGTATATGTATTAAGAGGAAAGGTTTGATTTTTTGTTTGAATTGAATAGGCTCGGTAAATACTGGACCCATTTGAAAAATTCTTTCTTCGTTGGGAAGCTTTAGCATTCCCAGTTGACTAGGCTATATCATATTTTCAAAAAAAGGGATACTTACTAAAATTCCAATAATGTAACCTAAAGTGTAGGTATTATTAGCAGAGTTTTGACTCAACTTAAAGACTACGATTAATGATGTGCTTTTCTATTAGTATAATGTTCACCCGTGCAATGCCGAGACGAGCCGCTAGTAGAAAATTTTCAGATTTTCTCTACTTAAAATGTACCGTTACCGTTGAATGGATTCAAACACATTTATTTCAAACAAATTCAACATTTTGAGAAAATAATATGTAGTCCAAAAATTCGCGTGGGTGCAACTTTCTTTAATCGAATATTTTTCATTTAGGTATCAGGTCAGGTTTGATTAACATAAACAGTCAAGTCCAGCATGGTTGCCAAAGTCTGACGAATGCATAACTTTCATTAATGCAAATAATAAATATTAGATTTTCATAAAAGCAAAACGCATGTATTTGCAGCGCAAATGTACAACCATAAAAAATTACATGCAAAAGTATTTTGTATGACTTTAATATGATTGCAGTTGATCGCATATAAACAAAGCAACCATTTATGAATACACCCTCCATAAGGGGAGGGACATGCCGCCACCCAGCAACTTACCCTGCTTGGACCAACTATAGGATTTGGGGTAGGTTCTTTTAATTAAATAGAAAATACCTATGCATAAATTCCTTTGCTTAGCTAACTAGAACTGCGAGGGTTTTTATGTGTATTTCCTTTTTAATTTAAAGAAATTTGCATACCTATAGTATGTATCCAACTTCGTTTTTTTTAACATCTTGATGGGTAAGTAGTTTAAAAAAGTCAAAATGATGAACTATTTGATGGGTTATTTACCAGAAAATAATTTGAATCTCATCGATCACCGAAATCAAGCATCAATGTGCGTGGTTAGTAGAAAGATGGGTGACCATTCGAAACCTACCGCATGCTGTTGTCATGTGTTCTTTCTTTCTGTTGTTCTTTCTCTTCTCTGTCCTTCTGTCTTGTATTAAGGCTGGGTGGCCAGCCAAAAAAACGGCTGGAATGTTACAAATAAAGCTATAACTTTTACATTTCGAATGCTAATTGATTGAAATAAAAATTAATACATTCTAAGTATGTAAATAGGGCTACTACACTGCATCATTATAATTTTTAAATGTATAATATAGTAATTCTGAGAGTGAAACAAACTACAATTTTGTCGTTATTTTGATAGTAGTTTAAAATGCACCATTTATTTTTGGTATAACTAAGATTTTTATTTTATTTTTTGGTGTTTTCAAAAGAAATTTAGTTAATTAAGGGAGTGACGGATTGACTTTAATTTATTTAATTTTTTTTTTTATGGGCAAAAAATTAGTCCAATCTTATGCAATTTTCAATGGGTTTGGCGTGTTTGAACAGGTATAACTTCTTTAATCTACAACATATTTTATCGAAACAAAAAGTATTGTAAAGCCAGTCTCAAATATTTTTATTACAAATAAAATTTTTTAAATTATTAACTTTTAAAGTTTAAAAAAATAAAAAAAAAATAAAAAAACGCAAAACACGTTTTATTTTTGAGGACTTTTAAATATCCCTCTTTCTTTATTTAGCCTTTTGAACTATATTTTTTTTCTTTATTTTATTGAATAGTTTAATTAATTACCTCGGGAGTGACGGATGGACGTTTTCGAAAAAAAAATTATTAACCCTTTAAATGTTCATTGAAAAAGCCCAAATAACAATTAGCTTTCCAGAGAAAATAATGCTTGTGTATATTTTTCTTTTTTTTTCAGTATTTTTTCTATTGGTCTCCAATTCAAAAATTCTAATTGCGGTGATGGTTTTTTTAAATAAATTTTTGAAAAAGTGTCTAAATTGGTGTTTTTTCCTTTGAAATTTCCTTTTTACACGAACACACAGAAGTTTCAGTTCCCAGTAATTCCACTGCGAAATTAGCGCTTCGAGAGAATGTTTTTCATTTGGAAAAGAAATGTGCCCCGCCCACCCGCTCTCAAATATTTTTGTTGTTGGTTTACAAATTGCTGGTTGTTTCTTCTTTTCTGCATAAAGAACAGAAAATGCAATAGAAAAAACGGTTATTGGAATTTGAGGAATATGTAATGACTAACCATTTTTTTTGGAATGTGTTGACTAGAGCAAGTGCACGTCCAATTCGCGTGGTGGGAAGTATGCAGAACAAATTGTGTGTAGTTCTAGTTTATCTACCTACTTCTTGCACCCTTTACTTTGATGACGTAGCAGAAGTCATGATCGTTTTGTTTTTTATATTTGATCTTGATGTTTTTTGTGGCAATAGAGAGGGGATTTATTGTTCTTTGGCAAAAACAACTGCAATGCAAATGAGATCAGAATTATTGTTGTTTTTTCTTTACTTTTCCCACTTTAGCGTGTTATTGATTTATGAAGATATACTCATTTTTTCTCCGACTCTATTCTTGTCCGAAAAGAGCGTAGGTAGAGAGTAACGAAAAAAACAAAATTCGAGACTATATTATGGCGATGCGATGAAATTCATGACAAAAAAAATTTCACTAACACTAATGAAGTCATTTACATGAAGTTTAAGTTTGCCGATCTGGGACACCCAGCCTTAATGTCTTGTGTTGTACCGCCTTAAATAGCCTCAGTAGCTCAAGGTTAAGTGTCCCTACCCTGTACATTTATGTGCTGTGTAGTATGTAATGTAATGTAATAATTTGAATCTATAGGTCTGTTTCTTTACTTTTCGGGTAAAGTTTGGGGAAAAGCTCGGGAAAAAGTTCGGGCTCGAGCTTTTTGATGTTGTTTTTGTAATTTGGTGCCCGAACTTTAAAGTAAAGAAACGCATTTGGGATGTTTCTGGCTAAACTTCAAATTTGAAGACAGATTCGTATGTGTATCTAGCGAAACTGTTTTCTTTCTGTTTAAAATGAGCCATTCAGAGGAATTTAAAACAAAATTTAAACAATTGTTCTTATTAATGGATGATGAGGAAGATAATAGTAGTTCCATATTTGTTTACTTTTATTAAATTTTAATTTGCAATATCTTCACAAATCACAAACTTCAAATTTTTCGATCAGCTGATTTAATTTTGACAAGCAAGAAAGTGCCCGAGCTAAAATGTTCGGGTAAATTCTTGCTGGAGGAGAAACGAAAAAAAATGAAAAGCTCTGGCATTTTCGTGCCAGAAGAAAGTAAAGAAACACGTTTTGGGTAGTTTTGGGATCCCGCGGGCGAGTAAAGAAACAGACCTTATGAGTGCAGTTCTTTAAAAAGTTACGGAAACAAATATTAATTCATACTAATCCATACTTAATATTATAAATGGGAAAGTGTGTGTGTCTGTTCGTTTGTTAGTCCGTCTTTCACTACAAAACGGAGCGACGAATTGACGTGATTTTTTAAGTGGAGATAATTGAAGGAATGGAGAGTGACATAGGCTACTTTATGTCTATTTCTAACCCCCCACTTCCCAAAAAATGAGGACTTGAAGTTTGTTCAGAGCATTCCCCAATTTTCAAGGTAGAAAGCTAAGAATTGGTATGCGGACTATTTGTGGCTAACAATAAAATCGCAGTTTTCAAGGTAGGAAGCTAAAAATCGGTACACAGACTCTTTTTGACAACAAAAAATATCTGGCTTATGTTTTTTGGAAATCTTCCCTCAGTCCCTAAAATGGGAGTTGGCAATTAGTGTGAGACTACTCAAAATTAGTACAGGTTCTATGATACAAACGAATAATAAAATAATTTAATTAAAACAATATGAAAATCAATCAGCTTTTGAGATAAATCAACATACAAAACATAAATAAGTGTTACTCCAGATGGCGCTCATAATTTTTTGAAACTCGCTAACGTTGCCGTTGTGTGCTCTCTATGTGTACCTACTTAAATGCGGGCATCGGACCGCTCTTCATACTACAGTGCATACGGTACGTACTCTGTTATTTGAAGATTGATTCATAATGATTTAACTGCTTTGAGCTATGGTATTGTTTTTTTTTTGGTTCAAAGTAAAATATAGACCTAGAAAAACTAGGCGCCCCAATCATGCTTTAGCGAAATTTGGTTGCCCCGAGATTTTATAATAGGACGAGACTTTGTGTCACACAACTTTGCCGCAATATGATTAGCATCACTATCTTATAAAATAGAATTTTGAATATACTTAGTCAAGTTTTTAATAAACGGAGTTCTGAAACTACGTGTTTTATGCACTTAGGTAAGCACAACAGGAATAATTTAATTACGCTGAAAATAAAATGTTTGTTCCTTTTTACTTATATTTATTCATAAAAGTCATACTTAAAAACAGATTTTCAATAAAAATGTCTTTAAAAGTCCAAAATCGAGAAAAAAAGAAATAAAACCTTTAAAAACTTTTGATCTTCAAATAAAAAATTCGTTTTTTTTTATTTTTAAATTAATTTATTTTTGTTATTGGTTAATTAGAACACCCTTTATCCGATATAATAGTTTTTTTTTTATTAATTGATAGTTTCCGTTTTTAATTATTGAAATAACTTGGTTCTTTTTTTTTTCTTAATGAATTTGAACACCCTGTACCTATTTTTTTTGTAACTATTTTTAAATCAAATTCACTAAAATATTTTTTTTGGAACACGCCGTGAAATAAAAAAAAAAATGTGAAACACTCTGTGAAATAAAAAATTTTAGCAATCAGCACAACGAAACAGATGGTTTAAACAACTAGTACTTTGGTTATCCTATGTCACTCGATGTACTTTTTAATAAACTAACTAAATACACCGAGCCACTAGAAACTATGCAAAAATTGCATTCAAATTTCCTGAAATGTTTAAATTCAGTAACAAACTCAATCAATTTCAAGATAGATTGCTAGGTAGCTTTGTGGTTAAAAAATGTATATCTGTGTCCCTTGGAATTTTCTGTAATTTTGTAATTAAAAAAATCAAAACTATAATTAACTTTTACTAACTTCCCATAGGCAGTTATTGTAATCAGTCTGATTAGTCAAATTGAAATTTTTGACAAATCTGGACGTTTTATTGTTCCTAGAATCTAAATTCGTCATTTGTAGAAAGATGTCTAAGTGTATGTGTGTGTACGTACGTTCATACGTATGTACGTATGTACGTATGTACGTATGTACGTATGTAAAGAAAAAACTTATACAAATTTGTCAAGTGGTTTTTTTCACAATAGCAGTTTTAAGATAAAGTGAAAATTTTAGTTCGTCACAAATATCTCAGGAAAGGGTAATACTACTGACTTAAAATAAATTTAGCAATGTGATACACGTTTGGTATAAATTTGGAAAAGGTTCAACATACCGTTATTTTTTTTTAAAGTAAAAACAAAAAAAAAAAAAATTGGCGCAAATATACATTGAATTAAAAATGATATCATCTTCAAAACAATTTTTTGCTTTGTGGTATGTGTTCTTTGACATTTGGTAAAATTTTCGAAAAATTCAGTTTTATTACAAAAAAAAAAAAACAAAGGTTGGTAAAAATGTTTTTTGACTTGGAATAGCACGAGAATGGACAACGATATTGACTTCAAGTTTTTTTTTTGGTTTAAACAAAATTTATTTATCAATTAATATTGGACAAAAATCGAATTGAGAGTTTTTTACAAAAAAATAAAAAACTTTAACAAAAATTAATCGAAAAATGTCAAAAGTAGTTTCTTTCAATATGTCCAGAGTGGTAAATCATTTTAACTTCGAATTTATTTTATTTTTTGCATAATAGAATTGTCAACGTATGCTACATTTTTGACAAATGTCGAAATGAAAGTTTTTTTTTAAACTAAAATTTTCAGAAAAGTGACATACATACATATGTACATACATAAATTGTTTTTCGGCTATAAATCATCACTACATACAATGATATTGCCTTCAAATGTTTTTTATTTTCAACCAACTCGTAATGCATTTGTCAATACCTAAAAAATGGTAAAATATTGACGAATATGAAATTGGTAAATACTGTTTTCCGCTTCAATATCTCTGACATTTTTTAATAAAATTGTTATCAACTAACTTCAAAAGTAAATCAATTAATATCAGGAACGCCAAGTTTTCGAATTACACAGGTCAACAAAGAAATATTTTTTGTTTGTTTCTGTGTTCAAATTGCGATTTTCTCAATCTTTGTATTGAAAAAAACATAAATGTTTTTTTTTTTAAACTTTGTTTTTTTCACCAGTTACAATGGTTTGGAGAAAAACGCGTTTAAAGTTTTTCTATTACATTGTATTTATATGGAAACACGAAAACATATTTAGTTTTTTTATGGTGTTAGAATTCGAATATCTTTAAATTATTGTAGGAGGTGATTTTTTAAAGGTCTAAAGAAGTGAAAGATGCAAAAAAAAAAATTTGATTTCTTGAAAATTATATCATGTAGTAGTACCATACAAATTTGGTACTACTTTTAAATCCATAATAACAATCTTGTAGCTATAAAAACAAACATTTTCAGGTAAAAGTTTTGTATCTACTAATGTAGGAGGAACAAGAAAATTATACCAAGAACCCAGAAACAAAAAGTGTGTTGACCTGTGTTATGCATAATGGGTAGTTATCAGTGTGGGTCGCACCCAGACTCTTTTTTTCTGTATTAAAATTGAAAAAAAAAAACAATAAAACAAACGTTTGATTTTGTGTATTCTGCTACACCAGACAGAAAGGATGCACTCGTCCTTTTCATATTGGATGGAAACATTAACTCTCGACTCCTCCTTTTCCGAACAACTGAACTTGTCCTGTGTATTCCTTTTTGATTTAAGCTTAGAAAATGTTTGTTCTACCAAATACTATGATAAATTAGAAGTAGGTAGTTTGTTCAATGATAAAATATTTAACCATCAAATTATGTTTATTTGTTTATGTATTTACATATAAGGAATGAAATTTAGAAATTAAATATACATAATGCCATTTTTTCTTCACAGAAGTAGGTTTCCATGTACCAATATAACAACGTCAAATAAGAATGTTGGGAACATCATAAATATAAGCAAAATAATTGCTAATCTAAGTCCAAAATGAAATGTTCGCAAGTTTGATAAGGATTAATCTTAAGTGTATAAGAATATTTGGCATATGAGTAAACCTTATCTCTGGAGCATTTGGTAAAAATAAAGATTTATTTTTTGAACTTTATCGGATAAAGGATGCACGAAAACATTGAAATCAACACATAAACATAATAAACGATAACGGTTGCAGACGTTGAAGCTTTTGGTAACACGTTTTAGTTTAAGAACCATGCACAAGCTTAGGGCTTATCGAAACATTTTTTTTTTTTTTTTGGTAGCACCAACTTTATATTGCATCATAAAATAGAATGTATGTCAGATTAATTATTTTAATATAGGATTCAATTAAGATTATGTTATGCTAACCTCCAACCTTTTTTAAGACCACGATGGTAAAAATATTAAAATTTTTCTTTGGCGGCTGATAAGTGTATTAGAAAATTGGCCTTAATATTCACCATTTTTAATTTTGTGCTAATAGAAATTAGGTGTTTATCACAGAAAACCGGATGCTAAAATGTGTTTTAGTTTTTGAGAAATTTAAAAAAAAAATTAATTAAATGTTCTTTATCCAAAAAAAAATTAAATCTTTTTTGTTGGTTTTCCCACAGTTTAGTTTAGTTTGGATGGTTTCAGTCGGGAAGCACAGAGTAAGTGTTTTTCTTGAAAAAGTAATTTAGATTTTTTTTTATTTCACAAAACCTAGGATATAATGTATATACCTTTCAGTATCCGGTTTTCTGTTTTTAATAAAAATTATTACAAGCATCGAAATTTGAAAAGAAAATATTTAACTACCTGAAATTTTGAAAAAAAAAATGTTCGAAATTTTTTAAACTTTTTTTTTTCAAAATTTTGAGTTTAAAAATTAATTCTTCAAAAACTATTCACATACCCAACCTATAATATAAATATAAATCTGGTTTATATATTTTTTGTTTAATTATGCGTAAGCTTTCAGCTGGAGAAAAATTCGTAAAAACTAGCCTAATTATGAATTACCTACAACTAACTTACTGTCCCAAAACGGACGCTTCTAAGCTAAACTATAACTTAACACTATTTAATTTTTTTGTATATCGTCGGCCCATGAAAGTAAATTACAGTACAGAAGAAGGAAGAAACTTCTCTTGTCAATAAAAAAAATTCAAAACATGAGTTTGTGTGATCGATAATACGCTTCTTTCTAAAACACTTCTTCTTCTTCTAAAACACACTTAGAAAAACAAAGAAATATTGAATTTATGTAGCAGGTCTTCAAAAAATAAAATAAATTACACTGGTCAACACTGTTTTTGTCACATGAACTTTGTGGTGATTTTGGTTTTGTTGTTGTTCCCTCTTTTAAAATATGTAGGTTATAATTTTGTTTCAATCACGTTACATCGTAAACATGCCACGAAAGTGGTTTAACGACAAAATATTCACGAAAATCAGAAGTATTGGCGCAAAATTTTAAACAACCTATTGTTAAGTACCTACTTAACATTTTGCTAACTAGCAATTTGCTAAATATTTAACAATTTACTAACTACTCCAAAATTTTAAACCCTTTTTTTCGTTTTGCTAACTAGTAAATTGCTAACTCCTGCTTATTAGAAAACAGGCATCCGAACATTTTCAAATAGTGACAGTTCATGAGAATTAGCAAAGCAAACATACTTAACGGACCCATTACTTGGAAATGTCCCAACTGTAAACTAGACAACCTCATGCAATCCAATAAGATTAAAAACACATGAACACAGGTTTATTCTCGTAATCCATCATCCTGATGTGGATTTCTAACAAAAAAAAAGCATTTTTCTGCACAAAGTCTTCAAATATTTTGGAATCTTCGTATTCCTATAACATTTTATTGATTAAAATAATTTTTAGTTCCCGAAAACACACGAATCAACACTTTGAAGTGAAATTGGAAAGCAATTTTTTTAGGATAATGACAGATATCATATGGATTTAGCAAGTTGCTAAAAGTTAAAGTAGGGTTTTCGGGATTTTAACTTTAGCAATATGTTAAGAGATAGTAAAAGGCTAAAATCGTTTAAAATTAGCAAAACCACCTTTTTAGCTTAGCAAATTGCTAAAAATGTTTTTATCAATTTGCTAAATCGTTTAAAATTTTGCGCCACTGTTTCTACATTAAGCAATTATTTTCTAAATGTAGCTGATATTTGTACTATTTAAGACAATATAATGTATGTTTTGATGTCACAAGAAAACCTGACGTGTCAATTTTTTTTATTCAAATATTATTGTTTAGTGGCCTTAGTACATTCAAAATTTTATATAAGTTTTCATGTGCCAAAAAAATTAAAATTTTGTTGAACAGTGACTAATTAATTGAACATTATTAAAAGGAACGGAAAGGAAAAGTTGTGTATATTGGTGCTTATTATGTCATTCTCTTTCGTTTGAAAGTGATTCGAATTCGTTGAAACTTAATTTTGAGACTCGGCGATTAGAATGTTAATCGAACAAATCGAAAGTTCACCCAATCCATAGAAAGTTCATTCATTTTTGTTGTTGTTTTATGGTTTTATGGTTAAATGTCGTATCCAACTGGACAAACCGCGAATAAAAGGAAAAATTAATTAAAATAATAGAAGAAAACCCCGGAGGTAGCAATGGGTTTGAAGCATCCGCTATCCTTCTGCTCTGAACTTCTTCAGCACTATCTTCATTTTTATAAACAACACAAATGCCATATTTTCATTTTTTATTTAATTATTTTATGTTTTTATCAAAAAATTTAAATTATTAAACAATAAACAAAACAATTACAAATAAAAAGATTTCACTTTTTGGTTTCAACATTTCAAAAACACTTCTCTTTTGTGTTTGATACTTTAGTGTGACCAAGTGTGTACGAAAAAAATGAAAATTTAGAACGAGTCATGAACAACTTATTTTTTTAAAGAATAGTTTCAAAACAACTGAGTTGACACAAAACATGTAATGAATATGTATTTATTTATGGTTAAATATTACTTTATAATGAAAAAATGTATTATTTATTTTGTTTCTTGATTCTTTATCCCACATCTATAAAATGTTTAGAAACAAAAAAATGTAAAACGGTCATACTTATTCAAATATAAACATAGGAAATGTCAAACAGCTGATACTGAAAATGAATCTCTCCTCAAGTTCATTTTATGCTATCTTTCGCAAATGAATGTTATTCGATCGAATCTCAAAATTAAGAAAGTTCATTCGAACTATTCTAACGAATAGACTATTCATGCGAATGTCATAATAAGCACCAATGAGATAACTGATGATTGATAACTTTCTGGTGGAGTTAGCAGGTTTTCTTTGCGAATATGGAGTTAGCAGTTTTACTCACCAAGCGATTTGGTCAACTGAAGGCTGGTCGGTGGTCGGCGAAAAAACGACTTTTACAAATAAGGCGATAACTTTTACATTTCAAAAGATAAATTATTGAAATAAAAATTAGTGCTTAGTAAATAAACAAGGCTACAAGACTGTCATTTGCACCTTAGTTCAAAATGCACTATTTATTTTTGGTATTACTGAAGTTTTAATTTATTTTCTTTTTGTTTTCAAAGCAGATTAAGTTATTTATTATTATTTATTATTATTATTTTATTATTCATACATAAATGAATAGAATAATACTTAAGATTATAGCTTAGATTAAGTTAACTTTAAGGAGTTCATGAAAAGACTTAAATTTGGTTTGGGCGTGTTTGAACGGGTATAACTTCTTGAATTTACAATATAATCCATCGAATCAAAAAATATTACAAAGCCAGTTTCATTCATTTTAATTAAAAGATAACTTTTTTAATAAAACACTTCTTAAATTGAATATTACACATATTAGTTTATTATCTTGAGAGTAGTGTAAAGATAATAATTAACGCTTCGAACATTTTATTGAAAAGGTCTAAATAACAATCCACTTTTAAAAGTAATGCTTGTAGGTACTTATTTTTCGTGGTTTAAAATAAAAATGTTCAGTATTTTTTCTATTGATTTCCAATTCAAAAATTTAATTTCGATGATGGTTTTTAACTTCCCATAGGGAGTTATTGCAATCGGTCCGATTTTTCAAATTGAAATTTTTGACAAATCTGGATGTTTTATGGTTCCTAGAATTTAAATTCGTCATTTGTAACGACATTTAGAGAGATGTCTGTGTGTGTGTACGTACGTTCGTAGGTATGTATGTACGTTCGAGATACCCTTTTTTGTTAACGATATCTAATTAAATTAAATTTTTTCAATAGGTTATAACTTCGAAAGATACAGAAAGGACTTTTATACAAAAATTTCGAGCGACTTTTTCACAATAGCAGTTTTAAAAAAAGTGAACATTTTAGTTAGTGGCAAATATCTCAAGAACGGATAGTGCTATTGACTTCAAATAAATTTAATTATGTAGATTGCAATGTAATAAAGGTGTGGTATAAATTTGGAAAAAGTTGAACACACCATTATTTTTAAAAATTAAAAACTAAAAAAAATATTTTGGCCCGCTAATATTCATTGAATTAAAAATGAGATCATCTTCGAAACAATTACTTCCTATAGAAAATGCTGTCCTTAATATCTGGTTAAAATTTCGAAATAATTCAACTGACAGTTTTTTTTTAAAAAAAAAATAAAAACTAAAACTGAAATTTACAGAAAAGTGACAAAAATTGTTTTTCTGGTTAAATATCATCACAACAAGCAATGATATTGACATCAATTGTATTTTATTTTCAACGTAATGCATTTGCCAATACCTTAAAAAATGATAAAATATTGACGAATATCAAACTGACATTTTTTACAATAAATACAATATGGGAAGTTATCAGTGTGGGTAGCATCCAGCATCTTTTTTATTGATTTATGAAAAAGAGTTGTTTTCCTTTAATATTTCGTTTTCACAAGCACACAAAAAAGTTTCAGTTCCCAAAAATTCCAGTGCGAAATTAGCGCCCTTCTGCTCTTAAATAATTTTCGTTGTTTTGTTTATTGCCGGTTGTTTCTATCATCTTGCATCAGGAAAAGAAAAACAGATTGTTAGAAATGAAAGATTATGTACAATTGTACACCATGTCACAAAAGTCAAGATACGATTTTAAAATGTATTGTTTTTTATCAAAACATTAGTCAATATAAGATTTTTTTTATTAAAATATTTATTATTTATTTCTATAAATAACAAAAACAATAAAAAATGACTAAGTTTTTTAAATCTCGAAGACTGAAAAGGTTATACAAGCCAACAAAATGTTCAAGAAATTTAGTATATAGCATGTAAACTTTTGTGGCATACCTACAGCCACATAAAGCCTGCATAAATGTATACACTCCTTATAATGCCTCTAAACGCGAAAATGTTATTTATAAAACTTATGCAACGTTGAATAGAGCCATAATAAGCTAAACGCATTTTAAGGTTGAATAGAGCGTGAATAAGAAAATTATAGTGACGAAATGTCATGGTTTGTGTCCATAATAGAAAAGAATAAAAAAGTCTTTTCAAGTTTCTTCCTTATTAAATAATTTAAATCGAGTTATCCTGATTCCGAGAAGGAGAAAATTGTACAAAAAAAAAAAATTAATCCAATGGAACTAAGCGATGGAGAATTAAAGAATATAAATAGATTTTCGAAAGAAAATATGAAAAAAATAAATAAACGTCTTTCAAACAAAACTACAAACATTATCGGACAAATCCCAATTTGCAGAGCGCATTCTTTTCGCTTTGGATTCCATTTTGTATTATTATTATTATTACTATCGTTTACCTATTTCATTGAAAAAAGAAGATAACTACAATAGATTTAATTATGACATCTAAATGGAATAGATTTCCCATTTTGGTACTTTTTTGGCATAAGAACTGCATAACTATAATTTGTAGGAAACTGTTTTATAAATAGGAATTTATAGAGACTACATAAATCCTAACACACTGCATAACTATTCATCTGTTTAGAGGATTCTTTTAAATAAGACTGAAAATATCCCACTCGCGTGCGTCCGTCGTTGCCGGGGTGTTGTGTATGCGTGCGGGCTATTCGGGCTATGCGCAGCCCACTAAGTCAGGGCCCTAATTATTGTTATCTTTTCGAATACTTTGCTGATGCTCGGAAAGAGACATACGTATCAACGGAAGACAAATTCAGTTGGCTTATCAATTAAAAAAAAACATAAAACTAGATGCTATAGATGCTAAAATTAATCATGGTTTTTAAGTAATTGAAAGAAAAAAACAAAAATACTTTTTTCAAGAAACCAATTTTTTTTGTTTATTTTACCCTTACCATTAGATTTTCTTAGCAATTTATATAAATAATATTGCTTAATTAAGGGTATGGTTCGTTTCGTTTTTTTCAGTTGTTTTTTTTGTTGTTTCGTTTCTATCGTTTCGTATTTTATTTTTTCGCATTTTATTGTTTCACTTTTTATTTATTTGATTTCTTTTTGTTTCGAAAATTTTTATTTATATTTTTAATTATTTAGTTTTAGTTTAATTTCGTTTTTGATAGTTTCTTTTTTCGATCGTTTCGTTTTTGAATTATTTCCTCTTACCTTTATTTCACATTTGATTATTTCGTTTTCGATTGTTTCGTTTTTTGGTTATTTCGATTTCAATCATTTCGCCACCGTTGGTATACCTATCTTTTGCTTTAATTTTTCAGCATGTAAAGAACCTAAAGCCGTAAAAATTCGCGCGAATGCCGAAATGATTGAAATCGAAATAACCAAACAAATTTATCAAAATTAGACGAAATAATTTATTAAAATCTGCTTCATATGGAACTACATTCCATAATTTTACCTCCTTCTTGTCTCACTTAATAAAAACAAAATAATCGCATTCCGAAACAAGAGATAAACGTAAAGGCAAAATGCGAAACAACCATTTACGAAACGACCCATAATAATTAGAACAGAAAAACAAAAGAACTAAAAACAAAACAAGAATTTCGAAGTAATAGTAAAACGAAACAAACTCAAAACAAAGTTACAATAAACAAACAAAACGTTTTCGAAGTAAACATAAATAATTGCGACAAAAACGAAACAACAATTTTCGAAATGAAAAAAACGAAACAATAGGCACCCCTTAATTAAATATGTGGTAATAATTTTGTGGAATTTTTAATTGTCTGTTATAGATAGTATTCTCCATTTAAAACCGTATTCAAAAAACGTGGTCCAATAATTACCGTTGTAGCTAAAGCTGTGCTGAAGTGCCTTTCACAGCATTCCAAAAAGATAACATAGCATTGTAATAATCTTTTTGCTGTTTTATGATTTTTACAAAGATTTTTGATCTATTGAAAAAAGAAGCCAAATTTGTCTTATTAACACAAACGAAAAATATACAACTTAACATACATATGTATATACGAGTTTTCCTGAGATAAATCAGTTTCGTTTCGGTATTTAATTAGACTTGTTGAATCCTTGATTTAAGTTATCTACAAGGGCCTCTTTAGTAGAGCCGAAGCCTTTTTAATTAAAATTTATTTCTGATAAGCAATAAGTTTACAATTTCTAACGATATGTCCAGACAGAAAGCGGACGTGGCCTTCCAAAGTGGTATTCCTGAGTTAAAGTATTTACGCAACATTTATAACAAATTTAAGAGTTGCACTGAACTTAAATTTAAAGATTATGAAAAACTTACCTATTTCAATACCATCAACACTCAGATCTTAAATTTGCATTATTTTTTAAGTGCATACCTAAAATTTTTCACTTTTTTGTACTTTTGCCCACTGCATTAAAAAAAAAAAATTTTATATGAATATGCGCGTTGCAATAAATCCTGAACGATCGCGTTTGGTAAGAAAATTAAACTAATTTATTTTTAAAGTTTAAAGAAGTTAACTGAACTTTTATCTTTTCAAACAAAAAAAATTCCTCGTGTTAAAAAAGATGATTTTTTATAAGAATATTCTCCTCTAGTTGTTATCAATATTCACATATCCGTTGAACTTTATAAAAAAACTTGGTATTCTATAGAACTTTAAAAAAATATATATATAAAATCAGTGGCGAAAAATTGTTTGTTTATATTTCTTTTGCAATATTTTATCATGTCTTACAAGGAGTAGGCGTGTTTGTAGGTGCTATTGTTCAGATGTTCGCCAATTGCCCCCTTGATCCCTTCTATTAGTGCAACGGTTCTCAACCTTTGAGAGTGTGCGGACCCCTAGCAACGAATTTAACAGACTGCGGGCCCCCCTCAAAAATTAAATTGAATGTATTATTGTATAAAATCTTTAAATTACACTGGTCGGCAAGGTTTTGTAGATGACAAACAAATTATATTTTCCCGAACGTTTTTTGTTGGCCTGCATTTGAATCCGACTTCAAAACCACTCTATCACGTCAGGTTTTTGAAATATCACTTTTTTAAACTTAAAAAACAACTTAAATTAGGCTATGTAAATTCGTGAAGTACTTTTTTTAATAACATGTGTTATAATTTCTTAAAATTTATAATCCCATCTTCAATAGTCAGTTTAAATATTTTCAGTACCTCATTTACTTTTACAATAATTCTCATTAATTGGTAGTCTTGACTTTCTAGAAACGTTGAACCTTATGCAAAAACGGGTTTTAACAGAAAAAGTCAAAAATGGTTTAAAGTGATTTTTTGTCCTGAATTGAAATTTCAACTTGAATATTTTCCATCAAATCAAGTTTTTGACTATAGAAATAATTTTGAAAACGGGTATTTTTTAAATTTGAGCTGATAGCTAAGATCAAAGTTCGGATTCAAAATCACAGCCAAAAAATAATTTTAAAACGTGTTTTTCAAACCCATGACAGCATAAAATTCAGAGTTTCTCAAAACTTCATATAGAATCAAATGAACACACATAAGCCATTCGAAACTAATGATATTTTTCAAAAACTAATTGAGATACTCAAAAGAATTAAATTGTACCTCGAAGACAAAGATTTGCAAAATCATCATAAAATTTATTGTTAGGAACTGTGTTGTATTTTGGATTTTTTTACATTTGTAAAGAGGTGTATTTCAAAAAACCTGACGTGATGGAAAAAATATAAACTGAGATTCGAGTTCAGAACAAAAAAAATCATTTTAAACCATTTTTGCATTTTTCTCTATTGTGTGATTTAAACTTTTGAAAAAAATTTTAATTTGAAATGAAAAAAGTATAAGATGGATTGAGGAAATTATTAAAAAATAATATAATACTCGTTTTGGAACCAAGTTCGTTGCAATAATATTTAAAACGTACATATGTATATGTATTCCTGGTGCTTTATAGACAAACTGTCGCGGACCCCCTGAAATTCTCCGTGGACCTCCAGGGGTCCGCGGACCACAGGTTGACAACCGATGTATTAGTGTCTAAAACAACTTTCCAAGTTTATCACATACACTGAGAGCAAAATTCAACAAACAATTCATTATAATTATTATTATTATATTTTATTAACATTAACATGTATGTAGTTAAAATTACATGGTAATACTTATATTAATGAGCTTAGCTACAAAAACTATTAGGTCTGAGAAACAATTCAATGCTGTATAAAGTAATTAATATTTATTTAAAGGAAAGTCAACATGGCTTTCTATAGCTTCCTAGCGATATTTTCGAAAATTAGAAAAATCTGCATTCAAAGTTTTTATGAACTTTTTTTCTTAAAATGATAGGACCCATATGCAATTTTTTTTCTTTAATATGTCACTCAGGACGGTTTGAAAATGTAGGACGGTTTAAAAATAAAAAATGCATTTACTCGAGCGCGTCAGATTTTCAGAGTGGGTGTTAAGTGAGCCGTACAAATACTCCCATTTCTTTATTCTACCGATTTGAAAGTGACGAAAGCTGTTTAAGAATTTTTGAAAATGTAAAAAATAATATATTGACACTCGAGCGAGTCAGATTAGCATACGGAGGGTTCTGCATGACGTCAGAATTACAATGACCAACAATCTGACGATTATGACGAGGGATATTGTTATTCTGACAATTCAAAATATTTTTTTTCTTGACACGAAAATAATAACTAGTACGACTCTTTATAAAGGATTATTATATGTAGTAAAGTTTAAAACAAGCATTTTCTGCTATGGGAGGGGGTCTATCTCCCTGGGGGTGGGGCAATTTAAATTTAAAATAGTTTTAATGGGAAAAAATAGTTAAAAAATAACTGTAAATACTTGGAATTAAATCATATAGGTAAATTTTTTTCAAAATCAACAGTATATGTTTTCGATAAAACTACCTATAAAGTCAAATTATGACCAAAAAAAAATTAAACAAATAAGTGTGATTTTTCAAAATATTAATAAAGTCTTCAATTCTTTTCAGTAAGAATTCCTTCCACTTACTAATTTTAATTCTAAAACTAAAAACTAAATGACTTTTTGTTTTATAGTTTTATAGAAAATTGAAAAATACCAAAACTACTATTTTATTTTTATCATTTTTAATGATTAATTTAGTATATAGGATACATTTTTTATTTACTTATTTGAATATAAAATACACTCAACTTCGCATATATACCAACTTCTTTAGTGTACCTGTACCCCCAAGCAGGGAGGTTGTGTGCTTACACTTATGTATTTAAGAAAGCAAGCAAAAAACAAAAAACTCATACAAAGTAGTTATATTAATTTTCAATTTTCTCGAAAACTGTATTTCAGTTTTTGGTTGAGAACTTATAAGAGCAACGAATTTTATATACAAAACAACTGCATATCTATAGTTTTAAAATTTAGAAAAAATTGAACTTCAAACTTTAAAATTATTTTCTTCGAATACTATTTCATTTCATACATATTTTATTTCACTGAATTTAAAGACAGGCTGATAAAATAGAGTGTTGGCTTTAAAAAAATTTATAATACGTAAGTGTATGTATTACCTCTTATTTTTAAATAATTGATTTTTCATTTAAAGCAGTTGTTTTTTAAATTGCGATTTTAATTACGTTCGGTTTGCAGAAATGGTCAGATTATATATTTTGTGTTATCCAGACATCATTTAATTTGAAATTAAAAAAAAAAATTGATGACGATGTAGTAAATCCACAGATCAGTTTTTGCCTTGCAACTTTATTACCGTCACACACCCTTGGGTTACGTTCAAATCGGCAGATTAGCGGAATGTGAACTTCTTTTTTACTAAGTAATCTTTGTTATCTTAATCTCGCTCGAGTAATTCCGGTGATTAATCTTTTTTTTTTCTAATCTGACCGCCCCACCAGATCAAACTTCCCAATATTAAGAGCTCATATTCGCTGGAGATAATTATCAATAGTTAAGGTACCTCCGTTATATTAATCTGACGCGCTTGAGTAAATCCCCAATTTCCTTCATAAGGCGTTTTTCTTTTTTAACTCAGAAAAGAGCTCTATACAGAGTCCGAGCATATCGAGCATGCTCCGAACATCCTCTGAACAAAATTTAACTCAGTCTGCTCAGTTATTTTATTCTGAGCTCATAGAGCGCGCTCTGGACAAGCTCAGAACATGTTCAGAACGAAAAAAGAAACACAAATTTGATGCTCTGAACGTTCAGAGCTAAAAAAGAAACACAATTTTTTGTTTGGCAGTTCAGGCTCTGCTCTGAACTACAAAAGAAAAACGCCTATAGGCTCCCCTAGTATCAAATGTCATGAAAGATCTCGAACTGGAAGTCAGAATAGAGGGAAAAAAACTAAAGACTTTCCTTACACAATTGACGGATTGTGTTTTGCATTCCACTTTTTAAAATTAAGTTGGTTCTAAATTAAATTGAATAGCACTTAAAAAAAATGCAATTTTTGGACAAAAGAAACAATAAGAGAGATGATGATAGCAAAAGTGAACATACATATTATATTTTCTCAAAAAGAGATGTTTTGGAAACCCTATCTAGAAACAAAAACTTTTAAATACGATCTTAAATTAAAGCACATATTTTTGTTTGATTTTACCTTTTTTTTCTCAGTGTACACTTCGGATATAGATGAAAATTAAATAAAAGGTTATCATTCTCACATATTACGTACATATATGTACATTTCACTTTGCTCAAGAATGGCTGACATTGAAAATGATTATGTCCTGGTTCAGTACAAGGTATCACCTCAATAGTTTATTTTTATTATTTTTATTATTATTTTTAAAACAAGATTAGGGGTCAGAGTTGAATATATTCTAAACGAACTTCTAGATTAGACTTATTAGATTTAGTTTGATTTCCGTTAATTCTGAAATTGGTTGAACTAATGATTGAGAGCAACAACTTCTTCCATTCTCTAGCCGATAAGCATAAATACTATGATGAAGTTAATAAATTGATATGTGCCAGTAAATACTAACATGGCTCATTTCATAATTGAATTTACAATCTTAATTGTATATTCTAGTTGATGGTAGTTATTTCGTGAGTTGTGTGAGTATTGCATCATTTCATATCACTTAGACATAGCGTACCAGTATTCTTTATTGTTTCACACATAATTCACCTGTTTGAAAAAAAGTGTGGTGAAATTCAACTGTTTTATCTATACAACTAATTACTTTGTTTTTCTGTTTTCTTATTCAACATATGTGTCATATTAATTAAGAACTAGTAACCCCAGCCTCTAAAAATACTTTGGCTTGTTGAAAAGAAATTTAAAATATTAATAATTAATTAATATTATGAAATTAAATATTAAATGTCAACGAAGACGAAGGTATTATTTGAACATATAATATACATACTTGAAATTCTCGATGTGAAGATGTACATATTTATGTACATATTGGTGGAGTTTGGTATAAACATGATAACTTCATTTTATGAGTTTTGCAAGAAACGCATTTGAATGCTTATTCAAGCATTGTGAAAAAGTGTTTGGAAATAGAATCTTTTGTTTAAGTTTATAGATACCAGCATTTCAAATTTACATTATTATTTAAAAAAAAAAAACATCTAGAGGTTTTAAAATCTAATTAGATAGCCTCACATGTTGTTTTTTAAAACTGTAATTGTCATTTAAACGATTGGCAAAAAGTTGTATTTTCTGATGGAAAGAAGTTCAATCTCGATGGGCCCGACTTATACAACTATTACTACCAAGATTTCAGAAAAGAAAAAATGTTTTCAAACCGTCACCACAGCCGTGAAGGAGGCGTTATTGTATGGGGTCTCATTTCCTATTATGGAACGACCGATTTGGTATTTGTTAATTGCAAAATTTTAGCACCATATTATAAATCTATACTGGAAAGGGCTCTCTCACAGTTCCAGGATATTTGCGGACCGCTGCAACTGATTTTCCAGCAAGACAATGCGCCCATACGCACAGCTGGAATAATTAAAGCTTGACTTCAAGATCAAAATATAGAACAACTTTCCTGGCCACCCTACACCCCAGTCTTGAATAATATTGAAAATTTATGGGGATAGTTGACACGAAAGATGAAGGTGGGAAGCAGTACACCAACAAAAAAGAGCTCATTGAAGACGTTAAAATGGCCTGGGCCTCTTTGTATGATTCAAACAAAGTCCACATTTTTGATGTTATTAAAAATAAGGGGGGTAGTATTAAGTATTAAGATAATTATGTAAGCTATAGAATATAAATAAAAAAACATTTCTTAACAAATATTATAAATACGTGACATTTAAACTGCAATAAAGAAAGTGATTCTATTCTAATGTTACAAAAAAGTACTTCATTTTACTATATCAAAACGAAATAATTTCAGAAAACTCCATTAACTTCTCAAAATTATTTAAAATTATTTTCAGTCTGAAAAACCTCAATTCTAACTTGCAACTCTATACAAAATTAACTAGATACAAATAAAAATAGATACAAAAAAATGGAGGTTTAAGAAAAAACTTTACGTGAGGCTATTCAATTGTTACGGACTGTGTATACCAAATGTACCGTTATTTCTTAAATAGAAAATCTCGAATAAAATTATTGGTTTTCAATTTACAATTAAGAAGAAATGATTACATCTTCAAAAAAAATTTTAAGCACATGAAATGAGATTTTTTTTCAAAATTCTACTAGATTTCAAAAACGTCATAAAACGACATAAAACTGTTAAATATAATGTCATATGTTTACAATATAAGTGAGTTCGTGCCTGGTGAGGACTGCGAAGCCTACAAAGATCGAGTGCAACAATATTTCATTGCAAATGAAATTGCAGCAGAGTAAAAAAATTCCGTGTTCATAAAATCAATGGCTACAACTGCTTTACCAAGCACAAAATCATTCGATGACCTTATTAAAATATTAGAGGAACATTATGGCCAGAATAAAAGAGCGGAAAGCTTTAAATTTCAATAAGCTAAATAAGAAGATGGAGAGCCGATCAGCGATTTCATCATAAAGCTTCGTAATCTAGCCAAAACCTGTGAGTTTGGTGACTTCATTTTAGACACAGAGCGGATGCTGGTAATTTAAGAAAACTTGCTTTAGAGGATGCTCTTAACAGACAAATTTATCATGGGGCTACGTAATGAGAGAAGTCAACAAGCACTGCTTGCAATGAATCAGCATCATTCGAAAGTAGTTTTGAGAAAGCACTATCGATGGAAATGTCAGAAGAGCGATCAATGGGCGTATTCACTACTGTAGTCACTACGTAGTCGAAATTCAACTAGCTTTGTGAGTGCAAAATGCACTACAAAGCTAGTCAATCGATAACTGTCATATTTATGACAGATGAAAATGCCCAAATAATTATGAATTTCGTCACTGTGGAAAGTTTCATCACAATAACGAGTGTCCAGTTACTTACATAGCAAATATCTATTATTTGAATAACAACATAAAGAACGATTATAGAAAACGACGTCAAATAAAACAAGTGCATAGTATCAATGTCATTGGGGAGAAGACGCTGCACGCTGTTGAGTTGATGGTCAAGGTGTTATACTGACTATGGAGCTGGATACAGGAGCAAGTGTTTCCATAATAAATGCTACAGATTAGAGAGCTAAGTTTACTCATTTAAAATTGAAAAATTGTAAAATTGATTTATGTATGTAAGTACTATTTCAGGGCATCAGTTGTCAGTTTTAGGGAAATTTGTTGATGTAGAGTTTTGAGCGCTGATTGTTGTTGACTGTGTTTATTTTAAGCCATTGTTTGGAAGAACATGGCTTAATTCATTGTTGTCAGATTGGAAATCTAAGATAACAAGTACTAACAAATGAGTCAACTTTGTAAATACAAAATGCTGTGAAACAATAAGTAAAAAGATAAAAGAAAGTTATCCTAATGTAATTTCTAGTGACCCTAACCAATTGATTGCTGGATGTAAAGCAGGAATTAATTTAAATGAATGCTAACATGTGTTCCATAAAGCGTATATAGTTCCATTTCGCCTGAAGGACGCTGTGTCCGACAAAAATGACAAATTAGTCAGAGAAAAAGTTTTACTGCCAATCAAACACAGCCAGTGGTATGTTTAAAAGATCCATGAAAGGTTTATATTAATTTACGCGTTTAGGTTATTGTGTTGCAACAGCAATTATAGGAAGGGAAAACCGTAGATGATTGCCAAGAAAGATATGGTCTTAGATAGGTTAACTAAACACAAAGTTAAAATAAATGTACAAAAAATGTAATTTTTTAGAAACCTCTGTAGAGCATTAAGTATTAATGTGATGGGTAACAACACTGGTAATTCTAATCCAAAAAAAGTGCAGTCTATTCAAAAAGCACCAGCACCTAAATATAAAGGAACTGCATTCCTTCATTCCTTCTTGCTTCATAAAAAAATCCCTTCAAATGGACACAAGATTGTGAAAAAGAATTTGAAAATGATTACAAATTGTGTTTTGAGTCTATTTGATCACCACAAAATGACAAAACTATAATTGTATCTATGTACCTACAGATACAAGTCCCTATGGGGTTGGGGCAGTACTTGCTCATTTGGTAGACGGTGGTGTCCAAAAGAAGTGACCAACATTTTAGAAGTTAATTAGCCATTGAAAATGGTTTTATTTTTTATAATGGCAAAGTTTTAATACCAAACGAGTTAAGAGTACTAATTTTACCATGACGGTATCGTTTTGGTAAAAAAGGCAGGTAGGTCCTATATTTGGTGGCCAAAGTCAGATTCAAAACTAAAAGAATTTCTGGAGCCTAAATAGTAAGTATTTAATTATTATTGCTTTTGAGAGAATCCATTTGGATTTTTTTCACTTTCAAGGTAAAACCTTTTTATTATTGATTAATATAGTAAATACGTTGATATTATATCGATGGGCTTGACGAACACAAAGTTGGGGAAAGCTGTATGTATAGAAATCATGTTAAGAGAAATACAAAATGGATTAATTGTATAATTGCTAACAAAATTATTTTAATTCGTTATATAATAAAAATTGGAAATCAAAGAAGAATTGTACATGTAAATGAGTTAAGAAAATTAAAAAAAAAAAGTTCGATTCGAAAAATTAAATGAAAGTTGAAAACGAATATGATGACAATATGGAAATAGTAAAATTAAACCTAAGATTAAAAAGAAAACCGAAATGTATGAAAATGTAAGAAGATTTTTCAATTAAGAACGTTAACGTTACTATTAATATAGAAAAATCAAAAAAAAAAATTAAAACTATTTAATTTGAAATTTTGAATTCGGATTTTTGAAATCTATTTTTTTCTTTTTATTTTACGAATTTTAGAAAAATTTTGTTCTTGAAATAAGATGGGGAGAATGTTATTTTTATAATAATTACCACTGAATTAAGAAATAAAAATTGTTAACATTTAGCACTGAATATATCCATGTAATTCATATAACTTAACGAAACATTCGACATCCTGTGTGGTGAATTTGTATTGTATTAGGTTAAGATATATTTAAGTTAGTCGAAATAAAGAGTGTTTAACTTTAAATTAAGAATTAATAGTATACAATAAAATTTATCTTAAGTCAATAACATTATTTACTTCTGAGATATTTGCGACTAACCAAAATGATCAATTTTTTATAAATTGAATAAGGGTATCTCGAACATACGAACGTACGAAGGTACGTACACCCAAAATCAGACATACACTGCCAATCACTAGGATGAGGCCACATATTTTTTAATCGATTTTCGTTCTTTATACCTGCTGGAAATTTCGTACCCATACAAATTTACTACATTTGAGTAGGTAGATATTATCTTTAAAAAAAGTAATAACATTAAGGGGTTAAATAGAAAAAACTGTTTTAATTTCCCACATGAAAAATCTTATAAAATATCAAAAAAATGAAAGAAATGTTAACAGTTTTTGGTTTTCAAACATTTATTTATTAAGTTTTTTTCTATTAATGATGAGTATGCCCCCCATTTTACGATATGACCTCTATTAGACGGTTGGGAATGGAATCATAAAGTTTTTTTAAATAGTCAAGTGAAATCTCGTCCCAGGCATCACGCATAGCTTCAATTAAGGAGTCCTTGTCTTCAAATTGTCTACCGCCTTCATAAACTTTTCGAGATAGCCATGCCCATACGTTTTCGATTATGTTCAAGTCCGGTGAATAGGGTGGCCATGGCAAAAGCTCTACGTTTTCTGATAAAATCCAGATTTTGACAACCCTGGAAGTGTGGATGGGGGCATTGTCTTGTTGGAAAATCCAAGGCAGATGTTCAAAAATATTTTTCATCTTCGGAAATGACCGTTCCAACAAGCATTTGTAGCTGTTTCCGTTCATTGTTGTAGAAAGAAACTCCAATTCGATTTTGCCATAGTAGGTGATAGCTCCCCACACCATAACACCTGATGTACGGCTGTGATGTCTTCCCAAAATTAGTTCCTCTTTTCTTAAATCATGGAAATAAAAGTTGTAACCATCGGGGCCGTCAAGGTTAATCTTTTTTTCATCCGAAAAGACAACGCGTTTCCATTGACTGCTCCAAGAGACATGTTCTGTTGCAAAGTTCATTCGCAGCTCCTTGTGTACTTGCTTTAGAACAGGTTTCTTTTTGAGTTTTCTTCTCTGGATAGTACCATCTTTTCTTATTATCCTTCGGACTGTAGAAATACTGGCTGATACTTCGCTTTTGGACCTTATTTTAGTAGCTGATCGAGTAGAATTTGAAGCAATACGTAAAATTAACCGCTTTTCTCGGGATGTTGTTGCTTGGGCTGTGCGTCCTTTTTGTTTTTTTTCCATAGTTTTGAGGATCAGCAAGATAGTTGTTTACAACTGTCTTACTTCTGTTCAGCTTCCTTGCTATTTCTCGGCTTGAGAGTCCCATTTCCTTGAAAGCATTGATTTGTCCTCTTTCTGCCACTGTCAACGTCTTTCCGGAACCCATTTGTAATTGAAATTTAATAAAAAGAGTTATTTGTAAAACTTTCTTAAATATTGCAACCAAAATTTTGAAAAAAATTGCTGATGTCAACTTCTACAACGAAATATCCGCAATGGCCTCATCCTAGTGACGCACTTTTTTATATCCTTTTTTGGTAGCCCATTCATTAATGTAGGGAAATTCCAATGGTCTTTTCTAATTAACCCTATAATTGTATCACTTTGTTTTAAGAAAATATGTACCTACTCTCATGTAGTAAAATTTTCCGGGTTAACCAAATTCCAACAGGTATACAGACCGAAAATCGTTTGAAAAATATGTGGCCTCATCCTAGTGATTGGCAGTGTACTTCTACAAATGACGGACTTAGATTCAGGGACCTGGAATTCTGGAAACGTCCAGTCTTGTCAAAAATTTCAATTTGACAAATGGGTCCCATTTACTTTATAACAATAACTCTATATGGGAAGTTTAAAAATAATCCAGTGTAATATAATAGAATATGTAAATTATTTGGGATTGATTTCAATTTGTGGTGAAATAGAAAGATTTTCATAAAAATTGTTAAAGTAACTTAATGAATGAAGCATGAATTGATGTAGCATTCTCACACCGATAAGCATAATCAAAAAACTTCATAATTATCATGTTAATAAACTGATAATTAAGCAGCAGAAGCTAGCCTATTTCGAAATAAAAATTAAATATATAAACATGTGTATATGTAATTTAAGTTCTATGTTTTTTTGTTCTTTTTACAATCTGGCCTATACCTAATATTAAAAAGAAAAACATTTACCATTTTATGTTTGTCAGAAATTTCAATACTGCAAGGGCGTGGCGGCACTATATATTTTCTTATTGTCTATCAAACCATTTGATACTTGTAGTTCTTAGCATAAAAATAAAGTATGTACACTTGTGTTCAGAAAAATAGCAGTGCCCCCTAAATAAAACTTAGGCTTTCATTATCATCGTTATAATATATTTCACTAAAATTTAAATAACAAATTAAGGTCCTCCATTGGTGTTAACAATAAAAAATAAAGTTAAGTTTTTACGTTATTTTTGTCACAGTGGACATTTTTTTTTAAATTTACAGCCGTTCACAAAAATAGCAGCGCATAGCTTAACATTTATACTTTGTTGCATAACCATTATTTTTTATTATAAAATTGTATCTGTGTGGCATCGTATCTATTAAAGCCTTAAACCTCTCGATTGGTATTGCGTTCTACGAATCTCGCACTACTACACTGCACGGTTCTTTTGAATTCCTGGGTTTCGCTTCATGGGTCGCATTTTTGACATCACCCCACAAGTTTTCAAGCCTCAAATTTGAAAATTAAAGACCGTTAGATACGTCTTTGAAATTATTGACAAAGTAATAAAGTGTAACCAGCACTTCTATTTTTATGATCACAACTGTAGGTAGGTAACATTATATTTATTTTCAAAAAACGTATAAACTAGGACGATACATATAATAATTAAACCATAAACACTTAAAAAAATCTATAAAACCAACAATTCGTATATTTATTGATAATAATTAATAAAAAAAATAAATTACACATTACTTTCATTGTGCATTATACTAATACACATAATTTATGGTATGTATGTACAATGACGACACTGTGTAATTGCATCAGCTATTAAACTAGTGTTTTACATCGTTTATTTATTTATTATAAATAGGGCAAGGATTTTTATGCACTTAAAAACCCAAAATATGTGCATACAATATGCACCTTAAATCTGAAAATATGCGCTTTAAAATTGAAAATATGTTCTAAAAAAAGCATACAAATATAATAAAAACCAAAGAAAAATTAACAGAATTCAGCCTTTTATTAAATACCTACAAAATAAAAATACAAAAAAAAAAAAACAAACATAAAATCTTTCAGAATAATATAAAACAAACATTAAATTTAAATTATATACAGGTAAAATCTATTAGTTGCAATACATTTTGTTAACATACACCATAAAATATTATTTGAAATTTTCAAATATAAAATTCTGCCTAGCTATTTGGCCCTAAAGAACTTTTAAACATAGAAAAGGACCGTTTAACTTCAGTCGATATATCTCACTACCCGAAAAGTTATCTGAAATCTCTTCATATTCAGAATTTGACAAAACGTTTGAAATTAATTTAAGTTTAGAGTACCCTTCATTTTTTTCAAAACATTTTCAATTTTTTTAAAAATGGCTTTACCAATGGAACCCTCAATTGCATTTAACTTTTTAAAAGCATCTTTCATTAAATCTATTTGGGTTTTTAATGTATTCCAACCCTGAAGCTTAATTAAAGTTTCATTGATAATATTGGAATTTATAAATTTTAAATTATTTTTAAGCATTGTTTTGCTCAATACTTCTTTAGTTTTTTTATAATAGAAACTGCATTAGAGTCATCCAACTCATTGACAACTTCTTCAAAATTTTCAAAAATATTCACAGGTTGTGGAGGAAGACGAATCCCGGGATTTTTTTCTTTAAACAAATCCACGCGTGTTGGTGCTTTAAGAAATATTTTTTTTCCTTTTGATATCAATGTATTTAAAATTCTTTCGTATTTCTTCGGCAACCCGATGCAATGCATGGGCTAGACATGTAACATGGACCATTCTAGGATAAAATAGCTTTAATCCCCGTCCAGCTTTTACCATATACAACATAGATAGGGGGCACAGTCAGTTACAAATATAAGAATTTTTTTTCTTAATGTCTCCGACTAAATTGATTGAATCCATTTCAATTACGTTAACTAAATACTTTTTCTAACACACATCTTCATTCTGATGCAAAATACCAACAATGACAATTGAAATAAAACGTCCTTGAATATCAATGGTTTCGTCTGACGCAACAGCATCTTTACATTCAATTATAAATAAGTTGGTATCACTACTTGATTGTCAATTTTAAGATGACCATTTGCTGTTCAATCTCTTAAACTAGCTTACCTTTTAATATTTTAGATATTAATTAATTGGAATAAAACTTTGTAATCGTTGAATTAAATATCATTGTTTTAATTGCCACATCGTCTATCGAAACCATCGAATAAGAATTACAGGAAGAGGAAAATCGAGAAAAAATTGAAGCATTTTATAAGCCATGTTTTATTGGTAACTGAAACTACTAGCTAGTAAAATTTTACATGGAAAAAAACAACACCTCATTAGTGAACAAAAATAAGCTAGTATTTATCCAAAGTATTTTAGTAAAGATAAAGTTTCATCTAGTTAAATGAAGCAGGTAGTCAAGAAGTGCAAGAAATATACAAATGTGGGCAAATATGATGGTGTGTTCGGTAATAAATACACTTCTTTAACACTTCGCTTGCATTTCAAAGTTCAAGATTTCCACAAATTTCAAACCAAACATTTTTTTGGGTTTAAATTATCAAAACAAAATTATTTCGTAAATAAACTTACTAATAAGTTGGTACTAATGACTTTGCAGGCAACTTAAAGTAACTTTTCGAAATTTTTATTTAGTTCTAGCGGTCCCGGCAAACTTCGTCTCACCCCATGTTAATGCTTTCAGATAAACTTCAGAGTGATAATAAAACTGATAGTTTAAATTCCAATTTGATTCATTTGAATGTTATGTTTGGTTTTCGGGTGCAAAAACAAACAACAAAGACGGTTTTTGCCAACTCATACGAATAGGCAAAATATAGCTGACCGTACCAAATTCTCAGTCATTTTCTGAACACACAGAAAAAGAAATTTTTGAACGCCCGTTTATTTGGAAAAATGTAATTGTTACTGATACGATTTTCCATGCATTTTTTCCATGATTTCTAGATGACCCGATGTACTTTGTTTCATCTATTCTAATGACATTAAAACTCTCCTTTCGCTAAGATGGCTGAATTCTTATTTTTAACATAATAATACTCTAAATCCGGCAATAAAAAGTACAAAGATTTTATTTGTTAGATTACACGACTTAAATGATATTTCCAATTTATAAAGCTTTTTAACTATTCGCCACTTACCTAATTACTTCATAATTTATTATATTTATAATTTCTTTATAATTTCATGTTGAATTTTGTCTTCTAATATCTTATTTATTGAATAAAAAGAATAAAAGAATGTTAACTATCCAAATAAATGGTCTGTTTAATAAATTCTATAATAATTTAAAGAAAATATTGAACCACGATTATTAAACTGGTCTTTAAAATTGCCGGAAACTTATTCCATAGTTTTCGCTCTTCCATTTAAGCCAATGAAATTGAACTGGGAGTTGCTAAAATAAATACTCAAATATATGTTCAAAATTTTCCTGCAAATATAAGTAAGAAAAATTCTAAATTTAAATCTTTGTTTGGAAGTTAAATTTAAATGATAAGAGTGGTAATTGATAATAATAACTGTAATTTTTGTAAACTATAACAAAATGACACAGGTGACCAAAAGATTTTAAAAATTTTTAAATAGTACCATAGATTTTGATTGACATACGTACCTACATACATACATATATGCTAACTGTAAAAATTGTTTTAACATAGTGTAAGTTCACAAACGTCAAATTTTGCTGCAGTGATTCGGCATCACTGCTTTTTTGCTGATGCAGCTGTTGCTGATGCGATGCCGACTAATCACGCTGTCGTAGTGATGCTTTTTTGTTTAGTTTTTGCGCATCAGTTTATGCAAATTTGATACCAGAATCTGCGTTTGTGAACGTTTGACTTTGAACATTTGGGCATCATTACTGCAGTGATGCGTTTGTGAACTTACACATATTATTTTATTTTATTTTATTTTATTTTATTTTATTTTATTTTATTTTATTTTATTTTATTTTAAAATAGTAGTAGGTAACATTCATTAATAGTAACAAATATCACGATAGAAACAACAATTTCAAAGGAAATTTCTAATCAAGTAAAAAATTATAGGTACCTACTGTACCTACCTAACAAATATGAGATGAAGTTAGATTTCATAAAAGTCTTTTTATTCAGAAAATCAACTGAAACATCTTAATATATAAAAATTCAATGTCCGTGTGTATGTCTTGAATGAACTCAAAAACAACTCAACTGATATTCATGAAAGTTGGCATATATATGTAATTTGGTCCAACTTAGATGATAAGATAGTTATTATTTAAATTAACGGTCCCAATAAATAATAATTAAAAATAAACTGATCAACAACGTTGATTGTTGTTATTGATCGTAGTTTCCATAAGTCTAGAACAGATGGCGCCTTAAGCGAATTTCTTTACAGCGTAGCTTACATCTCAATTTATTATTTGACAGTCACAATTATCTGTTAGCTCCAAATGATTTAAAAAGATGGCGATATGTAATGGATTGAGTAAGTATTCAATAGATGGCGCTATGGTACGTTTCATGTAAGCTACAATATAATAGCACAGCTAAAGTACAAGTTAATTTTATTTTGAAGTAAGCTAAATACCCACTCACACAAGAAGGAAGAAGAGTTGATGGTAGACCAAGAAGCACATGGAGGAGAACAGTTGAGGAGGAACCTGCGAGATTGGGAAAGAGCTGGAGGTAGCTGAAATACATCGCTGGGAAACAGCGCACGAAGGAGAGTATGAGAAGTTGAAGCCCTATGTCCCGCTAGGGAACACCGACGGACTTCGTAGGTCTGAGGACCTAAATAGTATCTAAGTAAATACAGTGAAATTCAATTGTTCGTACTTTTTCAATTTTTGGTGCTGGTACACAATTTGCATTGAGCGACGCACGTCTGTCAATTTTTTTCAATAAATATTTTTAAACAGGGTAGTGTTCCCCTTAAATAGTTTACTACAATACAATTTAACAAAAATCTTAGCCACAGCAACGCGTGGGCGGGTCTGCTAGTATTTTAATATTTTATTCATTTAAGCAAATGATTTTAGCAAATCATTTTTATTATAAAGGTACTTAATCGCTAACTGGGCGATAACATTAAATTGTTCTGCTTTCGTTGAGCAGTGGCTAAGTTGAGTTGTCATCTCAACGGTTAGAGATTGGACCTCTTCCATTGAAAAGAGAGTTTCTTCAGAAGTTGTTGCTCGTTTACTAAACTGGTTTGACCACTTTTGACTTGAGCGAGGTGGGTGAGGTGGTGAATATGAAGGCGCTGCGGCTGATTGTGTAGGTATACTAGAATTCCTCATTTTATTTTGCTGAGCTTTTGCCGGTGTATGTTTAAGTGGAAGGGAAATTCTCCATTGAGTTGACAAATGACGTAGTTGGGTGCATTTGTTGAATATGATTTTTGATAGGAGAGGACTGCCACTTACCATGTGAGATATTCCTTTTAATTTTTAAAAAATGTTGTCTGCTCACACAATTAGGATCAGTCGACCTGTGACTCTCTTTGCAATTCGCGCATTGAGTTTTATCGTTGAAACTGCATTCACTGGTTTTGTGAGGACCGGAACAGTTTGCACAAAATGTTTTGACGTGGCAGTTCTTTTCCCCATGTCCAAACATTTGACAGTTGTGGCACTGGGTTATATTCCCTCTACGTCTTCGTTGATAGTCCCACTTGACTTGCGTGCGATAAATGGATGTTATGTTTTTTTTTTTTAAATCATAATAAATACACAATGTATATTGTTTCGATATATTGTTCATATTGTTTGGTCACTAGTTTAATATCTCTGCACTTAAGGCCAAGCCTTATAAGTTCAGATTTAAGTTCACTTGTTGGGAGAGTATCAAGGCCAAAAAGAATAACCTTAAATGATCTTTCGTCGGAGAGATCATGAGAAAAAAATTGATATTCAGCTGATTTTAAACACTTTCACATTGAATTTTTATTCCGATGGACATTCTTTTAATAGAATAATCAGTTAAATTATTTTTTGTCATAAGATTATGAATATAATCACTGGGTTTTTGCAAAACTTTTATTGGAGGAATTCGTTCCTTCTTAATTTTTTTGGGATCGATTACCACTTCACTTTCCATCTCATCATTATCGACAAGACATTGTAAGGGTGTCCAGCGATTATTTCTGGAGTTATCAACATTATTCGTCATCATGTCTAAGTTAATAGTTTTACGAACTTTATTTTTTGAAGACAAAATGTCTTCATTTAAAGAAGAAAGATTTCTTTTAAGAATTTTGTAAGTTTAGAGACACAGTAGGATTAAACACGTCATGCACAGATGACAGATCGTACGTCACATAATTACCATTTTATTCTACTCAATACCACATTACTTTGGGTGTTTTTATAAATGCATGCTTTGTTTACGTGTAATCAATTGCGACCATATTAAAGTTATAGAAAAAAATGTTTGTATGCCAGATTTTACAGTTTTACATTTGCGCTACAAATATTTAAGTTTTGCTTTTATAAAAATCGGATATTTAACATTTGCATTTATGAAAGGTATGCATTGATTTTAACAAATTGACTAACGAAATAATTTTGTTTTGATAATTTCAACCCAAATAAATGTTTCGTTTGAAATTTGTGGATCACTTGCACTTTTCAAAGCAGGCGAAGTGTAAAAGAAGTGTATTTATTACCGAACACACCCTCATGTTGCCAACATTTGCATATTTTTTGTACTTATTGACTGCCTTTTGCATTTAACTAGATGAAACTCTACATTCACTAAAATACTATGGATAAATACTAGCTTATTTTTGCTCACTAATGAGGTGTTGTTGTTTTCCATGTAAGATTTTATTAGCAAGTATTTTCAATAACCAATAAAACACGGCTAAATAGGCTAAGGAAAATTTTGTAGTAGGTACCATTTTCACAAAAAGTATTTGACCGATTTCGATAAATTTGATATGTCTGAAAAGCCATAATTGTGGAGATGTGCAGAATATACATATTTTTGTACATACACTTTGGGCCATTTTGGTTTTTGCACTGGCGAACACTGTTTTCTCCTTCATCATTATTGTCATATTGAAATTGTAATTTGTTTTATTATGTCAAGTTCATTAAAAACAAAATTATTTTATGTATTTCTATTGTAAAAAAACTAACTCAACTTGGGGACACAACAAACCAAAATGATTTTCATTAATTATTTGCTTTATTTAGCATTAGTAGGTACATATGTAATGTATGTATGTATGTGAAGCCGATATTGTTGACGTGGTATAAATCAAATTAATATCAATATATACAACTTCTGTGATAGAATAACAAAAAAAAATAATTTCACAGACCTGTATTATTCATATGCATATATAAAAGGTCATTTTTATTCATAAATTATCATTCAATACCACGGCCCAGAAGCGGGTATCCAATTGAGGGACATTCAAACCAGAATGATTTTTAGAAATGAACCACTATATCCACTAGCCAATCGCAAGATTTAGAACTAACCTACTACGTAGGAAAAAATACTATACATAGTACATTTTAAATTAAAATTGAAGTAATTTTATTTGCAATGGAATTTTTAATTATAATGCTGTTTTTGTATTATAATAATGTTAGTCGTTAATTTTCATTTATTTATTTAACAACGTACCTTGAGATATACATAATATACATATGTATGTATCTTATTTCTAGCATCAAAATATAAATTACATCATAATATTGGATATAAACCGTTACAAGACCATAGTTTTAGAAAAAAAATTTAAAAATAAATAACAAGATAAAGAAACCAAGTTCTTTTTAAATTTTCTTGGTATAAAAATTATGATATTAGATATGTTTTAGAATAATATAATATAGCGTCAAAACACAACAGATTTACATTAGTGTTAAGGTATAGAATAACTTAGAACACCCTCATAGGGTCAGTAAGGTAGTTGTAAGATATTGATAAGTAGACTATGTAGTTTTTTATGAAATTTTGTCTAACTGTAAGATAGTGTTAAGATGAATTGAAAATAAAAATGAGTTAAGAATGAAAACAAAAATATTATCAAATGATAGATTAAGGATATGACTCATACGAATAAAAACCTTAACCCGAAAGGCGAAGAAAGGAGATGGACTGAATACACAACACTTGCCAAATATATTTTTATGATTGGTGTTGATGATTTTCAGATGTGTGAGCTCAAAGAACTGTTAGCATATAAATGTATCATATGTTAAAAATAACAAAAATCCCATTCCACCAAGAAAATATTGCTTTCGTGCTCTTGATGACTTTGCTTACAATAGTGATTTCCTATACCTAGCGATATTATTTTGCATGTGTGCAAGTTTTAAGATACAATGCTATGCATGTGTATACAAGTTTTAAGATACAATGCTCTAAAATGCCAAATTTATTAACCAATGAAGTATGTATGTATAAGTTTTATCATTTTATCAAAAATACCTCACAACAATTTTTTTTTTAAATAAAAGACATCTTTTCTGATATCATTTAAGTTTCAGTTTAAAATGTGGTAAAATTTACTATTTCATCTAATTTTTTTATAATCAAAATTTATCTCTACAATCTTAATCTATACAAGATGCCCGCGGAAAAGTTTGAAGTTGGAGAAATTAAATCACCTATCAGGGATGCACTTTTCTATTGGTGATGGTGATTATAAAGCGCAACTGTATAACTCTTTATATTTATTAAGAATATTATTTTTTCGAATTTCCCGTAAATATCAGGTTGAAATCAATCTGACACGTGTTACTTGATTCATCATTAAAAATCACTTCACTTTAAGAGAAATATACATAGATAGTAAAACTAACTTGAGAATGATAATGCTTTTGTCTGTCGTTTGACGTTTCATGTTTTTTGTTACCTATGTTTATAGCAAATACACATTTTTTCATATATTGTTTTCACATAAGTTTAACTTTCTTATTGTATTTAAATCTTGTATAAGTTTCTAATAAGTCAAAAAAAGAATTGTGTTACTCTTTAAGCTCGGAGCGCTCGAGCCAAAAGTTTGTGTTTCTTTTTTATCTCCGAGCTCAGGCTCTGCTAGGTGCTCTGCTCAGAGCTAAAAAAGAAAAACGCCTATTATTGGAGTTATAGAAAGAATCCTTTTTTTGAAAAATATAATATAGCGTGTGTCCATTGTCAACCGGGGAGTACCTAAATAAATACGGTCAAGTACGGTAGGTACTACTTATTTTTGTACATATTATGTATATACAGTGACCGAAATAAGTATAAAGACAGCGATACTTAAACTGTTCAATTTGACCTAAGACATTAGTTCCAAAAGTTATGCAATATTTATTTATATGTTATATAAATAGGCATATTTTCTCTTAAATACAATAACAAATTGTTACCGTTATCCTTAAAACTCCTGAAAAATAAGGTGATTAATTTTTATTATACACAAAATAGTGCAGAAATTTACGAAATAAGTATAAAAACACGGCCTCTGCTTCTTAATATTTCGATTTTCTTGCAATTTTTTCTAAAATAAAAAGTTGAATAAATATTTTTAAGTTATGGTAGAGGTAAGTTTCACTATTTGGTTTGAAAATTGTTTTTTAAGAATTTATTATTTAGCAATGCCTCGCGGAACTCAATTGACGACGAAAAGGGTAACTATTACAACACACGAGGAATATAGCTCATTTTATAGATCGATTGCCACAAAAATTGGATGATCTATTTAGCGTGTTATTTCTTTAATATAGGTGAAAATGGTCGACCGGGTCTTTTCACCTTTTGGAAAAAAATATGATTTTTCATGAAGCAAGGCGGAGAAAGTTAAATGCTAGGCAGATTAAAGGTAAATTAGACATCCACGTTACTGTTAGAAGAGTGCAGCAAGTGTTGAAGGCAAATCATAACCTTCGTTACACAAAAATGATGAAAAAATCACAGCTATAAAAACATCATAAAGAATCAAAAATAAGGCGAATGACTGTCTTTATACATATTTTGGTCACTGTATGTACATTAGGGTGCAAAAATGAGTACATGTTTGTACTTGGTGCATTTATTATGGCATAATATTGTTAATAACAAATACAATTTTTAAAAATTTAGGTATTTTATTTAATGTGAAATTCTTAACAGAACTAAATTAATGTGGTAAACACAAAACTCTAAGAAAAACAACAAAAAACAAAAACAACTACCATGTAGGTACTCAATTTTGCACTCAAGCTTATCTTATCTTTTCTGCAAAAATGTCAAAATTTACCATTATAATTTTAAAAACTTGATAGGTATTTGTTAAAAAATGTTTGTATTAAATGTGATCAAGCGGGTGCAGCACGAATTTTTTCGAAAAAGTTAGACAATAAATTGAAAAATTACAATTATTCCACAGTTTCATAAAAAATACGAAGAAACTTTCAATGGACGTTGAAGATAGTGTTGTTGATGTGACAGCAAATGGCTCTAAAATTCAGACAATTGCTTAGATGACTAATAATAGCCAAACCGCCATGGAAAATGTGCAAAAAAGGCGATAAACACTAGTTAAAGCTTACCTTGGAGACCATACCGGAAACGGATGCACGTCTTATGACAATGGACAATATCTTAACACCAAAAGAAGCTTCTGCAGTTAATATATCCGTTAGTCAGTGGATTGCCAGTACAGCTCTTCACATTATTGGCTACATCGCATCAGTAATAAAGAAACCAAAACCTGTAATGTACATGTGTACCTACATATGAATATGTATGTAGCTAAAATATGTCAAACCCCTATTGAAGTTCACTGAATAATTTTATTTATTACAAATATTATGCCATAATAAATGCACCAAGTACAAACATGTAGTCATTTTTGTACCCTACTAAAAGTACCTACATACATCCATACATGGTACATACTTTCGGAGCCTATTAAAATCAATCAAATCTTTCATCTTTATAATATTAGGATAGATAAAAAAATAGTAACAACTAACGTTAACAAAAAACTTTTGGATAAATAAATAAAAGGCCCTTAATAGTGCCCGAAGTCTAGCCTAATGATAGATATAGTATTAAGGACCCCCAAAATCTAAAAATCTCTATGATAATTGATAGTCATTCTGTATGTAGTTCCCAAACACATGAAGCCGTAAGTGGTAGGCAAATCGCAAATCACAAATGACAATAACTATTAGTATTTAAAAACTCTTACATATACATACATACATATGTATGTTTTTATGTGCATAGGATGTCCGTCGGCTTTATCTCCTCGTTCACGTGCGTCGAAAACGATTTTTTTCCTGAATTGAATTAAATTCTATTGTCTTTATTTTTGATATTTTTTGACAAACTTGTTTTTTGATAAGTAAAGATGGAACAAACATACATTTGCATTTTTATTAATATAGAAGATTAAGCTTTAAAAAATTCATAAATTATTTGATCAATGCAAAATATTAATTCCATGTCAGATGCTGTGTTCCAGCTTAAACAGCACCATCCATAATGGACCTACATTTAAGCTTGCAATAATTTACAATGTAAATTAAAGTATTTACAATTAGAGCTCGTAGTAAATTGCTATAACCAAACACCTGCAGATAAATAGACATTTCTAATATCCTAAGCATTTTGTATTACATATTTACAACAATTCTTCTCTCTAGATAACATTGACGTTGAATATATCTAATAATGATTGGAATTTTGTGAGACCATTATTCTAAAACAGTTTGATCAGTTTCAGTTTACTTTAATCGGTCGACAGCCTTTGAACAACAACTTAAGTGCTATCTTCTCTGGGCGGACCTCATTTGGATTGAAGGATCGGTAAAATTAAAATTTATTGCGTTCAATGAAATCCTCTAATAGAACAATAAGAAAATATACATTGTTTTAATTCTCATTCCTATGCTTTATAGTTATCAATGTAAAGAAAACATAAACAATTGCATTCTTAAGTACGGAATTAATTTTTTTTGTTAAACTTTAAAGCCAGTTCCGATCACGCCTAACCAGGAACAAAACATTATACGCCAAGATCTCAAACAAGGTGGAAGAACTTCCGTAAACTAACGGTTCAGCCCACCTTAGCCCCAACTCACTTCTTTATTTCCCCCTTGAAATTGTTACAAGTTCAAGTGTTTCACTTTCTAATATTTCAGGTAATTTAAATTTTGTTCTGCTTGACATGCATTTAATGATGATGAATTACTTTAAATGAGTTAGAAGAAAGCTTCCTACATACATATAAATATAAAACCATACTATAACAATATTTCTTAATTTGCAAAACCACATGCAATAAACGGCCTTTAAAAAATAGATACTTTGCTACCAATTGAAAATTAATATAGATATTGGTTATTCCCTTTGTTTACTTCCATTTATACCTAGCCTTCGGTGTTTTTATTATGTTACCAAACCTTGAGCATTGCGAGAATACAACCGTTTTATACAAAAACAACAAACATGAAATATTCAGTCCTAGCCGAAGTACGAGTAGATTCAACGAAAAACATACTCGCAATTATTAATTAATTTCAATCTGATAAACTTAGTTGGTATTTTATAAACGTCATTATATCTTTTTGTGACGGGCTTATCTAACACAACCCTTCACTTTGGATATCGTATTTCATCATTATTTGATATTGATAATCTAATTGAATTACTGCAAGAGTGAATTTTAGAGAATTTTTTGTTAGATAAAGATCATATCTATAGGAATTTACATTCTACATACCATTGTTGATTTATGACATGAGCAAAATGATACCTATGTATGTAATTCATAAATAATATATATATATATATATATACATATAAAAGTAAGAATACAAGAATACTAATATTCCGGCAAAACTGTTTATTATATAAATATTTAACAAATGTCTGAGTTTAAATTATTATAAGTAAGTTTTCTTTTGGCATATAGGAATACCATAGTGCACAGTTATATGAAGTCATTACGCCATAAGTTGCACGATCTCTTAAGCAACCCATTGACTGCTTTATTTAAAACTCAGTTTTATACAAAAAAATACTTAGGGGTTTCCATTGATGACTAAGTCTTGAAGTGGATCATATTACTTATACATTTGTATGTATGTATAACGAAAACGAAAACCCCCTAAATAAATTATTATTACCTATACATTTTTGGGGATTTATCCTTTGTTAGTTTCATTTGGGTCTTCAGCTAACGTCCGTCGTTCACTTGAATTTGTTATTTGTTTTTAAACTTTCGAATACTTATTAAAAATTAGAACTTACCATTTTGCTCTTCGTTTCGTGAATCATTTTTTTCGTAAGGAAACAAATTGTTTCCGTTTGTTGAGCTTCCTTTTCTGAATCCATTTTGTACGAGAACTCCACTTTCACATGCATCATTCTTCTCCATTTTCTAACGGCCTATTTTTTTATATTTAAAAACACAAAAACGGAAGGCGGATAAAAGAAAAATAATGTTAATTATTAGAGTTTTTCAAAATTATTATAAATCTTTTATCTCAATTAACACACACTCATAGACACTAAATGCTAGAAAACTGTTCAATAAATATTGACAGATGGTTATTGACTTAAGCTTACGATCAATAGAAGATTAAGCACCTACAAATTAATAGAGACTGCATTGTTCAGAAATAGACTTTGTCTTTTTATAAAAACTGAGTGTTTTACTTATAATACTAATAGCGAGGACTCCAGGAAACTATTCACACAAATAGTACATGTGTTAATCTGTATTTTATAGTGTTAATTTTAATCAAATATTAAGTCAAGCAAAGCGACATACACTAAGTCGACGTATAACAAAAGCTTAGTTTATGCCATTGGAGAGACATGATTGAGAGAAGTAGATTAAAATAATTTAAGGCTTTAAATCAAAGCCGTAGCTTTGTCTCGGTGGTTTTTGCAAAGCTATAACCTGACTCACGGTGTAGCGATTCAATTAGGTATTTCTTAAGAAAAAAAACACGTGTATTTTTAATTAAAAAAAAAAACAAGTTTTCTTATGATTCAAGTGCATAAAGTTTATAATTGCAAGGTTCAATATAATATACGTCTGGAGTCCCCACATTTATTGCAGAAATAATATCGAAATTAAAGCCTTGAAGCTTGGTCACTTCTTTGAAAGCTTCTATAAATATTTAATTACCATTCAACATGGTAACTTGAGATATTTTGTATTGATGAAATACATAGGTATACAAATATAAATAAAACTAGTAATTATTGCTTGTTATGTGTTATCTAATGTTTTTTAAATTATTTGTGTATTTATTTACGTATATACAACAGAGACCTTCCAAATTGGCTTTTGTTCAAAAACAGATTTTTAAATGTGCCGTTGTAAGGTTTTTCATGTCTTAAATTCGAACTGGACGGATATTTGCTTCATTGCTTTTTGCTTCTTTAATTCAAGATATTTTTATGTTTTATGGAATACCTAACTTCATGTGTCATTAATCCTTAGTAATATATAATCAAGCCAGAACTACTGAAAAAAATTAAATTAAATAAGTATGTAGGTACAAAGATGGTCTAGACTCTAGAGCATGAGAAAGGAAATAGTTACTTTTTAATGCAAACAAAAGAGGCTGGGTGCGACCCACACTGATAACTTCACATTTTACTTTGAAAATTTGCCGTTTATCGAAGTTTTTGTGTTACAATAAATCGCCAATTAAAGGATAGGTTCAAGGTTGCAGTCTTCAAACAAAACATAATTTTTTTTAATTCTTATGAATTTTTTTAAATTTTTGTAAAAAATGTATAATCGATTTATTCTTGATACTCGTATTTGAAGTCATTAGCATTGCTTGTTATGAAGATGTATGAAGCGAAAAAAAATGTTTGATACATTTTAGTAGATAATTTTTTTGATTTTTATTTTTTGTGAAAAAACTGTCAAATTGATATTTGTCAAAACCCGATGTAGAAATATTCAAGTCAAAAAACAAATTTTCGACACTTTTTGGTAAATTTTGGTTTTAGTTTTTTAATAAAAAAATCTATCAATTCAATATTTTTTATTTGCTTGCTTGTATGAGTCGAAAAAAAATGTTTGATACATTTTGGTAGATCATTTTTTAGATTTTTATTTTTTCAGAAAAAACTGTCAAATTGATATTTTTCAAAATCCGATGTAGAAATATTCAAGTTAAAAAACAATTTGACACTTTTTGGTAAATTTTTGTTTTGGTTTGGTTTGGCGTAAATTTTTTTTTTTAGTTTTTAATTTAAAAAATAACGGTATGTTGAACTTTTTCCAAATTTATACAAAATCTGAATCACATCACATTGTAAACAATAAAATTTATTTGAAGTCAATAGCATTATCCTTTCCTGAGATATTTGCTACCAACCAAAATTTCCACTTTTTTTTTAAATTACTATACTGAAAAAACCGCTCGACAAATTTTTATGAAAGGCCTTTCTGCATTTTTTGAATTTATAACATATTCAAAAAAAAAACTTAATTGGAACCGATCGCTATTCGTTCTAGAGATATCGTTAACTAGAAAGCCTATCTTGAACGTACATACACACGCACACACAGACTTCTCTATAAATATGACGGATTTATATTCTAGGAATCTTAAAACGTCCAGATCTGTCAAAAATTTAATTTTGACAAATCGGACCGATAACAATAACTCCCTATGTTAAAAAGGGCTGTAAGGGTTTGAAATAAGATATTTGTATGGAAATTAATTTTATATTAGACTAGCGAAAGCCCCGCCCGCTTTGCAGGGCGTTAAAAAAACTGTTTTTTAACTTCCCATATGAGGTTATTGTTATCGGTCCGACTGGTCAAACTAAAATTTTTGACATATCTGGTTAAAGTCTTACAATACAATATATATCTGTCATTTTAGAGAGATGTCTGTGTGTGAGTGTACGTACGTTTTCCTACGTTCGTACGTTCGAGAAATATTTTTCTTCGGCGGGTAGAAATATCGACTCCAACTAAATATTTCCAACAGGTTATAACTTCTGAAATACTAAATAGAAAAACTGAAAAACAATGTATTGCAATATACAATGACCGATAAATGATATAAACTTAAAAATATTTTATTAAGACGTAAAATAACGTTTTTGACATTTGGTAAAATTTTTGAAAAAAAAAAATAATAAAAAACCTACAACAAAAGTTTACCAAAAACTGTCAAATATTGTTTTTCAACTTGAATATCCGAGGGCTAAACATTGATTTTGACTTAATTTTATATTTCAAAAATAATAACATTTTTTAAGTGTGATAAAGTCTTTTTACTAAAATTGTTATTAATTAGAAAAATCAAAAATAAATCGAATATACAGTTTTTTTTTTTACAAAAAATGTTGACGAATAATATTTGATTATTTTTAAGGTATTGAAAAATGCATTATGTTGAAAATAAAATACAGTTGAATACAATATCATTCCCCTTTCTCGAGATATTTGTCCAAAACTTCAATTTGACAAATTGGACCGATAACAATATCTCCTTTGAGAAGTTAAATTTAACAAAGAAATTATTTTGTTGAAAGGCGATGTGTAATGCAAAATCTTCAATAACTGCCAAATTTTCAAAGTAAATGGAAAGTTATCAGTGTGGGTCGCACTGAGCCTCTTTTTTATTTGTTTAAATTTTTTCATACAATGCCTTTTTATAAACAAAAATATCTTTTGTTTCATCATTATTAATCTTATAAGAAATGACCCACACTCGAAGAATACGGACTGGATATTTTTAGCTTAAAAATGCAAAAAAAACAGTAATTGAAATAACTAATTGGATAAAAAATATAAAAAGTATAAACAAATATAATTCATTGTTTGTCGTTTCCTAACCAAAACTTTGGGTTAGGCCATGCATTTTTATTTTAAAAAAATGTTACCAGCGACAGGAATCGAACTTAAGACCCCTCACGTCCAGAGCGGAGATCTTTTTTTTTTTTTTTTAATTCAAATTTTGTATTCCTTTTAACTTAAAACTACTTACATCCTAGACAAAATTCAGTAAACTAGCCTACTTAATGATAATTAAATATAACTTACTGGCCCTAAACGATAGCTCTAAGAAATTTAGGAAAAACTAATGCCTTTCGGCCTATGAACAATTTTCTTTTTTTTTTTTAATTTATATTTATTTTGTTAGAAATTTTTTAAAAACTAACATCTTTATCTATTATTTGGTAACTTACATGCTAAGTCCTTAAAGTAAAACTTAAAACTACCCCTAACCTACCTACAAACTACTTAAAACTAGAACAACCACAGCGGCAAAAACTATGTCCACATTATGTATGTATGTGTTGTTGCTTATGTTTGTAATTGTTTTTTTTTTTCTTTTTTTTTTGTTTTTTTTTTTAGTGCCACCATCCCTACTCTACTTATATTAAAAATTAACCTAAGTCTAAAAAACAAGTGTGTAAGCCGGCCAAGGCAAAAACTACTCCACCCGGTTTACCCCATATTAATTTGCTTTAGCCACCAAAACTGGTTCTCCTGCCTTCTCCTATCAACACGGTCCTGTTCTGAAACAGCAAACATTGTCAATTCTGTTGATCCGAGCCCCGTTGTATAAGACCTCGTTTGAATAATAATGTAAATAAGAAGATTCTGGTGTCCGATACCAACCGAGACACCCGAAACTTCTCCATTTGGGAAGGGGCAATGTTGAACCAAACAGGACAACCAAAGACTAGCATTGGCCATATGAGGGCCATGTAGCAAATTACCTTCACCCTGGGGCTCTGGTCAGAGCAGCACTTATATGTCTGTCGAAATACAAATACTGGTCCAACCAGATACCGAGGTACTTCACTACACTTTTGCACGCCAATGGCCGCCGTCAGGCCCAACAATAACCATCTTGCGCCAATTCTTACATGTATCTTTCGTGGCCTTAGCCAACGGAGTTCGGAACAGAATTGTCTCCGACTTTTGGACATTTATTTTCAGTTTCCAGTCGTCGCAATATCGCTGAATCCTCTCGAAGTCACGCTGCAAGAGAATTCTAATAACCTCAACCTTTCGGGCCGTTCTGTACGCAATCAGGTCGTCGGCATACGCAATTGCTTTAGTTAGGCTACCTATCAGATCACTGGTATAAATGCTGAAGAGGATCGGCGAATTGACCGCTCCCTGTTGAAGACCGTTTTTAATTTCGAAGATGCTGTCAGATGCACATATGCTATCATAAAGCATATACAATAATGGTTTACTGATGTCTAGTCTGGGGAGTTTTAGATACAACCCTTCTAACCATACGGTGTCGAAGGCCTTCTCTAAGTCCACCAGAACAGCACCCGTGCATTGTTTCTTGGACTTGTTCCATTGGATATCAGAAACGATCTTAGACGCGGCATGAATACAGTCATGTCCTGCCTTGAACCCGAACTGATTATCCAGAATTATTGTGTTGTCCACAGCCCACTTAGTCAGAGCCCTATTGATTACCTTCTCGAATACCTTGCTGATGCTTGGAAGAAGACTTATTGAACGAAGATTTGAAGGGTTGGAGTTGTCCTTTCCCTTTTTCGGGAGAGGATGCACCACAGCTGTCTTCCAACGCACTGGATAATATGCATTATTCAGCGCGTTGTTGAACAGTGTAGTATAAATATCAATAGCTTCAATCGGTAAATATCTTAACATAATGTTGGGCATGCCATCTACACCTTTACACTTTTTATTCTTTATTGAATTGAGGATGAGCTGGAGCTCTACCTTCGTGATGAGCAAGGGACTTGAACCCGTTCTTTCGGCGATTATAGCGTTCGCTAAGAAATCGTCATCAAACCGGGTGAAACCATAGTTCTCGGATCGCCAATGATTAATATCATTCTTCAGATAAAAGTGGTGAAGTAGGGCCCTGTTTTCCAGGTCGTGGTTCGGGCGAGTGCAAGTATTCACCTTATACACTTGCTGGAAAGCGGCACCAATCGTCTCCACTTTCTCCTGCGGATCCTCAATCCTCTAGCTTAAGACAGGAAAGGTCGTTTTGATCATTTTTTCGGAAAATCTTATTAATTTGCGGGAACATACTCGGGTCGCTAGAGTTAACGGCCCGAATTTTCTTGTCCCAGTACATATTAATAGACAATCTGTAATTTTCCTTGATCAGAATGTTGACGTTTTTAATTGATGACTTCAGTGTCCTAATCTCCAGGTCGTAGGGGTCTGTGAATCGTCTGTACAAGTTCTTAAGTCTTGTCAGTAGTCCGCTTTTTTGTCTGTGAAGTGCGTCTATAGTCGCGTTACTGTAGGCGTTTGTTTCGTCGAGTTCTTTGTACTTCGGTAATGTCCGTTCCATTGTTCGTTTTATTATACTGTCCATCTGTTCAAGGTGTTGGTCGATTTCAGTGTTTGTCAAGTTTCTGTTGTTTGGCGGAGATATGTCACTCAAGCGGAGCAGGTCGACACTGCACAGATTCATCAAATTAAATAGATGATTACCTCTTGGGTTACTTGTTTGATTTCCCCAATCACCATGTTTGTTGTAGAGCATGGCATCATGCCTCTTTAATTTTTCCCAGTGTATAACCTGGTAGTCTAGGACGGTGATATTCCTCAGACTCTCCAGTCTACTTTGGGGCGACAAAGATACGAGGAAGATTTGCAGCTTATACCCCTCCCGTCTGGACTTGACCGTGGTGAATGGCTTGACCCCGACGAATTCGAGGTCATCACTGGCCTTCTGACTGAGCTCATCTAGGAGTTCTCCGGGTTCCGTGTAGGAACTGATTCCTTTCAACAGGACCGTCTTTGGTTTTTCACTCCTAGGAGTGAAGCTGAAGAATTCAGCGGTGGCCTCTTTAAGGCAATCTTTAACTTATTTGTATTCGGCCAATGTGAAGCATTAAACCGAATACCTTTTCTGTTGCTCATTTATAATTTTAATTGTAAAATTGTTATTAGTGGCCGACTTACATACCTGTTTAATGTCTTCTAGGTCGACCCTATAGGTCCGAATTGCTGGCACTTTCTCGGACTTTGGCCGTGGTTGCTGCTGGTGTTGCTGCCTCGCTGCTACTGATGTTGATGCTGAAAATGGTGCTGCTGCTGATGGTGCTGCTACTGCTGGTGCTGCTACAGCAGCTGGGACAATTTTTGATGTTGTAGCTGGAACTGCGGCAGCTACAGTTTTTGGGGGCCCCGATGTACTGGGGACTTTTTGTGCCGCCCCTGTGGTTAGTTTTGGCTGCTTTTTTTGTTGTTGTTGTGGCTTGTTAAAAGCCTTATTTTGCTGCTGCTGTTGTTGTTGCTGCTTCTGTTGCTGTTGTTGCTTTCGCAACTCAGCCAACTCAGCCTCCTTCCGCCGGCTCGCCTCCTGCTTCTTTTTTAGCAGTTGCAGGTAGGGCTCCATTTGTTCCCTGATCTTTTCTATTTCATCGTATAGATAGATCGTTTACGATGGACTGGGCCTCTTCTACCTCGCCCTCTTCTTCTTCATCCGAGGACGACTCTGTAGTCAGGAACAAACCTATTGCTGTCCCCGGACCTGAACCTTACCTCACCATCTTCGGACACATTTTCGATGTCGTCATCTGATGGTGAGGTGTTTAATTGTCGTTGCAATCTTTCGGCTGCTTTGGTTTTGGCTTTGCGTGCCGTCTCCTTGCCTGCAGCTGGCAGCTCAGCTGAGGTGAACGTGGAGCGACGCTTCACCAAATTCGGCGTGCACCGAATACTCCTCCTCCTTTTGCTTGTAGTATAGGCTAGCACTACCGTTGCTACTTTAGCTGCTGTTGATGTTTCTGGAACCTCTTGCGAAGTTGGTGGCATACTTGTTGTTATTGTTGTCGTTGCTGCTTGCTGGTCATTATTTGATTGTCCCGCTGCTGTATCTGTGGATGCAGTTGGCGATTTACTTGCCTTGCTTGGGACACCTTTCGATGCCCCATCAAGTTTCTTGCCTTCCATTTGGGAATTCCTCTTCTCAAGAAAATTCTCCACTTCCCTTTTTATTTTAAAAAAAAACTTTGCCCGAGCTGGACTCGAACTCGAAAATCTTCGGGTCTGCGATCTGACGCCTCCTCCTCTGTACTACTGCACTCTTATAAATTCGCTGGTTAAAAGTGTACTTGTAACTCGCGGTGAATTTATTTTAAGTTTCTGTGAAAGCCGAAACACGTCCACTTGCTAACACAGTTGGTGATCGACTGCAGAGCGGAGATCTTACCAGGACACCACGATCTCTACTGGTATAGGTGTGCGCAAATTCCTAAATATTGTTAAAATAAGCGACCAAAATTTAATTTCTTTGTTCAACATATTTTCCACATTTTTTATAATTATTTTGTTGCACCCTAAACCTTCTACCCTTATTCCTCTTTAATTAAAAAAAAAAATAAGAAAATCGGTCAACCGGTTTGGCTGGTTAGTGAACGAACACAAAAAAACAGACTTTCTTTTATATATGTAGATATGAATAGAGTTTTTTGTTTTTAAATTCATTTTTTATTTTTATTCACTCTTAAAACTTCTCAGAGCTAGACAAAAATTCTTAAAAAACTAGCATATTTATCAATAACTTACAATTATCTTACTGGCCCTATGCGGACACTCTAAGTTAAACAAATAACTTAATGCTAATGCCTTTTGTCCTAAAAACTAATTTAAAACTAAATATCTACATCTTTTTTATCACCAAGAAAAATTGCAAAAAAAATTGGTTTCTTTATCTGTTTTATTTACTTAAAATAAACTTAAAACTAAAATTAATATAAAATAAACTAAAAGAAAGCTAAACAAAACTGACTTAAAACTAATTAAAACTAAAATAAAACTCAATTAAACTAACTAATTATTTAATTGTAATAACTTAAGACTACTTAAGAACTACTTACAAACTAAAACAGCCTCAGCAAGCTTTTTTTGTGGTTTTATGTTTTTTTTTTTTTTGATGCCACCACGACTCACAGTGGGTTGAGTAGTGGAAAAAATTCGCAAAAAAAAAATTACTTTCTTGTTTCCAAATAAGCCAAATTGAAGCTAACAATCCCGAGAATATTATCCAAAAGGTTTTTTATGATAAAGCTTAGCCACCAGCTATAGGCGCAGCTCTGAATGTCACCTTAACTGGCTTATTTAAATTAAGAGAAAACTATAGAGAGGAGCAATATGCGTCGCGCTCAAGATTAATAAAGAATAACAAATTGAGTTCTAATTTTTTCATGATGTCTGATAAGTATAGTTATTTTCACTTTTTTTTTATTTCGTTAACTGCAAGTTGTATGGTCTTAAACCAAGGTTAAAATAAAGGTTATTATTACGTAGAGAGTGCTTTATTTGAATAGACCTATTTTTCCCGTGTCATTACTTGTTGTAAAATTTTTTTTTTTGAAAATAAAGACAAAATTAAGATCTTTTAAAATAAGTACTATTCATCTGCCTTTACCTGCCTTTTTCCTTAATACAACCTATTATTTTCTTGCATTTTTCATAGAATGTGTTCAAATAGAGAGATTTTTGAAGTATGGTTGTCTGCTCTATCAATCAAAGTTCCAAATCTTTTGCAGTTTGTGTTAAGAAAATTTAATATAGAAGGTATTTTGGAGCCTGAAGATGACCTTTAATTAAAAGGTCACCTTTCTTACATGTGCTCAAACATTTATAAACGCTGGCAAAAAAGCAAAAGGACGAAAAGTATTAAAAAAAAATAAAACAAAGACTGGCTTGACCAACCACATGTTTTTCCCGTGAACATTGAGGGTCTTCAGAATATGTCCGAAAATCAGGCTTCGGAAAAAAAACGTGCCAGACGAAAAAAAAAGTTTGAAGCGTGTTGCAGCAAAACAAAGAGGCAAAAAGTTGAGGATTTGATCAGAACAAGGTCATTGGAAGAATTAAGGTATGCAGACGTTATGAACTACTTACTTTTGATGTCGGACCCATTCATTAGTTCTCAGAGACAAATAAAACGTAGAGAAAATAAATATGATGCTGGAATAAAAAACTATTTAGTTTGTGATGAACATTTATCCTCATCAGATGAGGAAAGTTAATTATTTATTTATTTTAGTGTTTAAGGATTCTGTTTAAGAAGTTAAAAAATATATATTCATATAAAATCATAAAAAGCACTTTAAACACGTTTTTTCATTTTTTTCCTCGGTGCCCATACATTCAACACACTGTGCTACTGTCCCTACTTAACTAAAAATACCTTAACCTATGTAAGCCGACCAAGGTCAAGAGACTCAGTCAACTTTTTAATTATTAACAACTAGAATTGGCTCTCCTGCTTTACCCTAACTCTCCGGTCCCGATTGGATGCATTCCTACTGAACCGAAGGCGCTCAGATCCGCCCTGTGCGAGGACGTTCCGATCATAAAAGAGCCGCCTATCTACGGATCAGCGGTTGACGTGGCAGATTAGCGGTATTGCCTCTTTATCCTGTATCAGCCCTCGAATATCTAAATAGATGAATGCATCGGGAGGAATAAATCCACTTAAAAGCACATTCTCGTAATATTGATTTTGGGCAATAGGCCCCAAAAATTAAACTGTTACTAGAGGACATCGCTCTTTCTATGTGACCCCGAATCAGCTTAAGAAGGAGTAAGACTACCTATCAGATCGCTGCAGCGCGCTGGTGTAAATGCTGAATAAAATCGGCGAGTTAACGGCTCCTTGCTAAAGACCATTTTTTATATCAAATACTGTGGTAGAAGTTACATGGCCACTCTTGACAACAAACTTTCTACCATTGGTCATGGCCGCCCTGAAGCCCTGTTGTCCTCAGCCCACTGAGACAGATCTCTATTAATAATTTTCTGAAAAACCTTACTGATACTTGGAAGAAGACTTATCTACCGGAGATTCGCCGGATTTGAGGAGTCCTTTTTCGGGAGAGGATGAACCACAGAGTGTCGAAAATGTAGATTACTTCCTTAGGTAAATGTTGTAGTACAAGGTTGGATATACATATGTTTATGTATGATGACTTCTTTTTCTCTATTGAATCGAAGATGAGCTGGATCTCTATTCTCTAGCAGGGAATTTTCCTCACTTTGCTCGGCGATTGTGGCGTTTGCCCGGTGAAGCCGAGGTTCTCCGATCACCATTGCGTAGTTTCGTTTTGCAGGGTAAAGTGGTGAAGCAATAAACCTTCTGCACAAAAGTTTAAGTCTTGTCAATGGACCTCTTTTTTGTCTATGAAGTGCGTCTATGGTCGCGTTACGGTACAAGTTAGTCGTGTGGCGTTCTTTGTATTTAGGAATTGTTCTATCCCGTTGGATTGTCTCGTCCATTTGTTCTAAGTATCTGTCAATTTCGTTGTTTGTCAGATTCCTGCCATTTGTTGGGGATATATTGCTCAAATGTAGTTCGTTGGCCAGGGTCTTGGTGAACGAATATGAAATTGACATTCTTACAATAAATACAAAACTACAAAAAGTTCTAAGAAAAATTGGTAAATACTGTTTTACGCTTCAATATCTCTGACATTTTTTAATAAAATTGTTATCAACTAACATCAAAAGTAAATCCATTAATATCAGGAACGCCAAGTTTTCAAATTATGCATAATGGGAAATTATCAGTGTGGGTCGCACCCAGTCTTTTTTTCTGTTTTGTTTTTCAACTTATTCCAGCATTTATAGTCTTTTAATAAATTGATTACTCTTAAAATTATTTTTTATTACTCAATACTTTATAAATGCAATATAATAATGTTAGTTTCATATTTAATTTTTTTATGACAACCAAAGCATATATCGGGTTTTTTAACAGGGACACTACAAAAGTAGAGCGATGCCATATTTCGTGCCGCTCTTTTGATATTTCTCTCTAGTAAGGTTTACCATTTCATGAAAGATTTACGAGCCAACAACGAGTCGAAATTATTAAAACTGACTACCGAAATTCGGAGTCAGTGGCCTCAACGTTAAGAGCGCTACGTCCAATTTATGGTCGTCATAATCGTCTAGCAGATCAACATAGAGATGAACCAAAAATCACGAACTGCTATTTATTCACAGTTATTGAAAATTCACATTCACAACCTGTTAACAACTTGAGAATAAACTGTGAATGGCTAAACTGTGAATGAAAAAATCTATCATCGCTAGTCGAGTAGGTACACAACGCAACTTCACACAACACAAAACACACAGCTGTGAATTGTTAAGAATAGTAAGACAAGACAAAATTTATCTCTACAATCTTAATCTCCACAAGATGTGCCCGTAGTATCGAGAATATTGCTGCCGCTGAGGCTTGAGTTGCAGAAAGCCCAAATGTGTCTCTCACACGTCGTTCTCAAGCGTTGGGCATCTTTATGACGTCGTTGTGGCAAATTTTGCGAAAAGATCTTGGCCTACATCATTACAATATTAAATTGACGCAAGAACAGAAGCCACTTGAACACCAGAAGTGTCGTATGTTCGTGAATTGGGCTGAGCAACAACTTAAAAATGATTCGGATTTTCATCGAAAAATCATCTTCAGCGATGAGGCTCATTTCTGACTGAATGGCTTCGTCAATAGACAAAATATGTGGTAGGTATTGGTCAGGCAATAATCCACACGTACTCCATGAGTCTTCATTGCATCCTGAAAAAATTACGGTTTGGTGTGGTTTACGGGCCGGGGCGGCGCGCGGCGTCATTGGGCCGCGTCCATGATGATCAAGACCGGCACGTTGCTGTGAATGGGGATCACTACCTTTCAATGATAACCGAATATTTTTGGCCCCAATTGGAAGATATGGACTTGGAGGACATGTGGTTCCCACAGGACGGCCCCACAAGCCACACAGCGAATGTCACAATCAATTTATTGGAAACCAAGTTTGGAGAACGTGTTATCTCACGAAATGGTCTGTTAGACTATTTTCTGTGGGGCTACGTCAACAAGTCAGCGACGATTGATGAACTTCGTGCCAATATCGAACGTGAAATTGCAGAAGTATCGTCTAATTTATGCTTGAAAATTCGAAAATTGGGTTCAGCGTCTGGACTTCTGCAAGCGTGCCCGTGGTGGCCATGCAAAAGAAATCGAGTTCCAAACATAATGTCATCGAACGTATTTCCACAGGAATAAAGAATTTCATTGATATCCAAAACCGTTTTTGTTTTATTTGAAAAAAAAAAATTTGTAGCGCTTTTATTGAAAAACCCTTTACAATAATGAATTATAACTATTTTGATGACAATGCGATCTAGTGTAATAGCTGGAGTTGGTCGCCCTTGAGTAAATGGTGTCAATTGCATGGGAGTTTGGTGTAGTGTTCCCATATTCAAGTTGAAGTCATCGATATATTTATTACACCAGTAATAAAAATAACCCCGGAACTTCCTGTGAAGAACCTGACACTAAAATTAAAATACTTTAACTTAATAATACCGAGTGATGGGGGGTTGTAACTTTTAACCCTGCATTCGTCGCGCGGATTACTATTGTAATCCACTAATGCAAAATGAAGTATTCCCGAAAAACTAGTAGTAGACATTCTTCGTCTCTTTTAGTACTTACAGTTAAATAGTTGGCACGTGCGCTCTGTGATTCGCGAGTCCCGGTCGTGGGTGGTTGGGTCACGAGAGCTTTGTGAAGTTGCATGGATTACTATTGTAATCCGCGCGACGACTGGTGCAAGTACTGGCCGAACATATCTCGAATGTCAAAAATTTGTTTTCCATGACTAACCCAGATACATTTGGTAATAATATGTTTATCATTCTTAGAAATAAATACATAATAAATAATTACAGTATTTAAAACTATTTTCTTTTTTTTTTATATTTATATTTATTATTTGTTGCATTTATAAAAAATAAATTATTTTGTTAACTTTAAATAATATGTAATTGGATTTTGAAGCAAAACTAAATTTGAAAAAATTAAAGCATCCTATTTATTTTTTAAATTTTTGAATGGATTACATATGTAATCCACGCGACGACTGGTGTAACTTTTTGGTGCGCGACGCGACAACTGCAGGGTTAATTAAAAAAAAATTATGCCATTCGTTGAAGATGGAATGTAATGTAAATCGTCTATGAGAATCTACTAAAAAAAAATTCTTAATTTAAGTCAAAAATTGGAAATATTAAAGATTTAATCCATATCTATGCCGGTGTTACACAATTATAATATTTTTCACAAACTTTTATTCACTGCTAAAAAGACAATGACAGGAGCAATATTCCTTTTGCTTTTGGTTAATTGGCAAAATTTCAAAATACATGTAGCATCTATTTAGAAAATGAAAAGACTCTCTGTATATTTCTTTTTCACATAGAATTTAGATTAGAATAGAAGAGAACAATAAACGTCAGACAACTTAGAACAGTCAAGTATCTGACATCTGAAATTGTAAACAAAAATTGTTTTTCTTTGACTCACGTTTTATGAAAGTTTATAACCAATTTGTGATAAATAAACTAACTATAGTTTTCGATATTATTATTATTTATTATTTAAAGCTTTATTCGCTAATTAATTTACTTACAAATTTGATTAAGAAAAATAAAAAGTATAAATCAAAACTATTAAAGTACATAATTTAAAATACAATTACTCAAGGTTACAGTTAATCGTTAAAGTTATAGTATATTTTAAATTAAGTTTAATAACATTTAAAATTTCTTCAATATTTAGTTGTTTTAACGTTAAGATCCGGCATAAGCCTCCCCCATAGCTGCCCATATATTTCTGTTTTTTGCGTCGTTGTACCAATTTTGGTTGAAAACTCTTAAATCGTCTGCCCATCTCTTTTTTGGTCGTCCTCTTGATCGTTTTTCATTTGGCGGTTGCCATTTAGTTACTAACTTCGTCCATCTCTGATCGTCAATTCTAGATACGTGTCCAGCCCAGCTCCATTTCAGACGTTTTGTTCTCTGAATTACGTCAACTATTTGTGTTCTTTTCCTTATCTCTTTATTTCTAATTCTTTGCGCTTGTCGTATGTTCAATAATTTTCGTTCGATTTTGGTCTGGCAAATCCTTAGCATTTCGTGTGAATTCGTTGTTAACCCCAATGTTTCCAATCCATATGTCAATGTTGGCAGTATTGTAGAGTCTAATATATATTTTTTCATATCGTTGCTAAGATTAGAGTCAAGTATTTGTTTAGTGTTCCAATATTGTTTCCAGCCGTTGTCAATTCTGCGTTTTATTTCTTTTTCTTCTTGATTCGTAAATGACTTGAGTTGACCGAGATATATTAAATCGTCAGCGTATTCAATTTTTTTGTCCGAGAGTAGTATGTCCACTTTTATGTGGTTTGTCATGGCTCTTGTTTTTGTTAAGTTTAGATAGAGTCCGTATTTCGAGCATATATCCGAGAGTTCGTTTATCATTGATTGTATTTCGTCTGGTGAGTGAGAAAGAAGTACAACGTCATCTGCAAATCTGAGATTGTTGAGTTTTTGTCCCCAAATATCGAGTCCATATTTTTTCCAGTTGAGGTGTCGAAAGATATCCTCAAGAACGGCTGAGAAAAGAGGTGGCGATAGTGGATCACCTTGACGAACTCCTCTCTTGATATTAAAGCATCTTCCGATTTTGTCTGTTTTTATCTTGGCCTTGTTGTTTTTGTATATACTTTTCATGGTATTAATAAAGTCAGGATGAATTTGTTGATTCTTTAGTGCAGTCCAGATGTAGTTGTGTTCCACTGTGTCAAAAGCTTTGGTAAAATCAATGAAAAGTAAATATAGCGGTTTTTTGAACTCGTTGTGTTTTTCAATCAGTTGGTTTATCGTTTGAAGATGATCTGACGTCGAGTATCCTTCCCTGAAACCGGCTTGCTCCCTGGGTTGGTTGTCATTGAGCGATTTTTTCATTATATTGTATAGAGTCTTAGAAAACAGCTTATATAATGTCGATATAATGCTGATGGGTCGATAGTTGTTGATGTCATTGTGGTTTCATTTTTTGTGCAGAAGAATGATTGTGCTTTCTTGCCATTGTGTCGGGATTTGTTGAGTTTTAATAATTTCATTAAATAGTTTCGTCAGAATTGGTGTAAGAGTGTGTTTTGCATATTTTATCATTTCGGCTTCAATTCCATCGCTGTCTGGGCTTTTTTCATTTTTCAATTTGTCAATAGCGATTTCGATGTCGGTGCTCCTCAAAATCAGTGGATTTGACGTTGTTGTGGGTTGAGTATCTGGTTCACAACTTGAATTGAACAAAGATTCAAAAAATCTTGTTGCTACTTCATTTATATCAATTCTTTTAGTCATTGTATTGGACTTGTTTTTCATTGAAATTATCCATTCCTTGTCATGATTCAGAAATGCTTTTGTCTTTTTAATTGATTTTGTAGTTTGTAGTATATTTTTAATCGCGCTTTCGTTGAAATTTTGGATGTCTTCTTTAGTTATTGTCTTAATTGTTTTTCGTAAGTTTTTTAGTAAAATTTTATCTGATTCTGTTTGGTTTGTTTTATTCCTTAATGTTTCTCTTAGATTAATTAATTGCATTGTATCGTCTGAGATTTTATTGTTTTTTTGAGATGTTCGTTTCATTATCTTGTGTCTGGCAGATTGTTTAATTATTTGTTGAAGTTCGTCATAAGTTGATTGGACATTCATGCTAGTGGTTTCAAAATTTAAGTGTTGTGATATATTTCTTGCAAGTAGATCATTGTATCTCTGTAATTGTTCAGATTCTATCTTTTGGGGTATATCAAGTTTTTGTTGGTTTCTTCTTAATGTTTGATGGTCAATTTTTATTTTAGCTCTTACAATCCGATGATCACTGTCAAATTTGAAGTTGTTAAGAACTGAGACGTCTGTTATTGTTGAGATTTTGTTGGTTAAGATGAGGTCAATTTCATTTTTTGTGTTGCCATCTGGTGATTTCCATGTCCATTTGTTTTTGTCCTTTTTCTTAAAAAAAGAGTTTGCAAATGTCATGTTAGTTTCTTGAAGCCATAATAAGAGTCTTTCTCCTCTCTTATTCCTTTGTCCATATCCAAATGTTCCCATTGTGTTTTCTTCATATTCTTCACGTCGTCCGAGTTTGGCATTAAAGTCACCTATGACATACATAACCTCGGATTTTGTCTCTTGGTAGGCAAGGTCAAGTGCATCATAGAAAGTATCAATTTCTGCATCAGAGGCTTTTTCTGTAGGAGCATAAACTTGGATAATTGTCATTTTTGTATTTTGAATTCTTAGGGTAATCGAGCAGATTCTTTCATTGAAAAAGCGTATGTTTATGATGTTTCTTTTTAAATATTTTCTTATTAAAAGTCCGACTCCATATAGGCCTCTAGTTTCTCCAATATAGCAGAATATGTCATTTTCAAATTCTAGGATTTTTTGACCGAATAATCTAGTTTCAGATAAACCAATTAAGTCCCAGTTGATCTCAGATAGCGCTAATCTTAGTTCTTGCTGTCGTTCTTCCGTTGATAAAGTTCGTGTGTTTAATGTGCATATATTCAATAAGTTGATGTTGTTACTTCTATTTTCGGTAGGTTTAGTAGGTTCTAATATTAATGGGGGGTTGGAGCCTTCATTCGATATCTCGATCAATATTCGATAACAATCAATTAAAACTGTTCAAAATGTAATATATTATTTGTGTTGTTCTCACACAAAAGAAATATAAAGCACAACAGACGAAATGAAAACCAATCATAAATCATGACAGATGATTTTGACACTTTTCACAATTCTGTTCTAAATACCTTAAAAGCAAATTCATAAAATCAAGCAATATTTAACTCTGATCGTGATTAAAATTCCTTATCAATATTAATAAGCGTGCGAGATCCCCTTGTTCCGAGAACAATCTAGTGTCCTCGGGCAATAAAATTCCAAAAATGAGAACGAAAAATTCTAATAAAAGTGACGCTCGAGGTAACTACTGGAGCCCTTTGCAATGTTTACCAGACAGTGACACTGACAATGAAAATGAAGTGCAACTAATGGACGATAACGCATCTCCAGAAAAGCCCTCTAAAAAGAAAATCTAAAAGAAGACAATTTTCAATATTTTACTCATGCGCTTAAAAGTGAAAAATCTTTTAAAGTAATCTTGTATGGTTTAAGTGAGATGAGCATTAGTTTGCTTCAAAATGAATTGGTTAAGCGTGGTCTTTTGTGCAAGGAAGTCAAAATGATTACAAAAAAATATGAACGGATACTTTCTATATAGTATCTCTCCAAAATGGTTCGGTGAAGTTTGAACTTAAAAAAAAACTATCGTTCAATTTTGCACACACAAGTTAACTGGTGTTATCAGCGTAAACAAAAAAAAATTGACCCAGTTCAGAAATTGTCATGTCAAAACATACTGCTCCATATGCGCGGCTTCTTATAGGACCGAAGAATGCACTAATACTGAAGTTCAAAAATGTGCAAACTGCAGTGGAAAGCATAAATAAACTGACAGCGAATGTGAAATAAGAAAGAGATACATAGAAATGAGAGAGAAGCTTTCAAATAAAGCAAGTCATCGCGCTCAAACTCAGCCAAAAATTATTAATCCCTTGAATCTATCCTTAACTCATCTCATCTGTCCATTGAAGATTTTCCGTCTTTACCTCAACGTGTGCATGAAAGACAGGGACAGAACAACAATATTATTATACACGAAGAACCAGTTCATGAAGAACTGGTTCAGCACTTTTCATGTATTACAACAGCACTGCATGATCTTGATATTTTTCTGGTTCAATTTTCGTGAATCAAGATTGATCCCACAATCAAAAATAGTTAAATTTTGCATTTGAAAAGGGCAGTGTTTTTGTTCTGAGTTGTCAAAACGAGAGTATTGCCATAAACCATGTTTTTTTGATTTAGGACTCGATTCCGAATCGTTATTAAGTTTACAATCTTAAGTTGCGTACTGAACGGCAGGCTACAGACACATCGTCGCTGCAGACTAAAATATTTTATTTTTGTGTTTGCAGTTAAAGTCTGTGGGAATTATTTATTTTTTTTATTTTCTTCGTCTGCGATTACATCTCTGTATCGTGTACGGGCAAGATGTTTTTTCGGAACATAATTAAATTCTAATAATCACAACTGGCAACATCATTGTGAAAAAGTGGGAAAATATGATCCGTATCGTTTTATTTTAATGATCTCAACCAGTTCATCTTATGTGCATAGTAAAACGCGGCTTGTATGGAACAAGTCAACACCTGTGGTGGATACTCAACCAAATGTGGTGAATAACACTGCTTCATCAGCGTGTGGTGAGTTATTCTCAATGGAAGAATTAAACATTCTTGTAATGGAGATGATCTCTAAATTAAGTTTACGTAAAACGAAACAAGATCAATTTCAGGCTATAGTACAGTTAGCTACCAAGTTTCTCTATTGTAATGTCAAGTAATTTGAGAACAAAAACAATGCTAGATTATAATTTAAATATTATAACATGGAATGCCAAAGGCATTCGTAATAAAAATACAGAATTTATTAATTTTTTGAATCAGAATGCAATTGATATCGCTTTTGTAACGGAAACATGGTTAAGTTCAAGCGTATCTTTTCCTACCCCAAATTATACATTTCACAGAGTAAATAGAATTGATCAAAGCGGTGGAGGTGTAGCAATGTTAGTTAGAAAATGAATTCAGCATTCGCTTCTGCCGGTTGTTATTACTAGCTATGTAGAGAATGTTGGTGTGGAAATAAGATTAAGGAATCATATTGCTATAAAAATGTTTTGTGTGTATTTTCCAGGAAAAAATTCGTCTGAAGAGAAGAGAATGCATTTTAAAAGAGACTTAAGGAAATTAATTATACGAAATGAAAATTATATAATTGGAGGTGACCTCAATTGTAGGCATCGAGATTGGTTGTATTCGTGCAAACTCGTGGGGAAACGTTCTTGCTAGTATGTCTTGTCTGTTTCCGTTTTCTATGTTATTTCCGTTTAGCCCAACTTACTTTCCGTCTGATTCTATAGGCTCACCTTCCATCCTTGATCTGTTTATAACGAATGTTTCTTTGTTTTTCCCTCAGCCTGAAACTATTAATGATTTAAGTTCTGATCATATTCCTGTTTTCTGTAAAATGAACAAATTGGCAGATACTAATGTGCAATATTTCTTGGACATAAAAAATGCAAATTGGAGTAGTTTTAGGTCCAACATTAGGACTAAGTTCAGAAACATTCCTACTGACTTAAAAAGAGTAAGTACTCGTACAGTAGATGATGTTGATGGTTATGTCGGTATCTTCTCTAAATGATTGCAGATGAAATAAATACGTTTCGAAGTAAAAACTGAAATGAAAAACTTAGTAATTTAGAAAAAATGTAAACCGTTTTGGAATATAGCCAAAGTTATAAAACATAAAAACAGACAAATAAAAAACCTTGAAAACGGAGATGAAGTTTTGTATCGGAATACAGATATTATATTTTTGCATCAACATTTTTGGAAAATCATTCTGTTTCGCAGCATCTTAGTGATGATTTTACTAAAAATCTTGTAAATGAAACAGTAAATACTGTTAACTCACAAATCACCGAAACTCTTAGAAACCAGTTCATAAGTATAGAAGATTTGAAATACATTATTTTAAACTTAAAAACTAAAAAATCTGATGGACTAGATAACATCAAAAACATCTACCTCAAAATACTACCAAAGGCAGGTCTTAAGTTTTTTACATTTTTGATTAACGCTTGTCTTAAAACGCAATACTTTCCAACTAATTGGAAACATGCTAAGGTTATTCCAATCCTCAAACCTGGTAAGCCGGCAAAACTCCCAACTAGCTATCGACCAATAAGCCTTCTTAGTTGCATAAGTAAAGTTTTGGAAAAAGTCCTAAAAGACAAAGTATTACGCATTTTTGATGAGTTTAATATACTCCCCAATGAACAATTTGGATTCAGAATGCGCCACAGCACTTCTCATCTTAAGAGTCTGTGATCATGTAAGGAAAAATCTTTCTCTTGGCAAATCACTGGTCTTGTTCCACGGTGTCGATGCCAATTGGGGCGCAAGTGTGAAATACCTTGGTATTCACTTAGATCAAAAACTCACTTTCAGGGAGCATATTGCCAAAACTCTGCAAAAAGTAAGCATTGCTATTAATATTTTATATCCTTTTATAAATAGGAAGTCTTATCAAAGACAATAAAATTATCATCCAAAAAGTTATATTCCAAGCAATCCTTTTGTATGGATGCCATGTTTGGGGGAAATGTGCAAAAAGCCACATAAAAAAACTGCAAGTATAACAAAATAAGTTACTCAAAATGATTCTTAACGTTCCTAGACATCATTCTACAATAGATTTGCAAAAGGAGGCGAATGTTGAATTGATTTCCTCAAGAATTAACAAACTGTCTAACATTTTCTTTTAAATTGCGAATCTTCAGATAATCCATTAATTAATCAATTGATTCCTTAACCATCTTTTCGATATTTATTTATAATTATAACTAACAAACTTTATATATTGTTATTCTGTATCTATTAATTTATTCATTTTATTTTTTTTTGACTAGTTATATGGTAGCACCAATACACCTTATGTATTTATAATTTTCATAATGTTTATTTTGTACATGTTCATTATTTATTTATTTATTTTTGAATCGAACTGCGTGAGATTTACAACCTCAGCAGTCGATGGTTCTAGAAATAAATAGAAGGTAGACAAAACTTATGTAAATATATAGTAAATAACTTACCGAAGGTAAGGCTTTCGTTCTGCGAACGAAAGCCATTAAACGTTTTATAGTTTTTGTTCAGTATTATTAAAAATCGCAAGAAGGATGGTCGCAGGAATACAAATTTGAATAAAGATGGATAGTGTTTTTTTTTATATATTTTTCCACTCTAAAAATCGTTGTGTCTTGTGTTCCTTTCATAAATGGTAAGTGGGGCTACGAAATAATTTTAATATTCATACATTAATTAATTTATTTATTTATATTTATTTATTTACACATACTCGTATATTTATTTAATTATTTAAACTTTTTTGTTCAAAACTACTATATTATAAAAATCGACTAACAAATTACTAAAATGCTGTAAATAACTTATTTATTTATATTTATTACTTTATCATACTAAGTTTTACTAATCTGCTCTATAATTTTTGTTTGGAGCTCTTAATATTAATTGAGTCAAAATGTACCTGCCCCCTTAATTTACATTGAAGGTTTTGTTTGTATTTTCCTTCAAACTTTTCTATTTTCAACATAAACCAAATTCAATACAAATTAAATTAATTATTCAGTAGAAAGATATCATAATGAAATATATCAAATCTCTGTATGTAAACTGTGCGGTAGCATTCCAAATGTAATTGTAAATACGAAATAAAGATCTATCTATCTATCTGTTCCAAACTGTTGTAGATTACCTCAATAAACAGCAAACTAGAACAACAAAAATCTCATTAAACGACAACAAGCTCTTCTAAACTGTTCCAAAATGTTCGGAACAGCTTCATTGCACAGAAGTTATGTAAATGTGTTTTATTCAAGGAATTATGAAGAGTAGGAAGGGAAGGGAAGAAAAACTTGTTTGTAGTTCCCAATTTGAAAATTAAAGTGGTAAATTCAATTATTTCAAATTTTTGAAGGATAATTATTTTTGATAGATAAAATAATTACACATAAAATAATTTGGTAATGTTTGTGATTTTGTTTTTAACAGTGTTTTTGATGTATTCTTGATTTTACTTATTGATAACAATTTAAATTTAAAAAAAAAATATCGACTTAAAGCCTAGTACGCAGATCGGGACAAGACAAAATTTATCTGTACAATATTAATCTCTATACAAGATGCCCGCGCAAAAGTTTGAAATTGTTTAAATTGTTTAAATAAAAACACCTATCAGGGATGTACTTTTCTATTGGTGATTATAAGGCGCAACTGTATATTAAGAATATAATTTTTGCGAATGAGTCCATTTTGAATTGTTTTTTTTTTAGTTCACTTTAATTTTCGGTAAAATGTGCCGTAAATATTTGGTTGAAATCATTTTGAAACATGTTAATAAACAATAAGTATGAACAAATCACTTCACTTTCTTTAAAAGAAATATAATAAAACTAACTTCAGAATGATAATGCTTTTGTCTGTCGTTTGACGTTTTCTTTCATGTTTTTGTTACATACATATGTTTATAGCAAATACACATTTTTTCATATTTTGTTTTCACAAAAGTTTTACTTTCTTATTGTATTAAATCTTGTATAAGCTTTTTACATTTTTTTCTTGAATTCAGTCTCCGAATCATTTTCTAAATAAACTTTTATAAAAAACAATTATTTTGATAAATAAGAAATGGCTGTTATGGCGCCATAAGTTGCCATCAAAAATAACTCCATCCCAGTTGGAATGGATTTGTGTTGTTAAAGCTGTCAAAATTTGTCTCGCAAAATAATGATTAGAACATTATTTTCGCGCACAAACGAGGTGGAGACTTTTTATGTCTGTTTGGTAATTCGAAAAGTATCGTTTACCTTGGATTTTTTTTCATCTGGTTTTTGGCAGCAAAATGTGAAAATTGCACTTTGCTAAACACACCTTTCCAGCCAAACGTCATAGTTTTGCGCGCGAACCTGAGACAAAATTTGTCCTCATACAAAAATTGTATGGGAGACAAAATTTTTCCCGATCTGCGTACTAGGCTTAAGTACATAATTTTAATATTTGTCTATTGGCCTCTCTCGAGATATATGTGTCGAAAAATAATTGGTGACACTTTTTGTTAGATTTTTTGTTTTTATTTAAAAAATGTCAATTTAGTTTTTCCGAACAAAAACTAAGGATAAGTTGATTTAGCTTTGTCGATTAGGTTAAATTGAACTTTTTGAAACATTTCATTTATTAAAATTCCCTAAAGAAAACATCCATACAAATATTGTTTAAAATAATAATAAATACTGATTAAATTCTTTAAAACAAAAATAAATACGAGGATTTGTTCATGTTGTTAATGTATGTAGGTATGTCTTTTTAATACATAGGTATTTAGCTTCGATTTTTCATCCAAGATATTTTCAATTGTATTTTAGTATTACACATTACCGTCACACATTATTTTTTTAGTTTTTCAGTTAAGATAAATTCACATTTCAATTAACTGAGTTAGATTAATTTTCTCTATAAGAGAAATTCCAATTACAAATTTTTACAATTCGTTTCTGTGGAGTTAAGGCCGTGTGCAAATTGCATTCAAATGGTGAACAAAATAAGTTGCAAATTATGCTGGTGCTAAAGTATGAAACAATGACGTTTCTTAAGATAGAGAGAAATTTATGTTTGAAATAATTTTGTGAGAAAGAGAGAGTCAACGAACAAAACAACAAAGACCTAATATGGAAACCATAATTATTTAAGTTTGAACATATTTAATTTTTTTTTTTTTTGAATAAAAATTGTCTCATTAGTTTTTTGAAAAACTTCCACAACTTCTGAAAAACTCGAACTCTCGCATTTCTATTACTCTGCTAAAAGTATAAATGTTAATATAAACATTAGTTTTTACTTTCATTTACATTGTACAGTTTTTGAAAAATAATGATTTATTTAAAAAAAAAATATTAAAAAAATGTATACAAAATACTTCTTTAGTTTGTCCTTTGTTTTGCAAAAATAGAATACTTTCATTGAATTAGTTGACAACCAAAGTTCTAAATTAGTGTTCACAGACTGAGTAAACAGCTATTAATGGAATTCTTGTTCATAATATGCGGTTCACATTCTTAATGATTATAGAAATTATCGATGCAAAGTAGTAAATTAAGAATAATTGAGATTTTGCTATACATATTTCTAGGAACAAACTTTTAAAGTAATATTATTTCAGCTATGTTTTGTAAAAATCAATTACTTAACTTGAACATTAAAAAACAATATTTCAGAGAATATTTTTTTTTTCAAGGGAATTTTAATAGAAAGGACTGTTAAAAAACTCCAACTTAACGCAATTCGCCAACATTTTTAACCAAACGTCAGAATTCAATCGTGGGAGAAAATGTAACCATGAATTTAATGAAATTCGCACACGGCCTTAATTACTTGTTTTATGAAGTGTATTTATAAACAATAATACACACTGCCTTACCATTGGTCTTTCAAATATTTTTAAGGAAACAAAAAATATAAAGCCTAGTACGCAGATCGGGACAAGACAAAATTTATCTGTACAATATTAATCTCTATACAAGATGCCCGCGCAAAAGTTTGAAATTGTTTAAATTGTTTAAATAAAAACACCTATCAGGGATGTACTTTTCTATTGGTGATTATAAGGCGCAACTGTATATTAAGAATATAATTTTTGCGAATGAGTCCATTTTGAATTGTTTTTTTTTTTAGTTCACTTTAATTTTCGGTAAAATGTGCCGTAAATATTTGGTTGAAATCATTTTGAAACATGTTAATAAACAATAAGTATGAACAAATCACTTCACTTTCTTTAAAAGAAATATAATAAAACTAACTTCAGAATGATAATGCTTTTGTCTGTCGTTTGACGTTTTCTTTCATGTTTTTGTTACATACATATGTTTATAGCAAATACACATTTTTTCATATTTTGTTTTCACAAAAGTTTTACTTTCTTATTGTATTAAATCTTGTATAAGCTTTTTACATTTTTTTCTTGAATTCAGTCTCCGAATCATTTTCTAAATAAACTTTTATAAAAAACAATTATTTTGATAAATAAGAAATGGCTGTTATGGCGCCATAAGTTGCCATCAAAAATAACTCCATCCCAGTTGGAATGGATTTGTGTTGTTAAAGCTGTCAAAATTTGTCTCGCAAAATAATGATTAGAACATTATTTTCGCGCACAAACGAGGTGGAGACTTTTTATGTCTGTTTGGTAATTCGAAAAGTATCGTTTACCTTGGATTTTTTTTCATCTGGTTTTTGGCAGCAAAATGTGAAAATTGCACTTTGCTAAACACACCTTTCCAGCCAAACGTCATAGTTTTGCGCGCGAACCTGAGACAAAATTTGTCCTCATACAAAAATTGTATGGGAGACAAAATTTTTCCCGATCTGCGTACTAGGCTTAAGTACATAATTTTAATATTTGTCTATTGGCCTCTCTCGAGATATATGTGTCGAAAAATAATTGGTGACACTTTTTGTTAGATTTTTTGTTTTTATTTAAAAAATGTCAATTTAGTTTTTCCGAACAAAAACTAAGGATAAGTTGATTTAGCTTTGTCGATTAGGTTAAATTGAACTTTTTGAAACATTTCATTTATTAAAATTCCCTAAAGAAAACATCCATACAAATATTGTTTAAAATAATAATAAATACTGATTAAATTCTTTAAAACAAAAATAAATACGAGGATTTGTTCATGTTGTTAATGTATGTAGGTATGTCTTTTTAATACATAGGTATTTAGCTTCGATTTTTCATCCAAGATATTTTCAATTGTATTTTAGTATTACACATTACCGTCACACATTATTTTTTTCGTTTTTCAGTTAAGATAAATTCACATTTCAATTAACTGAGTTAGATTAATTTTCTCTATAAGAGAAATTCCAATTACAAATTTTTACAATTCGTTTCTGTGGAGTTAAGGCCGTGTGCAAATTGCATTCAAATGGTAAACAAAATAAGTTGCAACTTATGCTGGTGCTAAAGTATGAAACAATGACGTTTCTTAGGATAGAGAGAAATTTATGTTTGAAATTATTTTGTGAGAAAGAGAGAGTCAACGAACAAAACAACAAAGACCTAATATGGAAACCATAATTATTTAAGTTTGAACATATTTAATTTTTTTTTTTTTAATAAAAATTGTCTCATTAGTTTTTTGAAAAACTTCCACAACTTCTGAAAAACTCGAACTCTCGCATTTCTATTACTCTGCTAAAAGTATAAATGTTAATATAAACATTAGTTTTTACTTTCATTTACATTGTACAGTTTTTGAAAAATAATGATTTATTTTAAAAAAAAAATATTAAAAAAATGTATACAAAATACTTCTTTAGTTTGTCCGTTTTGCAAAAATAGAATACTTTCATTGAATTAGTTGACAACCAAAGTTCTAAATTAGTGTTCACAGACTGAGTAAACAGCTATTAATGGAATTCTTGTTCATAATATGCGGTTCACATTCTTAATGATTATAGAAATTATCGATGCAAAGTAGTAAATTAAGAATAATTGAGATTTTGCTATACATATTTCTAGGAACAAACTTTTAAAGTAATATTATTTCAGCTATGTTTTGTAAAAATCAATTACTTAACTTGAACATTAAAAAACAATATTTCAGAGAATATTTTTTTTTTCAAGGGAATTTTAATAGAAAGGACTGTTAAAAAACTCCAACTTAACGCAATTCGCCAACATTTTTAACCAAACGTCAGAATTCAATCGTGGGAGAAAATGTAACCATGAATTTAATGAAATTCGCACACGGCCTTAATTACTTGTTTTATGAAGTGTATTTATAAACAATAATACACACTGCCTTACCATTGGTCTTTCAAATATTTTTAAGGAAACAAAAAATATAAAGCCTAGTACGCAGATCGGGACAAGACAAAATTTATCTGTACAATATTAATCTCTATACAAGATGCCCGCGCAAAAGTTTGAAATTGTTTAAATTGTTTAAATAAAAACACCTATCAGGGATGTACTTTTCTATTGGTGATTATAAGGCGCAACTGTATATTAAGAATATAATTTTTGCGAATGAGTCCATTTTGAATTGTTTTTTTTTTTAGTTCACTTTAATTTTCGGTAAAATGTGCCGTAAATATTTGGTTGAAATCATTTTGAAACATGTTAATAAACAATAAGTATGAACAAATCACTTCACTTTCTTTAAAAGAAATATAATAAAACTAACTTCAGAATGATAATGCTTTTGTCTGTCGTTTGACGTTTTCTTTCATGTTTTTGTTACATACATATGTTTATAGCAAATACACATTTTTTCATATTTTGTTTTCACAAAAGTTTTACTTTCTTATTGTATTAAATCTTGTATAAGCTTTTTACATTTTTTTCTTGAATTCAGTCTCCGAATCATTTTCTAAATAAACTTTTATAAAAAACAATTATTTTGATAAATAAGAAATGGCTGTTATGGCGCCATAAGTTGCCATCAAAAATAACTCCATCCCAGTTGGAATGGATTTGTGTTGTTAAAGCTGTCAAAATTTGTCTCGCAAAATAATGATTAGAACATTATTTTCGCGCACAAACGAGGTGGAGACTTTTTATGTCTGTTTGGTAATTCGAAAAGTATCGTTTACCTTGGATTTTTTTTCATCTGGTTTTTGGCAGCAAAATGTGAAAATTGCACTTTGCTAAACACACCTTTCCAGCCAAACGTCATAGTTTTGCGCGCGAACCTGAGACAAAATTTGTCCTCATACAAAAATTGTATGGGAGACAAAATTTTTCCCGATCTGCGTACTAGGCTTAAGTACATAATTTTAATATTTGTCTATTGGCCTCTCTCGAGATATATGTGTCGAAAAATAATTGGTGACACTTTTTGTTAGATTTTTTGTTTTTATTTAAAAAATGTCAATTTAGTTTTTCCGAACAAAAACTAAGGATAAGTTGATTTAGCTTTGTCGATTAGGTTAAATTGAACTTTTTGAAACATTTCATTTATTAAAATTCCCTAAAGAAAACATCCATACAAATATTGTTTAAAATAATAATAAATACTGATTAAATTCTTTAAAACAAAAATAAATACGAGGATTTGTTCATGTTGTTAATGTATGTAGGTATGTCTTTTTAATACATAGGTATTTAGCTTCGATTTTTCATCCAAGATATTTTCAATTGTATTTTAGTATTACACATTACCGTCACACATTATTTTTTTAGTTTTTCAGTTAAGATAAATTCACATTTCAATTAACTGAGTTAGATTAATTTTCTCTATAAGAGAAATTCCAATTACAAATTTTTACAATTCGTTTCTGTGGAGTTAAGGCCGTGTGCAAATTGCATTCAAATGGTGAACAAAATAAGTTGCAAATTATGCTGGTGCTAAAGTATGAAACAATGACGTTTCTTAAGATAGAGAGAAATTTATGTTTGAAATAATTTTGTGAGAAAGAGAGAGTCAACGAACAAAACAACAAAGACCTAATATGGAAACCATAATTATTTAAGTTTGAACATATTTAATTTTTTTTTTTTTTGAATAAAAATTGTCTCATTAGTTTTTTGAAAAACTTCCACAACTTCTGAAAAACTCGAACTCTCGCATTTCTATTACTCTGCTAAAAGTATAAATGTTAATATAAACATTAGTTTTTACTTTCATTTACATTGTACAGTTTTTGAAAAATAATGATTTATTTAAAAAAAAAATATTAAAAAAATGTATACAAAATACTTCTTTAGTTTGTCCTTTGTTTTGCAAAAATAGAATACTTTCATTGAATTAGTTGACAACCAAAGTTCTAAATTAGTGTTCACAGACTGAGTAAACAGCTATTAATGGAATTCTTGTTCATAATATGCGGTTCACATTCTTAATGATTATAGAAATTATCGATGCAAAGTAGTAAATTAAGAATAATTGAGATTTTGCTATACATATTTCTAGGAACAAACTTTTAAAGTAATATTATTTCAGCTATGTTTTGTAAAAATCAATTACTTAACTTGAACATTAAAAAACAATATTTCAGAGAATATTTTTTTTTTTCAAGGGAATTTTAATAGAAAGGACTGTTAAAAAACTCCCACTTAACGCAATTCGCCAACATTTTTAACCAAACGTCAGAATTCAATCGTGGGAGAAAATGTAACCATGAATTTAATGAAATTCGCACACGGCCTTAATTACTTGTTTTATGAAGTGTATTTATAAACAATAATACACACTGCCTTACCATTGGTCTTTCAAATATTTTTAAGGAAACAAAAAATATATTACCACTCCTACATTTTTTGAGAATAAAAAGCTACTTATAAAATAAAGTATATAGTATTTGTATTTACCGAAAGAGATCTATTAATTCAGTCCGCGATAAATAGTAAAACAAGTCTTTCAGGAATTTTTAAGATATTTACAAAAAATAAATATGGTGGTACGAATTTTGCCAGGTTAAACAAAAAGAAAACACTGGTTCATTAAGTTCACCAGAAAACTACATCACCGACGTTTCGTGGTGAATTAACGTAATGAAATCATTCAAACTTCCATAAGGACCTACTTTTCTTTTTTATCTCTTTGTATTTATGTATTAATTTTCTATCCCTTTCATCACCTTATACGTCTTTTCAGTTTGAAAATGAATAGCATACAAATAATAAAGTATATATATATAAAGTATTGGAGTTCGAGGTGGTTTTGATTTATACTCGAAGAAAAATCCGAATCAAACTGAACTGTGTAATGAAATGATAAATAATTTGTTATTGAAACTATCTTTTTCAATCACATTATGTTAGTCCATAGACAAAAAGTGAACATAGAATATTGAATAATTGATGAATGAATTTTTCAGTGGCTACCCGAATTTGTTTCTATGCAATGCTGAAGTGTATATAGGTCGTCCTCTTAATAGTAAAAAATAATGCATAAAGTTATCAATATTTATATTTTTAATATTAAAAAAATTGTCGTGGGAATTTAGTTTATCATTATAGTGTTGATCTGTGAAAACCATAAAATCCAATTGGCTTTTAAAATGAAATATTTCAGAACTCCCTACAAGTTGTTAGAGTATATATAGTATACCTTCTAACATACATGGTATTTGAATTGTCTTACATATATGCATATATTATCTTTGACGGGTGAAGGAGGAAGGAATGCGTTGTGTATATTAACAAAAAAAAAAAAAGGAACAAGAGTGCATTTGATAGTTTAAAACTGTTGGTTTCTTATTATTTAAATAAAATTCGGACAAATTCGGAGCAATAAAGTTAAATATAAAATGAATAGTTTAATTGGGAAGAGATTTAAGAAAAACGAAACATTTTGGAATGTTAAATTTCTGCAATGGACAATTTATTATGTGTTTGTGGTAATAAGCTGCATTGGAGCTGAGCAGCACCCAGCTGAAGAGGATGGTAAGTCCGTTTAATACAAGAGTTTTTTTTTTTAATTTTAATTAATAAACTACGAAATAAACCCATAAGCTGTTGAAAAACAAATATTTAAGTCCCAGCATTAACCTACATATGTAGTTCTCAAGTTTTTTTTTTTAATAAGTGTGTATCTCGTTTTTCAAGAAATTAAAAAACATAAATGTAGTTGTGAACTTGATCAAATTAAGCAAAATTTAACTTCAACTTAAAGATATAACGTGCAAGAGTGAAAAATGAAAAAGCGATTATTTTTTACATAACTATTTAATAATTTTAATCAACGTTATGCATAAGAAATTTGGCATATTTACAATAGTCTAATGGTAAAGTGGTCAATGCAGAATCATAGAATACCTTCATTAATAAAACGCTATTTATTTACATTGTGAATTAACAAAGAGGTATGAACAGGGTGTTCTTGAATTAAAATTAATAAAGAACCACATTTAAAATTTTAACAATTGGCTTTACATTTTTCAAACAAATACTTTAATTCGTTGCGTTTCTACATATATATACGAATGTTTTAGATATTCTCTCGGAAGTGCGGGCGTGATTTTATTAGTATTTTAATTTCTTACCCACTACGGTGTAAAAATAATAATAAAATCATCCTATTAAATGGTAAATATTTATGAAGTATGTCTGTATACATAATGTACATACATCAAAAATATTTATTTGGTAAAATAATGAGGCAATTTCCTCAAAGCCTCAGTTTTAGAGATCCTCAAAAATCTTGTACTTAACGAAAATGACCCTTTGAATATTTCTGGGATTACAACAATTAGAGTCGCCAAACATCATATCCCATGTAGACCTACTCAGAATTTCAATGAAATTTTAAAATATGGATAAATAGTCTTAATTTGTCCACAAATTATATATGTACATATGTATGTACATATTTTTGTTTGACAAGAGTATATGAATATGTACATATACTCTTGTCAAATCAGGAAAATATCGGAATATTTGACAATCCTTTTGATGAAGTGTTCACATTTTTAAATTCGAGTCTATCAAATTGTTTGTCAACTATATTTTAGAATGTATTTATGTTCATTTGTACGTACGTATAAACCACATAAGCGATCTTTTTAAGATGTTGTTATTTTGTCAACATGTTCCTCAGTTCACAAATTAATTCTATATTGTTATGCAACAAATACAAATTCAAAATATTTGCAAACGGTAGCCATTTGAAGCCTCAAAACTAGAATAGGAACTATGTGATGACGTCAAATAGTTACAAACCGTAATTATTTTGAACTCACGGCTTTGTATATAAAATGGAATAGTACTATTATGGAAAGGAACAGACAGTGAGCCCTCTGTGCATGTCCGAACTAATATTTAAGCAAATTTAGGAATATTTAAGAGATGAGAAGAAGAGAGAATTCAGACAAAAAAAATTAATTTGATTTTCAAACGTCAACCAAAAAACCTGAAATGAATATATACGAATAAAAGGAAGGTTCGAGTGAGATAGTTAAGTTATGGGCTGATCGGTATGGACTTATAGCCTTTTCACACCAAACAGAAAACCTAGTTTTCGCGAAAAAATCGGTTTTCGCTGAAAACATATACCGAAAACACAAGTTTTCCCATACATTTTTTCTAAACCAAAAGTTTTGATAAACCACAAGTTTTAAATAAAACATGTCCAAAACATGTTGGATTTGCAAGAAGAACTTATTAAACAAACCTAATGAAACATTCAGCGCACAATCAAACGTCAAAAAACAGCTGACGGCAAAATCTGTCAACAAAAAAAAATTAATTTGAGTTCAAAACACATTTGTTTTTCTCTGTATTCTCCTCAAGATAGAGGCTTGAGATCTAAAGAACATATTGCACAAAATCTTTATATATTCTTTATTTTTCTCTTGTTGCAAATAAATCTGTTTTAATTCTGTAGAATTCATTTTATTTAAAAAAATATGATATGAGTTGCTAATTTGTAACACAAAAATTGCATTAATGTTTAATTTGACAGTTGTTGTCAAAATAATTAAAATGTCAAACGAAAACGTGTAAATGTGCGGTGTGAGCAGTTTATGAGTTTTCCAAAACTTTTAGCTGAAAACCCCGTTTTGAGTTTGGTGTGAAAAGGCTATTAGTGTCAACCCCCACAAAGCTGAACTTGTGGTCTTTACCAGGAAAGACAAAATTCCAAAACAATTCATTTGAATACTAGCTGACCTGGCGAACTTCGTCTCGTCCCAATTTAAAGCCTTAACAAAAACTCCAGAGTAGTAATAAAACCTACATAGATAGTTCACTTGAACGGAATCGAAATAAGTAGAGTCACCTAAAATGTATGCAAAGCGTAATAATGAATTTTACATTTATCCGAAATTTTCAGAACATCAAAATTCATTTTCCACCTCACATCGTTCAAAATCATTAAATCATGTGATTAAATGCAAAACTTATTCTTTTTCCCGACCTTTTCAGATTTTTTTAATAAATTTCCTTCTATAAAAACCTTGTTTTAGTAAGGATCCCTATTTTTTATATGTCAACCGCGGATTGTGTAGTAACCCAACGGAATTGAAAATACTCACGTTTGAAGACAAAATTAAAAAAAGAGGCTGGTTGCGTTCAACACTGATAACTTTGAAAATTTGGCATTTCTGATATTTAACTGATTTGCTCTTCATGTTCATTGATAAAAATTTAATTAACACAAACATTATCAGACTTAATATAGATATTTCTTGACAATATTTAAAAGAAAAACAATATTTACAATTTTCTTAGAACTTCTTTTTGTAATTTATCTTAAAAAAATGTCAATTTTATATTCGTCAACAATTTTTCATTTAGGTATTAGAATATGCATTATAATGGAAATAAAATACATTTGAAGTCAATACCGTCAATACCATGGTTTGTTCTGAAGATATTTAAGTCCAAAAACAATTTTTGACACTTTTCGGTAAATTTCATTTTAGTTTTGTATTTTTCGTAAAAAAGCTGTCAATTCGATATGTGTCAAAATTGCACCATATGTTAACAATTGTACTATGCAAAAAAATAAAATAAATTCGAACTTAAAATTACTGACCACTCTCCACATATCAAATCAAAAAACATTTAGAATTTTTTTCCACCAGTTAGTGTTCCCAGTTACTACAATAATTGGTAGAGTATGGGTTAAAATGGTAACTGTTTACTTTTCGATGAAAATAATATCAATCTTCATCTAAAAAATGTCAGTTTTTCGAAGCTAAAATTCAGATTTTTTAGATCAAAGCCATCCTCCAATGGAATTTGACAGTTTATGGCTTAACAGATGGAAAATATCATATATTTGGCGAAAATATAATATTTCCTATCAAATGTCACCCAAAGTCTCTAAAAACGTGTCATTTAGGAGCAGAAATTAAATCTGAAAAACTACAGATTCAGATTTCAAATAATAATACATATCGAGAATCTTTTCTTCTATTATTCTCGAGATATCGTTTACAAACGAACATACATATGCACGCACTAGACCTCACGATTATGTACGTGTATTTGAAAAACACGGATACAAGGAATTAGACAAAAATATCCGTGTATTTAATACACGTGTAATTATTCTCTTATTGTGCGTGTACACGGATCTTAATTATCCGGATTTATAATTACACGGATAATTAATACACGGATTCTATGTAGGTTAATGGAATTTTTGATTTTTTACAATGGTTTTGCTTCTTTTTTTTGTTTTAGTTTGGTGTTTTAAGCAAGCTGACTGTTTTCCTATTTTATTTAAACAAGTTTTAATACAATAAACTAAAATATTGCAATACCCGGACATCTATGACTATCCGTATAATTGAAATACACGTGTAATTATAACTACACGGATTCAAATCCGGATATTATAAATACACGGATACCAGTGTATTTGATTATCCGTGTAATCGGGAGTTCTAGCACGTACGAACATACAAAAATTCACAATCTACAAAATAAGAATGTAATATAAGATGATAATATTTCTGCAGACTGCTTTACGACTCGATGCTCCGGCAAACGATTTCTGCAGAAGCTGTATGAAAGAAAAAGAGGAGGAGTCAGTTCCTCATCTTCTTTGTTACTGCCCTGCCCTATCACAAAGACGTAGACTCCACCACGGAGACTTCTATTATAATGTTCCTAGTGTGATCTAAGTAACTCAGACATTTATTCTCTCAAACGATTTATTGTTAGCTCCAAATGGTTCAACGAGTAAGGTATATCTCTGGATCCAAGTGGACCATTTATTATTGGTCTGAGTGTACTGGCTTTCTCGAGCGAGCAGCCACCTTAACTTAACCTAACCTAACCTAACGGTTGTTGGTGCTATTTTCAGCATTTTATTTTGGAACTTAACCTTAGCTAACCTAACGGTTGTTAGTGCTATTTTCAGCATTTTATTTAGGAATAAGTAACTAGCATGGAGTATTAAATATTCTTCTTTGGGCTTCTTTTTCTTTTTATGACGTTGGACTAATCCCACTTATAAACGAAAAAATTGATCAAGTTAAGTACATATGTTGACATTACGAATAATAAATATTTAAAAGTGTTTTCTTAGACTCCTTTACGTACAAGGTCCCATTAAGATTAAGCAGAATTTTAACATTATTATTCTCTTGTTTATCTTGTTGATTAATTAAGTTTAATATATATTAAAATATATTCAAATTTAAACTGAAACGCTATCTCGTTTTAAAATAACTCCTAAACAAAATAATAATAAGCATCGTGAGTCAAAATAATTGTCATACTAAAGAAGAATTTAAATTTTACAATAAACAATCTAAAATTATTAAAACTTCTTGAAATATGATTGTAAATAAATTTATTTAATTTTAATCGTTGTTTAAAATATTTTGTTTATTTTGTAGGTCCACTACTTGCAGTGCAAACCGCAGTCAACCTAGACGTAAGTCTGCCATGTGATCTTACACCAGGCACATTGACCACGGACAAGGTGCAGCTTGTAATATGGTACAAACAAGGCAGTGTAAAACCCATATACACGTAAGTTTTGTTACACTTTTTAATCAATAAAATTAATAAATAATGTTTTATTTTAAGCATAAGGTTTTGCAAAGGGTAATACAATAATAACTAACAGAAAGTAATATGATTGAAAACAACTTAGGTCCCAAGAAAATTTACAGATCACCGACAACAAAATCGAAATTTGTTTCATTGCATTTTAAAGTATATTTCATCGATGACGCGTGTACCAGCTAGGGGTGTTGTTTTCTTGAAATTATATTCTTAATTGGGGAATCTCTTTTTGAGAGAATGTACTAAATGGTATCTTAGAGAGGTCAAAATATTAGCAATTTACGAGTAGCTAGCTTATTGGAACTATATATTGGTTTTTAATCCTGTGCATATTTAAATTATAATAATTTCAAGTTTAAAGGTAATACTATTGTATATAAAAACTATATTGATCTCATGCAACACAATTTTGTGTTACCGAGGTTACCGAGATAGTAGCACTAGGGGCGTTAGTTGTATGAACATTTCTTACATCAAGAGAATGAGAAGAGAAATATTAAAATAACCAAAAATAGTTTGCGAATGAGAGGAATATTTTATTTCAAATAGGGTGTAGCACAGGATTGGCTGTTTCCTGTCCTAATTGAAAGGAAACAAACGTAAACAAACAAAAAACTGACGTTTTTTTCTTCTCTGAGCATTATTCGTATAGAATTGTATATGCATACATACATGTGTTCATACTTGCATACAATGGTTACCTTCAGTTTTTTTTATGGCTACCTAGCGACACAGTTTTGTGCGTTACCTATCCCATAGGGAGACAGAAAATCAGAGAACAATTGCTTGTCCGACCACTCTAATCACGGCACGGGATTAAATTGGTATGAAATGTACGTTCGTACGGTCGGACAACGATTGTCAGGGAACTAACATTTGTCAAATTGAAATTTTTGGCAAATCTGGACGTTTCAAGGTCTCTAGAATCTAGTGTAGGGAAGTTCGTACGTTTGTACGTTCGAGTTACCCCTTTTTCGTCCACGGTATCTCAAGAACGAGTAGAAATATCGACCCCAATTAAATTTTGCTAGACAGGTTATAACTTCAAAATGCAGAAAGTGTTTGAATTTAAGATCAATGAGTAGGTACGATGGGATTTATTAAACGAGTAAAGCATATTGAGAAAAGAATACAGTTCATATACGTACATTATACTTGTTAGAATTTTAACAAAGAAACAAATTGAAAAGTAATCAAACCAAATGGAATTAAAACATAGAACAGCTCAAATAGGTTGTGTTGCCACATAAAATGTTTTACATGACTTTAACACTCCTTCTCAACACAATTCATTTGAAAAAACAAGAATAATAAAGAAAAATTATATTACTAGTATAAACTCATAGCTTGGGTAAATTTATAATGTTTAGTTTTAGACAAGTTCTTAGTTAATAATTTGACATCATTTTATTAGTACTAACATAATTCAATTTCATCTCATTTTTTTTATACAATTCGCGAATATGATGATACTTGATGTCAATATTTTTTTGCTGCGAGCATGATAAACTGGATTTTTTATCAAATGCTGAGCACTCTGATTGTCGCTGTTTAGAACCGTAGGTGTTGTGATCCCAAAACCCATTTCAGCAATCAACTTCTTAATATAAACGGCTTCTTTTGCTGCAGTTGAGAGGGCGACGTACTCCGCCTCTGTGCTGCAGAGTGCAACTAAGTTTTGCTTTTTTGACATCCAAGAGAAAACGCTTCCAGCTGTCACAAATATACAGCGAGTATATGACTTTCTGTCACTAGCATCACCTCCCCAGTCTGTGTCAATGAAGCATTCGATTGGAAGTCCAGTCTTACTGTAATGAAGCGTTAAGTCAATGGTTTTCTTAAGGTATCTTAAAATATGCCAAACACCAGCTTCATGCTCGGAATGGGGATCCATATTACGCTGAGAGAGCTTACAAACCGGATGTAGTATGTCAGGTCTAGAAGAAATTGCAAGATATATCAGAGCTCCAATGATGGACTGCTACTCAGTTTGATTTACCCTTTTACATGTAGCATTAGAACAATGAACTTTAAAACCAGCGTCCAACGGAGTTGACACGGGCCTGCCATTTTCCATACCATATTGATTGAGTAGGTTATTTATGTACTGCCGCTGACAAACTGTAAGAACGATAGTTTTGCCCAAACGATTAATTTCCATGCCAAGGAAATATTCGAGTTTACCTACATCTACCTCTGTTGGGAAACTTTTCATCGACAAATGGTTCGGGCTGCTTCATCTGACTGTGTCATGGAGTTTACTGTTCTAATACGCTGATGATATATCCATTTCTTACATATGTAAATTATATTCACAAGCCAATGCAAAAATCATACGTATGGTTGCATATCTTGCAACCGGTGAGAAGGTTTCAGTAAAGTTAACACCATACTGTTGGCTACAACATTTTCCCACCAATTGTGACTTAAATTTTTGAATATTGCCATCTGAATTCCTTTTTATGTTGTAAACCCATTTAAATCCAATAAGTGGTCGGGTACGAGATCCCGCTTTTTATAATCCCGTTTTTTTAAATCCCGTTTTTTTAATCCCGTTTCTTTTTATTCCGCTTTTTTATAATCCCGTTTTTTTAATTCTTTAATTCATTAATTAATTAAATTTTACGGGTTGGGTAGGATATCCCGTTTTTTATAATCCCGTTTCTTATTATACCGCTTTTTTATAATCCCGTATATTATTATCCTGGTTTTGCAATCAAAACTAGCTGGATAATAATAAACTTTAAAATAAGTATTTTTTTTGTCATATACATTTATATTATTTGAAGAAACCAAAAAAATACAAAAAAAAAACAAAGTTCTAGACCAACGGTTCTCAACCTTTGAGATTGTGCGGACCCCTAGCAACGAATTTAACAGACTGCGGGCCCCCCTCAAAAATTAAATTGAATGTATCATTGTATAAAATCTTTAAATTACACTGGTCGGCAAGGTTTTGTAGCTGACAAAAAAAATGATATTTTCCCGAACGTTTTTTGTTGGCCTGAATTTGAATCCGACTTCAAAACCACTCTATCACGTCAGGTTTTTGAAATATCACTTTTTTAAACTTGAAAAACACCTTAAATTGGGCTTTCTGAGACTATGTAAATTCGTGAAGTACTTTTTATAATAACATGTGTTATAATTTCTTAAAATCTATAATCCCATCTTCAATAGTCAGTTTAAATACTTTCAGTACCTCATTTACTTTTACAAAAATTCTCATTAATTGACTTTCTAGAAACGTTGAACCTTATGCTAAAACGGGTTTTAACAATAAAAGTCAAAAATGGTTTAAAGTGATTTTTTGTCCTGAATTGAAATTTCAACTTGAATATTTTCCATCAAATCAAGTTTTTGACTACAAAAATAATTTTGAAAACGGGTATTTTTTAAATTTGAGCTGATAGCTAAGATCAAAGTTCGAATTCAAAATCATAGTCAAGAAATAATTTTAAAACGTGTTTTTCAAACCCATGACAGCATAAGATTCAGAGTTTCTCAAAACATCATATAGAATCAAATGAAAACACATAAGCCATTCGAAACTAATGATATTTTTCAAAAACTAAATGAGATACTCAAAAGAATAAATTGTACCTCGAAGACAAAGATTTGCAATACCATCATAAAATTTATTGTTAGGAACTGTGTTGTATTTTACCTTAGACTTAAAAATATCGTATTTTGGATTTTTTTACATTTGTAAGGAGGTATATTTCAAAAAACCTGACGTGAGGGAAAAAATATAAACTGAGATTCGAATTCAGAACAAAAAAAATCATTTTAAACCATTTTTGCATTTTCTCTATTGTGTGATTTAAACTTTTGAAAAAAATTTTAATTTGAAATGAAAAAAGTATAAGATGGATTGAGGAAATTATTAAAAAAATAATATAATACTCGTTTTGGAACCAAGTTCGTTGCAATAATATTTAAAACGTACATATGTATGTATTCCTGATGATTTATAGAAAAACTGTCGCGGACCCCCTGAAATTCTCCGTGGACCCCAAGGGGTCCGCGGACCACAGGTTGAGAACCGATGTTCTAGACAATTAATTTTTAATAAACAAAAAATGAAATGTTAACTCAATTGTATGTTGTGGGCGATACGACACAAAAAATCCTGTCTTGCTCATTTTGTTCCTGTTTCTAATAATTGTTTGTATAGCTCGTGATTTTAGTACATTCTACTCTTAATCGTGTTAAACCGACTTAAAATAAAGTGAAATCGCAATCTTTCTCCTAATGATGTTGACTCGGATGAGTCCGACAATAATTTAATTGAAAGTAAAAAACCTCATACGAGCAAAGCTAACAAGCTCACATTTGGGGCAAAAAATCTGGCTTCATCTAGCAGCAACTGTGCTGACAACAGTAAACTTGGAAGAGAGAATCCCTTCTACCCCCTTCAAGCTCTCATCGATGCTGATGAAAAAACTCACGCTGAAGATATGGTCGAACATGTAGATGATACATCAAAAAAAGCATCAAATCCTAAGCCACCACCTATATATGTTCTTAAATCGAGTGTTGTAAATATTCATAAAATTTTGAGTGCAAAATCCATTGACGACTACGTAATTAAACGCATGTCCAATTGGGATTAAAATCTTGTCATCGAATATTGACACTTATAAAAAAATATTAACAGTTCTGACAGCTGAGAATTGTGAGTATTATATACACTCTCTGAAATTTGAATTGCCATTTAAAGTTGTGCTAACTGGTCTGGACAAAAATGATCTGGATGCAATTAAAACTTATCTTCTAACTTCTGGTGTAAAGTGCATTGATACTAAAGTTGTGATTCGTCAATTAAATCCAATGGAACACACCTTTTTCATAGTATACCTTGAGAAAGGTAGCATAACCTTGAAACAGCTTCGTGAAAGATTTGGTGTCATTAACAAAACAATTGTGCGTTGGAGCTTTCAAAGAAGGCTTCCTAGAAGAGTTACGCAATGTTATAACTGCCAGATGTACGGGCACGGGGCAAAACACTGCCATGTAAAAACCTTCTGTTCGTTCTGTTCTGGTGAGCACCAGACGTCAGCGTGCAGCTCTAAAGAAGAAAACAAATGTGCAAATTGTGGTGGTCATCACCAATCCACTGACCCTCAGTGTCCAAGTCGACGATGCTATGTAGAGTTTCGGCAAAAAACATCAACAAGGGCTCCTATAAGGAAAACAACAAATCCAGACTTTGTCAGAAGTGTTGAAGATTTTCCTCCGCTGCGTAAAGTCAACCTGAAACAACAACCACGCGAGAATGTTTGGCAAAGCCCAAGTAGTAGTACTTCTAGAAATGTTAATATAAATACTAACAATGTAGATAGTACGTCTAACATGTTTACTTTAAATGAAATTCAAATGCTGGCTAACGATTTAGTTTCTAAATTAAGATTATGTAAAGATAAACTTGAACAGTTCAATGTTATTACTGAACTTGCCTTAAAATACTTAAACTATGGATCAAAGTAATATACCTTTACATTTACCAGTAATAATATATCTTCTTACTAATGCAATTTAAAAAGAAAATATTGTCTATAACTATAAAGCTATGAATAAATCTACTTTTAAAAACTCGGTAAAACTAAAATTAAGAAATATTACTAATCCATCACTTTCAGACATACGACTAAATTCTGACATTGATTCTATGGTCTCCAATCTAACAAATATCATTAAAGAAGGCGTTGAGCTTTCTGTACCTCGTTTTTTCGCTGGCACGGTTAAATCTAAGCTACCAACATACATTTATGATACTATTTCCAAGCGAAATAAAGCTTGCCGATATTGGCTGCGCTATAGACTGCCATTCTTTAAATGTGAACTTCAATATCTCAATAAACTTATCCATTTATTTATTGAAAATCATAGAAACTCAAAATGGAGTAAACTTCTTCAATGTTTGGATAAATGTTCAAAACCCTTTTGGAACGTCACAAGGGTAGTTAAAAATAAACGAACACCAATCCCGATCATAAAAAAAAATGATGTTAAATGCATAACATGTAGCGAAAAGGCAGAAGCCTTTTCAACACAATTTGCTTCCAATTTTAGAATTTCATCAAATCTTAGTAACCCGGCCACATCAAATTTAGTTGAATCCTCAGTAAATCTACTTAATTCACCTGTTTCAGATCTTCCTTCTGGATGGTTTGTTCAAACTAAGGAAGTTAAGAGCATAATAAAATTATCTCGTGTCGGAAAGTCTCCTGGCCTTGATGGCATTTCAAACCTATGTCTTGTCAACCTTTCGCGAATTGGCCTTCATTATCTGACTCAAATAATCAACTCCTGTCTAAAGTTGCAATACTTTCCTCAGGCCTGGAAAGTTGAAAAACTTATTTCTATTCCGAAGCCTCCTGATGATCCTTCTAGTTACCGCCCTATTAGCCTTTTGAGTTATATTGCAAAGATTTTGGAAAAAGTTATAAAAAAAAGTTAATATATTTCATTGACGAAAATTCAATAATGCCAAACCAACAATTTGGTTTTCGATCAGGACATAACACCTGTCATTCGGTCCTGAGAATCACTAGACATATAAAATCAAACTTTAATGCCAAAAAATCTACTGGACTTGTTTTGCTTGACATCGAATCTGCCTTTGACTCTGTCTGGCATGATGCATTAATTCACAAAATGATAATCTTTAATTTTCCTTAAAGTAATTAATTCGAAACTTTTTGCGTGATCATACTTTTAAAGTTTATGTTAATTGTACTTCATCTAATGAACAACTGATAACGGCTGGAGTCCCCCAAGGATCAGTTCTTGCCCCAATATTATATAATATATATTTGTCTGACTTTTCCAATTTGAACAACTGCTTTTCGTCAATTTTCGCTGACGATACAGCTTTATATAGCTCAAATGAACTTCCTCTTCATATTTGTTCAGATCTTCAACAAGGTCTGCACTCCCTTAGTTCCTATTTTCACAGATGGAAAATAAAAATAAACGAATCAAAAACTCAATCTATGTTTTTTACACGAATAAGACATCCTAGATTTCTTCCTAACAATCCTCTTAATTTAAACGGTTGTAATATCCCTTGGGCAGACAATGTTAAATACCTCGGCATTACTTTAGATAAAACCCTCACATATAGCGGTCACATAGCTAAGGTATTAAGCAAAACTGGAATTTTGATAAAAATTTTATATCCGTTTATTAACCGAAGGTCTACACTTAGCCTGGAAAATAAGCTCATATTGTATAAAGTAATTTTTCAAGCCCTTTTTATGTATGGGGCCTCTGTTTGGTATAAATGTGCGCGTACTCATATTAATAAATTACAAATAATGCAAAATAAAATTCTTAAAATGATTCTGGACTTACCATGGCACTTCTCCACCTCTGACCTACATAACATGTCAAACGTTGATTTTGTTTTAGACAAATTAATTTCCCTAGCAAACAAGTTCTTTGAAAAATGTATATTTTCCGAAAATCCTCTTATAGGTGAACTATTGCCTAGTTAGTTTGTAAGTATTTTATTTAGTTTTAAGTTAGGTTAATAATTTATGCATATATACATATGTATGTGTACATATATCTATGCACATGTATATGTGTATATGGGGGTATGTGAACATGAACTTAAGCTTTCCCAAATTCACATGTTACAAATTATATTATTCTGTTAAACTATTTATTTAATATTTAAGTTGAATAAGCATTTGCTTCTGCACTTATTTTAAGAAAAAAAAAATCCTATTGTATATATGTATTAACCTTCTACTTAAATTTAAATAAATGAATAACATTCGTTCTTTTGTATTGTTTAGCTTGGCCGTTTTTAATTTTTTCTATTTGCGTTTGCACCACAGTTGTTTCTTTAGCTAGATCGCCAATAATTTTGTACATCCCAGCACTTTTTCGTCCAACAAAAGCCTTAAGTTCTTTGATGCCATGCCTCAATATTATTTTGGGTTGGGGGATATTTAAAAACGGTATTAAAAAAAAAGGTGTTTTAGCAGGCGGTGTTTTAAAATTTTTTTGTGGGGATTTTGAAAAACGGGATTTTAAAAATTGGGATTCTGATACGCTCTCCCAATAAGTTTCTATCCAGCTGTTAGTTCAACTAATGACCATGTATCATTTTTTACTAAAGAGTCATACTCCTTCTGCATCGATAACTGCCATTGCTTGGCATTTCTGCCACTAACAGCCTCTGCGACATTCTGGAATAAAAGCATCATCAACCACGAACCGATATTCTTTTCGAGGACGCCCACGCTTTCCTGTCCTAACAATTCTGGGTCTCCCCCGCAGATTTGTACTAATTTCCCACAGTTGTCACTTGCACGTCCACGCTTTTCACAACCAATATCACTTTTTCCAACATCTTCACTACAACCTCTTTACTTTTTGCTCTCAAATGTTGCAACTGACCAGCATCTTCGTCATCATCAGGATCCATATTTCTTTCTGAACCTAAACATTCTACCTGACCAGCATCATAAGTGATTTTTTCAAACTCTGCATCCTTAGAACCGACATAATTATGAATTTTCTATTTCCCTTCTTACGATTACATCTTCTGATTCATGATTATACACTGACAATCACTAGGATGAGGCCACATATTTTTTAATCGATTTCCGTTCTTTATACCTGCTGGAAATTTCGTACCCATACAAATTTACTACATTTGAGTAGGTAGATATTTTCTTTAAAAAAACTAACAAAATTAAGGGGTTAAATAGAAAAAACTGTTTTAATTTCCCACATGAAAAATCTTATAAAATATCAAAAAAATGAAAGAAATGTTAACAGTTTTTGGTTTTCAAACATTTATTTATTAAGTTTTTTTCTATTAATAACGAGTATGCCCCCCATTTTACGATATGACCTCTATTAGACGGTTGGGAATGGAATCATAAAGTTTTTTTTAAATAGTCAAGTGAAATCTCGTCCCAGGCATCACGGATACCTTCAATTAAGGAGTCCTTGTCTTCAAATTGTCTACCGCCTTCATAAACTTTTCGAGATAGCCATGCCCATACGTTTTCGATTATGTTCAAGTCCGGTGAATAGGGTGGCCATGGCAAAAGCTCTACGTTTTCTGATAAAATCCAGATTTTGACAACCCTGGAAGTGTGGATGGGGGCATTGTCTTGTTAGAAAATCCAAGGCAGAGGTCCAAAAATATTTTTCATCTTCGGAAATGCCCTTTCCAACAAGCATTTGTAGCTGTTTCCTTTTATTGTTGTAGAAAGAAACTCCAATTCGATTTTGCCATAGTAGGTGATAGCTCCCCACACCATAACACCTGATGTACGACTGTGATGTCTTCCCAAAACTAGTTCCTCTTTTCTTAAATCATGGAAATAAAAGTTGTAACCATCGGGGCCGTCAAGATTAAACTTTTTTCATCCGAAAAGACGACGCGTTTCCATTGACTGCTCCAAGAGACATGTTCTGTTGCAAAGTTCATTCGCAGCTCCTTTTGTACTTGCTTTAGAACAGGTTTCTTTTTGAGTTTTCTTCTCTGGATAGTACCATCTTTTATTATTATCCTTCGGACTGTCGAAATACTGGCTGATACTCCGCTTTTGGACCTTATTTTAGTAGCTGATTGAGTAGAATTTGAAGCAATACGTAAAATTAACCGCTTTTCTCGGGATGTTGTTGCTTGGGCTGTGCGTTCTTTTTGTTTTTTTCCATAGTTTTGAGGATCAGCAAGATAGTTGTTTACAACTGTCTTAGTTCTGTTCAGCTTCCTTGCTAATTCTCGGCTTGAGAGTCCCATTTCCTTGAAAGCATCGATTTGTCCTCTTTCTGCCACTGTCAACGTCTTTCCGGAACCCATTTGTAATTGAAATTTAATAAAAAGAGTTATTTGTAATACGTTCTTAAATATTGCAACCAAAATTTAAAAAAAAAAATTTATTATGTGAACTTCTACAACGAAATATTCGGAATGGCCTCATCCTAGTGACACACTTTTTTTATATCCTTTTTAGGTACCTCATTCATTAATGTAGGGAAATTACAACGGTCTTTTCTAATTAACCCTATAATTGTATCACTTTGTTTTAAGAAAATATGTACCTACTCTCATGTAGTAAAATTTTCCGGGTTAAACAAATTCCAACAGGTATCGGACCGAAAATCGGTTGAAAAATATGTGGCCTCATCCTAGTGATTGGCAGTGTATAACCTATATGCCTTAGAATTATCAGAGTAGCCGACCATAATAAGTTCCTTACCCTTTGCTTGGAACTTCTTTCGATGTATTTTGTCGATTGATATTGCTAAACTACCGAAAACTTTGAGGTGTGATGGTGTTGGCTTCTTAGGAGTCCACATTTCATATGGAGTTTTATGGACTTCGTTGCAGCTCTGTTGCGTAAATATGCTGCAGTTGCTACTGCCTCCGAACAAAAACGTAAATATAAACAAAAACCTGACGTTTCTTCTTGTCTGAGCATTATTCGCATAGAATTGAATATAGATACATTCATACTAGAGCTCACGATTATGTACGTGTACTTGAAAAACACGGACACACGGAGTCCGAGTTACCGGTAACTCATGTTACAACATATGAGTCATACAAATTTATTAAAAACTAAATATATTATTTTGTTCTTATTTAAAAACCGCCGCGACGCACAGTGGCCCGAATCGACTTTTTTGGTTGCAAAAATTATATCTCTTAAACGAATAAAGATATCACCACACATTTTTTATCTTAAAGGAAATTTCTAAGGCTATAAAGTTTGAGAATTTAAAGAAAAAATATTTACAGGGTGTTTCAGAATCTGCTGCTGAAATAAGAAGTTTTAGTTAAGGTGGTTAACTTAGTTGGTATTTAATTTTAAAAAGGTTGAAAGTTAATGTATGAAGTAATTTTAGTGTAATTTAAGTAAAACAGAGGGGAAAAAAGAAAACAAGCCAAATTGATTGAAAATGTAGCAAAAAAAATATATTTTTTTTATTTTTTTTATAAAAGAGTATTTATAAGTATTTATTAAATATTTTATTAATAGATAACAATTAAAAAAGTAGAAAAATAAAATAAAACGAACAAACATTTACATAAATATATTAAATTTCTTGGAAACTATCATCTAAGTCCGGATAAATGCGTAACAAACTTTTCATTTCTGGTGAGTACTGGGCTTTCAGATCTTTTTGGGTTCTTACATGCCTCAAGGAAGAAATAAGTGTATCGGATGAGATTGCTAGAATATTAAATAAGTCTTCATTCTGCCGAATTCTTGAAACTTTGCACGTATGTTGATATCTGAAAGGGCTCTGGAAAGCGGTGTCTGGTACGGAAACTGATGCATCGAAGTTATTAAATGCAAAATCGGAATTAATTTTACTATTAGAACGTTCGATTTATCCCCATATTCGACAATGCAAAAGTGCTAAAGTAATTTGGAATTCGTTACAGAATATTTTCGAAGATTCAGGTCTTGTGAATGACTTTTCGACTGTGGATGAATATGTAAACGATGTTTTAAATACATCATACAAGCTAATGTCCGTAGGGTTTAATGTTGATGAGGAATGGACAGGGTCCTGGACTCCCGAACAATACAAGCCAATGATAATGGGAATTCAAAGTTCCGGTATCAAAATTACTGGAGATACCATTAAAATGAAGTTGCTGCAGGATGTGAAAACAGATGTGACTAATGAAACTGCATTTTCTGGCAGAATTTCGCATAATTCTGGCAAAAAGCAATACAAGGGACCTAAATTGACCTTTATTTTCAATCGGTTTCTCACTGAGATTTATATAATTCGCCAATTTCTTTTTGGTCTTGGTCTGTGATTTATTTTTAAAAATTAATTTTTTAGGTCTTTGGGTGAGATTTATCATTTAAGTTCACAAATCTTATCTGTTGACTTATTTAATCAAAAATAAATGGAAATGGTTAACCTAAAACCTTTTCCGTAGAAAATAAATCAAAAATGGTTAAAATGATAATCAGTAAGTTCTTAAGTATTATGCCTAACAGAGCTGTAAAACACTGCAGTACTTTGGCAATGCAGTCAGTGAGCCCTCTCCATTTAGCATGTGGCATGTTGCATGTTGCATGTTGCATGTTGCATGTTGCATGTTGCATGTTGCATGTTGCATGTTGCATGTTGCATGTTGCATGTTGCATGTTGCATGTTGCATGTTGCATGTTGCATGTTGCATTTTGCATGTTGCATGTTGCATGTTGCATGTTGCATGTGGCATGTGGCATGTGGCATGTGGCATGTGGCATGTGGCATGTGGCATGTGGCATGTGACATGTGGCATGTGGCATGTTGCATGTGGCATGTTGCATGTGGCATGTAGCATGTAGCATGTGGAAATTAACTGCAGTACCGAAAAGATGCCTAGCTTAAAGTAAACTTTTAAGAGGTTTTGGATTCAATTTATATCTTTTTTCACTAAGTATATAACTTAAAGAAAAAAAAGTCCTTTCCCCTGATATTTGCGTTGCTGGAACGCCCAGTAACACCATAGCGATCTCAAAAATGTAAGTAGTTTTTAGTTTGAGATTTTAAAAAAATTAAAGAATGTTGATAAATTAAACATTTTTTGGAAATTCTAAAAAAAGAACATTGTAACGGGTAAAGCAAATTAAATATCTCCAAATGAGATTTATTTTTTTCTCTCAAAAATAAGTGGTCACCGGTTAACCAAAACCTAAAAAAAATCACAATAAAAATTTCTCTCTGAGAAACCAAACAAACAAAAATTATAAATAAACTGGTTAATAAGTGATCATTTTTGAAAATCTCAGCAAGTGAGAGTAATTTACGAGACCTTTCAAAAGGTTGAGATTTACTTTTGATCTCTGCTGTAAACAAAATTAAAACGATGGACTTAAACACAACACTACCCTTTTTGAAATATAAGGGTTATATCACCTTTACTTATCAAAAAACAAATTCTCATTTTTTTTGTCAAAAATATAAATAAACAAAAATAGAAAAAATAAATTATAATTTCTTTCAATAATTGACTACTGTAAGAAGCTTCCCACAACACAGTATAACGATTTTTGGTCCAAAAAAGTGAGTTAAATTTCATATATTTAAATCTGAAAACCAAAAACATGATGGACTTGGCTTATGTAAGATGACCAAAAATCATTAGACAATGGGTCAAAATTTTTCAAAATATCTGGAAAAGTCGGGAATTTATTAAAATTGAAGAATGATTATGTAAAAAAATTAGAAGTGACGACGTGAAGGTGGAACATTCATTTTGAAGTTCTGAAAATTTCGAATATGTAATTTTAAAATTCATTAATATGCTTTGCATCCATTTTGGGTGCTCTCTCACATTAAAATTTTAACTTCTAGGTTTTATTACTACTTTGGAGTTTATGTTAAGCCGTTAAATTTGGGCGAGACGAAGTTCGCCAGGTCAGCTAGTACACATATAAAAAAAATGTCACTTTTCGTTTTAATTTTATAACTCAAGAACGGGCTAACCTATCTAAACCAAATGTTTAGGCTTTGTTCGGACTATTTAGAAGAAGCGGTACAATATGTGCACAGTAATAATATTAATTCTAATTCAGACAATTGGCAGCTGCTTTTAAAAATCTTGAAGTCCATTCTGTAGGGCTATTTTAGGGCATTATTGTATTTTGAATAAGCAAGAAAACTTTAAACGCAATTTTTTAACATTTAGGAAAATTACAATTACGTCGATATTGCAACGGAGGTACGATATGTATATAATATATGTACATATATATATAATATATGTACACATATATATAATATATGTACATATATATATATATATTATATATATACATATATTATATATATATGTACATATATTATATATATATGTACATATATTATATATATATGTACATATATTATATATATATGTACATATATTATATATATATATGTACATATATTATATATATATATGTACATATATTATATATATGTAATATATGTACATATATTATATATATGTAATATATGTACATATATTATATATATATGTACATATATTATATATATGTGTACATATATATATAATATATGTACATATATATATATAATATATGTACATATATATATATAATATATGTACATATATATATATAATATATGTACATATATATATAATATATGTACATTTGTTTATGATCGTAATTTGTTGTATTGAGATGCAAAAAACAGTTAGTTTAAATTGACTACCGTGTCACAAAGAAGACAAAAAAAGTTGAATCATTTATTCTTTGACATTTTTTTAAACAAAATAAAACACCCATAAGTTTTCTAATGAGCTTAAAAGAAATCAGTGATTTGGCGTTTAATAAAATTTTACACTCCCAACGATTTTTTAAAAACGAATTCACTGAGGTGGTAGGCCAAGGGCTGTCTACAACATTGAGAGAGAATAAAATTTCGATAAGAACAATAAAAAAAAACCTTCATATTCCTAAGGGAATTACAGAATGAACTAAAGCTCAAAATAAGTGAAAGATCAATACGCAAGAAAGCTATCGATGGCGGATTATCATCTTTTAAGGTTTTAAAAAAGGTATTTTTGTCTTTATAGACCGGAAGGGCATGATTGAAATTTGCCAGTGACCATATCTATTTTACAGTGTCAAAATGGAAGACGGTATTATTTTCCGATTAATCTATATTATTATATGTACATTATATACTGTACATATTGAGTATAACGTGTAGGTTAGATTTGAATGCATATTATCTATTTTTATATTTTTAGCATAATTTAAGTTATTATCAAGTTATATAAATATGTACCATCTCCATATTTATGTATTTTGTTATTGTTATAATATTTCAGTTTTGACGCACGTGGACGACAATTGCAACAAGCAATCCCATGGGCCGATGAGCTTGTTCTCAAAAACAAAGCTCAATTTTTTTATGACACTAATCCTCCAGCCTTGAAAATTAAAAATGTTCAAATTACTGACGCCGGGTTATATAAATGTAGAGTTGACTTTCATAAGTCACCCACTAGAAACTGGAGAGTGAATGTTACTGTTATAGGTAAATTGTTACTAATCGCCTGACTTTCTTATTGAATTGTTATCTCTTTTTTTAAGTACCCCCGACCAAATTAACAATATTAGATTCGTATGGAGCAAGCATTAGAAATAATATTGCTGGACCTTACCTAGAGGGAAACAGCATAAACTTAACATGCCTTTCTAGCGGAGGAATACCGCCTCCAAAAGTATCATGGTGGAAGGAGCACGCTTTGGTGGATGACTCATATCAAATACTTCCTGATGGGACTGTTAGAAACGTTTTGCATTTGCCAAACATTTCACGAGCTGATTTGCTCTTGGTAAGTAGAGATTACTTATAATTTTGATATGTATACAGAAAGATTATGTTGTTGCAACATATTTCTTTCAAAAAAGTTTAACATAAAAATAGCTAAATTTAAAAAATGAGATCATATCATAATAATAAAATATAAAAAACGTCAATCCTCACAAATCCATACTGCCTTTCTATGTCTTCAGTACCATCTTCGGCATTTTCTGACTGCACTTTGTTGTAGAAGTCTTGGGCTTCTTTTAGAACATCGTAGAGCTTCATGAGCTTTTTGCAATCAGCCCTCTTATTTGAAAATAGTGGCTTATTTTTTTCGAAAAAATTACTTTTTTCCTAAAAAGGACACAATTTGACCATCATCATCGTGTTTTATTTCTGTGAAGCACAGGAATCAGAAAACAGTATTAGGTTTCTTTTAATCTGTGTAGATGTAGATTTTCTTCGAATGTTTTTAAATAGCTGACTATTATCGACGCAACTTCATTAGCTCCTCTTGAGCCATCAGTTTCAAGCCATGTACGGTTGACGATTCTTTATTTAATTTGTTTATTATGGAATGAAACTTTTTTGCTCGAAGCTTAAGAAGCTTCTTAGTATTTTTTAATTCTTGCAGTTTGATCGGGTGTTCTTAGTAGGTTTTGCTTTGCAACTCAAACTGTTTACATGAATAGGATGTATCTGTGTGTTCCTAAAGCCGAAATTAAAAAATCTTGTTATATTTGGAAAGACTGCATGTGGACCTTTCTAAATTTGTTAAGGCTTCAATAAAAATGCCAAACATTTTTTTTAAGCTTAGTTCAAGTGCAAGACAGGTTCTCTTCGACAGAGAAAGTCCATTGGCCCTATTATCTTTTCATCTTTCTGTAGGGCCCACCATTGTCACTACATAGTATAAAACAAAGTCGCTGTCTCTCTGTCTCTATGTCCTTGTGTCCCTATGTCCCTTTGTAGGCTTAAATATTTAAAACTACGCAACGATGTGTTTTTTTTTTAATATGTAATTTTTCGATCTTTTAGTTGACGTTAAAAACAATAAACTAATTGATCGAAAAACAAGTCTTAAAACACATGGTTTTGGCGCAACAATTTCATCAAGTACAGCAAATATTAATACAATAATCAGCTGAAAGCCTAAGATGCTCAAGCTGTAATCTTAAGTATTATTCTATTCATTAATGTATGAATAATGAAATAATAATAATAATAATAATAATACAATAAATCTGTCATCCTTCATTTATAATTTATTGAAAGAATTTGAAGACATCACAAAAAACAACCTTTCGGCTAAAAGCAAGCATAACGTGACGCATCATATTCAAACAAGAGGACCTCCTGTGTACTCCAAAACCAGGCGTCTATCCCAGGAACAACTCAAAACAGCAAAAAAAGAATTCGAGTTCATGGTCAACCAAGGAATTGGTCGACCTTCAAAGAGTAGTTGGGCGAGTCCTCTTCATATGGTCAAAAAGAAAAATGTTGACTGGCGACCTTGTGGTGATTTATTATTGCTGTTTTTTGTTAACTTGTCCCATTTTAGCGTAGTATTGATCTTATAAATATACTCATTTTCTCCGACTCTATTCCTGTTTAAAAAGAGCGTCCTGTTTAAAAAGAGCGTATAGGGAGAGAAAGAGTAACGAAAAACACAAAATTCCTGATTATGGCGATGAAATTCATTCAAAAAAGGTCACTAATACAAATAAATTCATTTACATGAAGTTTGAGTTGGCCTGGGACACCCAGCTTAAGCATTGAAAACTAAAAAAAATATTATTAGCTTGTTTGCAATTATAGATTCTTTTTCTCGTTACAAGTACACTTATTTCTTTTTATCATATTTATTGTTGTTTCCAGGTTTACACTTGTCAGGCAAGTAATGGTCATATCGTCGCAGTATTATCAGGAAAAGTTAAGATTGAAATGAAGTGTAAGTATAAACAATTACTTGACTATACAATCTTTGTGATTTTGTACATACTGTTTTTATTTTATTCGGCTTATTCTTAAAATTTCTGTTACTCGCTTATTTGGAGTGCAAGATACATACATACATACTAAATACATATTTTTTATTATTAAACTTAAATTATATGAACACAATAGTATTTATGAAATACATACATACACATGTATGTATGTATATCCTATGCATCGTAAATTTTTTCATTGTACCTTGAAATTGATAAAAATGTTTTTTTTTTTTTTTAATTTACCTAACAAATTATTTTATTAATATACATCGTAAAAACAATGACTACCTGAAGTGATCGGCAACGTATGATATACTTTACTACTTACTTAGGTCCTCAGACCTAAGAAATCCGTTGGTGTTCCCTAGCGGGACATAGAGCTCCAGCTCATTCCCAATCTCGCAGATTCCTCCTCGGCTGTTCTCATCCACGTGCTTGCTTGTGAGTGGGTTCCACTGCATTGCCTGATCCGCAATGCAATTATTACCTTTTCGAAGCGTGTGTCCAATCCACTGCTACTTGCGCCTTCTTATAATGGTATCGAAGGGTTCCTGACCTGTTCGCCTATATAAGTCCTCATTAGAGATACGATTAGGCCAGAAAACACGTACGATATTTCGAAGACACCTATTAACGAAGGTTAGTTCCTGGTTATTGTTGTTGTTATTTTCCAGGTACTGCATCCATATAGAAGAACTGAGAGATTTGTTTGGACAACATCCCGAACGCAGCCTTTGTTTTTCCGATGCATCTGGCGATGTTTGGTTTTACTTCTTACTACTGTATAAAACAGTTAATGCTTTCAAAGCAAATTAAGATTGTAAAGACGAACAAAAAGAAATGATACGGAATAAATACTTTACAGATCCGAAAAATCTCCGTTCAACAAAAATGTGCATTACAGAGGCCCTACTATGTAACTCGATTCTAATTTTGATTCTATTTGAAACTTTTTTGCGATTCAACTTTCAAATGGTACTGAAAAAAGAATAGAATGCGAGTAATGCCAAGGTATTTGGCAAAATTAGTGATTTTCGAACTAGACTCGAGTCTTTTTGACATACAACATACAAAAAAACAAAAAAGGAATATTTTCTGTGAAAACCAAATTTATAGTGCAACAATTTGGTTAGATTTTGATTCAGATGATTCGGGACGAATTCAACAAATTCAAAGAAAAAAAAGTGAGAAAAGGTTTTACCATTGAGTATTTATTAGACATTTTTGATCTAATAAAATTCCAGCTCAAAACTACCGCCTTTTAAAAGATGCCTTTATGTATCTACTCAACAATAGATGTGTTTTTTTTTTTGGTAATGCTATCCGTAGTAGTAAGATCTTACTCGCATTACAAATACACCAACATCACTGCCAATAAAAGTAGAAGTAGGATCCCACTACGGATAGAATTTTGACGTTTGCTCGAGTCTCGAATAAAAATGTTTGTACAATTGATAACTCTTGTGTACCTCGATGGCATGCTCGTGGAGTAGATAAGTAGTTTTTGTTTAACATTTTACATTTGTCACTGAGGTTTTATGTTTTATATGCAACCAAATTAAGGTAAAACACAAAGGCGGCAAAATTTAAAATTGTAACCGAATGGGTTTTTGTTTCACAAAATTATATTAACCGAGCAAATAAATTAAAAAAATCGCTAAGAACACTGTGAAACCCATTGACACCGACCGACGACGACGAACGCTACGAATTTATGTTTCTGTTTTTTGTAAGCCTGTTTACATGTTGTAAACAATGTGTGGATATCCTCTCGCTCTAAAGCTAAGATAAGGGTACTGCTCCTACTAATAGGAGATCATTTGTCTTATATGTGTGTAGTGTAGGTATAATGTTTTCCCCTTCCTGTATCGATGTCACTTGATATTGCTATAATGAATTCCATTCGATACTCGATTATAATATGTATCAGAGGTAGCGAAATGCAACTTTGTTGCGGCATCATCGGCAACATATTCAGTTTGCATACAGGGTACCCAAGTTTTTGATGAAAATTAATTGAGTAAAAATACCTGAAGCTTTTCATCCACAATCATAAATTTTTATATTGCGTGGGTGAAATATGGCTGTAGTTTTATGATGAAACAAAGGCTGGAAAAGTATGTGTGTGGGCGTAATTTTAAGGTTGGCAAGAAAAGCCTGGCATATTTTTTTTGCTAACGAGGAGGTTAATGAATCCACCCTGAGCTAGCGAGGGATACTTTGTGTGCCAGCAGTAACCTCAACTCAAAATAACTCGTTACAAAAATGGCGCCCAGAACGTGGTGTCCCACTATCAGCAGATAGTGAGGCAAACATTCGTATATTGTTTTTTTTTTAAATTTTTTTCAGTCACAAATTTCGGTTTCAAACAGTTTTTCTTTCTTTTTCAATTTTTTTTTCCCTCAGCATCATGTCGATTGCAGCAGCCTTGTGAGTCCCGGTTACTTAAGTTGATGACTTGGTACCGCATTGCAACAAGGAAGCTGAAATCGATTCGCTGTCACGCAACGAAATTATTGTAAAAACCTAGTCTTTGGGCGTCTGAAGAAAAAGACACCCAAATTGCAGGTGGATGCGGTACATTTCAAGATTTTTATTTTCACATTTCGATGAAACCTCTTGATGCAAGTCGTGTCTTGGATGGTCCCTAAAATTTTCAATCTTCACGAATTTCAACTGAGGTTTTGGGATTTTCCAGAGTCTTCATATGATGATGTTGATTGTCACTGATGTCCTGGAAGGTTTTAAAAATCACAGCTGAAATAATTTAAAACACAGCACATAAACAAACACTAGTTTATTTTAATTTTTTTATTAATGATTTTTTTGTTGACTCGAAATAAACCTCCTTTTTTTCAAGCTTTGCCCCCTTTTTCAACTTTAAAAATTCACTATTGTTCTTTGTTGAAATAATAAAAAAATATTTTTTACTTAATAATTTTAAATTAACAAATACAACTTGAAATGTAATTAAGGTTAGTTTACCCCAGAAATTAATGAATTATATACAACTTATTAAATCGAAAACATGAATTTGTAATTTGCCTCTAAAAGGGGAAGATGAGGAAAGGGAGATAAAGAGGTAAGGAGGAGGAAAAGAGGAGGTAACAAAAGGGGATGTTTAGCGAGGAAACAACCAGGTAGGGTGGGTCAAGAACATCTCGCGCATCATTACCAGCTAGATGCAAAAGCCTGGCATATTTTTTTTGCTAACGAGGAGGTTAATGAATCCACTCCTGAGCTAGCGAGGGATACCTTGTGTGCCAGCAGTAACCTCAACTCAAAATAACTCGTTACAAAATCTTATAATCTTCAGGGTAATTAACTTGTAAAAAAGTCACTTAGTGATAGATAAATAAATTTTATTTTCTTATAAAGTATTTATAAAAACAAGATTATGCTGGGGTTGAAAATTAGTTAGGAAAATAACTAGTTAAAGTTGTCTGTCAGGTTAAAGTTTTACTATTTATATTTTGGCTTAGCTTTTTTTAGCCGCACTACGCGAATGTGGAATACCCTTCCCCGCTGTCTTTCCCTCTCATTGAGATGTACAGAAATTTAAGACTAATGCTCATCGACATCTACTTTCAAATCCCCTCCTACTTACCTAGAGCTCGCACTGTCTCTCTGACATATAAAGGGTACATAGAAACCCCTTGTGTGCTCACTAATTATAAAAAAATCATTCTTTTAAAATTAAGTTGCGATAATTATAATTATTATTAAGACATCTTAAGAATTTGTATAGATTTAAATAACATTTGCCATTCAATATTTGAAAAAAACTCGGTGCGATTAATTGTTTCAGTTCCTAGTAATAATCGATAATAATCATCAAGATTACACATTATGCATAAGCCAACAGTTTCATGCTGAAATGTCCTAGCATTCAATTCAAGTAATCCACACCTCGTTCCTAAGATCACATCTGTATACCCAGGCACGTTCGGTAGAAGCTTTCCACTGTTGTTCCCTCAGCTTAATCAAAAGCATGTTGTGGGCATGTTTCCATTCGAAACTACTTGGTGATTTTAATTGTAACATCTTAGAGGAAAATAACGTATATGACCAATTTCTGACACTTAATCTCTTTTCCGTAAACACAAACACGCCTACACATTTCCCTAATAATTTCAACCCTTCATTGCTGGATCTATTTTTAGTATGTGACCGAAACAAAGTAATTCATTACGATCAACTATCTGCTCCAGGTTTTTCAAAACATGACCTTATTTTCTTAGTTTATGATTTTCGGGTTGAAACACAGGCAATACCATACCATCGAATACAGAAATTTTAATAATTTAAATTACCCCGCCTTGGAACAAGATTTGAATACTATTAATTGGAACTCGCTGTTAGATTTTTCCTCTCCCTCTGAGCAGGTCAATTTTTTTACCGAGAAAATTAATGAACTTTACTATAGTCATGTGCCCTTAAGAACTAAAACCTTCACTCCAAATAGCAAACCATGGATAACCAGGAGTATTCTTTCTCTAATTAAAAAACGAGGTTCATTCTTCAAGCGATGGAAAATATTTCGCATTGACAGTTTTTATCAAAATTATACCAAACAACGAAACAAAATTGTTCAAGAAATACGCAAGGCCAAAGCTCAAACTTATTCAACACGTTTCAATACCGCATTAGGAAGCAAGGAGATTTGGAAGAGTCTGAAAAATATAGGTATTGGAAAATTCAAAAACAGCTCTCTAGATTAGCTTGACATAAATGCCCTAAACATATCTTTTACCTCAAACGCAACAACCACTACTTCACGTTTTTCAGTTCAGGAATATTCATCGGAGAACAATCGGAGAACATTGCTAAATAAATATCAATATCAATATCAATATCAATATCAATTTTGACTTCTCGAGTATTACCCCAGAGGATGTAGTAGAGGCGCTTCTTTCTGTTAAATCTAACGCTATAGGATTCGATATGATGCACCCTAAGTTTTTAAAAATTGTATTCCCTGCTCTGCTACCATTTATCACACATATTTTCAACTCCATCTTAAGAACATGTGAATTTCCTTCTCTATGGAAGAAAACCAAGGTAATTCCTATCCCAAAAACTTCCAAGGGATATGAGTTTAGACCGATATCTATACTTCCTTTCTTGTCGAAAGTTTTGAAAGAATACTTCAAAAGCAAATAAACGAATTTCTAACACGGTTTGACTTGATGACCCCAAGACAATCCGGATTTCGAAAGAAAAATAGCTGCTTGACTGCCTTGTTAAGTGTTTCTGAAGATATAAGAAAAGCAGTTGATATGGACAACGTTACATTTCTAATTCTTCTCGATTTCTCTAAAGCCTTCGATATGGTAAATCACAACATTCTTTGCCTTAAGCTCTCAAATTATTTCAATTTTTCTTCTCCTGCTATAAATCTATTGTTATCTTATTTAACAGATCGTGAGCAAGCTGTTGAACATGGTCAACAAAAATCGATCTTTTTACCTGTAACAAGTGGCGTTCCACAAGGGTCGATTCTAGGTCCCTTGTTCTTTACAATGTATGTGAACGAGCTACCTAATATCGTACATAATTGCTCCGTCCGCATGTATGCTGACGACACTCAGTTATACTTAAGTTGCCCCTTGGGGATGATTGAACACTATGTTACATGTATAAATGAAGATTTAAGAAGAATCGATCAATGGTCATTAGAAAATTGCTTAATTGCTTGCAACTTAATCCGAACAAATCTAAATGTGTTGTCATTGCTAGAAATAAGATTGATGTATCAAATTTTCCTCAAGTTTTTCTCAAAGAAAGCGGTATCATTTATATCGACAAAGCTATAAACCTCGGTGTTTTATTCAATAGGACCCTTACTTGGGAGGACCATATCAATAGCACTGTGGCTAAGGGTTATGGTGTTCTTCGTATGCTTTGGCCATGTCAGTATTTAATCCCAATAAAAATTAGAATACTTTTATTAACTTATGGTTGTGAAATATTCTGCAACCTTGACTCTGAAAGCAAAAGAAAACTTACTGTCGTTTTTAACTGTGGTGTTCGTTATGTTTATGGGCTTAGACGTTTTGATCGAATATCTCAATACGTGAGACAATTCCTTGGAATGACATTCGAAAATTTTCTCAAATATCGAACAATTACTTTTTTCTCTTATATTCTTCAAACCAGACAACCTGAGAACCTTTATAATGAGATTAGATTCCTAAACTCGAATCGTTCTGCTCAAGTTTTGATCCCGCGTTTTTGTTGTGTGACATCTGAACGCCAGTTTTTTGTAAACTCCTCACGAATTTGGTATTCGTTGCCTAGTGAAATAAGAGGTTTAAATTGCACTAAGGAATTAAAAACTGAATTAAAAGTGTACTTCAGCAATTTATAATGCAATTAATGTAATTCACTTAACTATATTCTTATTATTAAATTCGAATTCTTTTAATAATAATATTCGTATTGTTATTTTTATTTTTTTTCTGTTATATCTTTTTATTCATATATATTATTATTATTATTTTTTTTTTTTTTTGAAATACTTAACATTTATACCTATTTATGTAACTTGAAATCAAATTCCGTAGCTATTGTACATTTTTAAGCTATATTATAAATAAGAATTTATTTTCTTACAATGTTAGCTTATCAAGATTAATAAAATACTAAAAATACTTGCTTAGTAGTTGACAGCGATGCCAGTCGCGCGGAAAAGGCCTGACCATGGCGGTTGAAAGTATGCGTGGTTATCTAAAGCTGGGAAAACTGAAAACTTTGCACAAATATTTCAAATTCATTTCAAGGGTAGTAACAAACGCTTTTCACATTGTTTGTACTCTTTATACCCACATACTTGTGCACAGTAATACATAATTGACCTGGCGGCTGAATCATGGACTTAAAACTTTGCTGATGATTTTCTGTAAATATTAATTTTAATTTTAGTGGGGGCTAATTCAGCTTAAAGCAAGCTACAAGTATAAACTTAAAAACTAACTTAAATCTAAACTTATAACTATGAGTGAGGGTGGGACAAAAGGAGTTTTAGGTTATTGGTACTGATATTGGAATCAAATGAGTTATTTGAATTCGCCAATCGAAGCATACGTGTCAGAGGTTCATTAAGGCCATAGGAGGTGTGGTGTGATGGTAGATAGAAGAGACGAGGATTTCTTAGATTACGGATGTTAGCGTTGAAAGAAATTAAGTTATAGAGAGAGGAGCAGTCAACTAAACCAGATAGAAGCCGATGTATGAAAAGTATGTCAGCAATTTCTCTCCGTTCCTGTAGTGTGTTTAGGTTTAATAATAGTCGGATAAGGTGGTAGGATTAAAAGATTTTCCCATGGAAGGGATTGAAGTGCAAAACGAAGAAATCGTCGTTGGATGCTTTCTATTCTTGATATATGTACATATATCTTGAAAGGGGCAACAAACTTGAGATGCATATTCAAGTAAGGGTTGGACAAACGTCAAGTAAAGCTATCGGGTGACATAAGGGTTAGATAATTCCTTAGACCATCTTTTAACAAAACCTAATGCAGAGTTGGCTTTATGGATAATCTCATCAATGTGAAGAACAAGTTTAAGTTCACGGTCACATAAAAGACCGAGATCCTTGATTTTTTCAACTGTTTGTAAGGGACTATTATGTAGAAGGTAGAGACGGGGGTTGTTTTGATGCGTTTACGGGAGAAGGTCATAGTCTTGCATTTACTAATGTTGAGCTCTAACCAATTGTTAGTACACCAGGTTGAGAAATTGTCGAGATCTGATTGGAGGCATGTCTTCAGGTGCCGCAATGATTTTGAACAGTTTAGTATCATCGGCATAGAGGGATATTTGACAATGTTTAACTACCATGTTAATGTCGTTTATTGTAAGGATAAAAAGAAGAGGGCCTAAATGGGGGACACCGTACTGATCACACAATATTCACGACTCTCTAAGTACGAGGTAATCCATTTTAGGAAGAGGTTCAAAACCTAAGGAGGAAAGTTTAAATACTGTAAGATTGTGAGAAATGTTATCAAAAGCTTTGCTGAAATCTGTAGAGATCATATCAACTTCATTTCCGCTTTCTAAGGCTCTAAGAGTGAATGAGACGAATTCTAGAAGGTTTCTGGTGGTTGATCTATTTTTTAAGAAATCACGTTGAGCAGGGGTAATAAGGGACTTACAACGGAAACTTAGGAGTTCATACAAAATGTTTTCAAAGATTTTTAGGATATGTGAAAGTTTAGCAACTGGTCGGTAGTTTTTTACCTCACCTTTGGGTCCTTTTTTGTGGATCGGTGTTATGAAAGATGTTTTCCATATCTTAGGAAAACTTCCTTGGGATAATAATAGGTTGAAAATTATTGATAGAGGAATTGAAAGCGCAGAAGCACATTTTTTGAGAAAAATAGCGGGGAGGACATCAAGTCCTGGAGTAAACTCGTCATTAAGTTGTGAAAATTTATATTCAATGGCTGAATGAGCAATGCGGTTGGGTAAGAAAGGGCCCAGCGGTTAATTCGGTAAATACACAAAATAGGTCGAATTTGGTACAAAAGAGTCTTTGGAGAATGATTTTCTAAAATATGATGCAAAGTAGTTAGCTAAAGTTAGGTTATCATTAGAGGTTTTATTATTGAAGGATAGGGATGTAGGTTACCCGTCGGATTTTCTTTTGCAATTAACGAACTGAAAGAAGGATTTGTGATCATTAATTAGGTTAGATTGGGTTTTGTGTAAATGCTGTTGGTAGAGAAAACTGTAGAGTTTGTTGAATTGATGGTATGCACCAATATACTTGTAGTAGTAGGTCATTGGGAGCGAAGGAAGTTTTCCCATAACTTATTCCTTTGATTACGAAGCGAACGGAGTCTACGATTGTACCAAGGTGGTGATGAAGGAGAAATTTTACGTCTGTAGGAAGGGACATGCAAAGAGATTGAACAGTGTAATACCTCATAGAAAAAGTTGGTGGCTTCATCAACAGACATATTTTCAAAATTATATGAGACTTGGTTAATACGAGTATAATCGTTAATTTGAGAGAATTGAGCTTAATGGAAATCATACAAAATAGGATGTGAGGTAGGTGTGAGTTCTGGATAGGAATTAACGTAGAGCGTTAGTAATAAGGGAGGATGATAATAATTATCGATGGTTGAAAGAGTTAGCGAGCAAAGAGTGACTAATGAGTTATCCGGGTCTGCTGATAAAATAAGATCAAGTTGTCGGTCCATATAATTTCGAACTCCGCTCACTTGCCAGAGGCTTGAATCAGTTAAATGATCCACAAAAAGACACTCTAGACGAAGATGGATTACATATGTAAATTGATCCATGGTCCGTCAAAGTCCAATTGAGGTAAGGAAGGTTGAAATCCCCACAAATTACAATTTCGTCTAGAGGGTCACACTGTTTTATTAAATGATCGATCGCTTGAACAGCAATTTCATTCGATTGTAGAGGTTGTGAGGGCAGTATGTAGAAACACATGAGAAAAACAGATGTTTTGAGAAGTTTTATTTTAACTGATACAAAAAAAACTTCAGGCGTACTTGAGATTGAGAAAAGGGAGTCAAATGTGTTTTTAATCGCAATTAGGACTCCTCTACAGGGAGAGCCAGCGGAAAGCTGGTCATCATCTCGATAGACATTAAAAGACGATTGAAACAGTTCTTGGTTATTGATACAAGTAGTAAGATTGGTTTCACTCAGAGCGAAAACATCGAAACGGAGGGAATGTGGTTTGCTTAAGACAGCATTTTTTTAGATCGTGAATGGAAGGTTTTGACTTGTTTGGGAGGAGTGTGAATTAGGAACGAAAAAATCGGTTATGGTCATTTCTGTTAAGTTGCAGGTGAGATATTCGCTTTGATTGCAAATATTGGTGGAAGGTATCCAGATCATCTTTTACTTTTTGGGGAGGTAGGTTGAAGCTTTCATGATATTTGGTGAACATTTTCATGAGTTTTGAATATTCAGAAGGCAGGCCTTCCTGTTGGATGTAGACCAAAACGCTTGTTCTAGTTTTGCCTTCATAGCATACAGAATCTGACTTATCATGCAGAAAGGCCAGGAAAATATGGACATTTTCATAAATTTTATTATCTCTGAGCCTTGAAAGAGCATATCGACATTCGGTGGTCTGTTGTGTTATTTTAACTACTGGTGTTAGAAGGGGATCAAGAGAGTTACTTGAAGTTTGTTGCGAAGAAGGGACTGGAGGAGTGGAAATAGGATAGGATAGGATTGGATTGGGGCTTAAAATTTAGAAACTAATGAAATTTGGATATTAGTAGAAGTGGGTTGAGACTGAAGTGGTGATGGAGTTTGAGAGAGATTAAAGGTTACTCGTTTTGTTTCTTTAGGAGTGAGGGCAGGAGTTTGAGGAAGTTGCAGGAGGCTTAAATTCTGGAGCATTTACATTTAGGTTTTTAAAAATATTATTACTAAAATTGGGAAATACACCCGTTTTAAAACTCCAGCTGTTGGAATTCTTGTCTTCTGTGTAGATCGAGATTTATTGGGATGATTTTCTACCCATTTAAATAACTTCATATTCTGTATGAAGATCTTTTTTAGCCTATTGATTCTTTCGTCGCATTCCGCAGTGGACCAGGTGGTACCAATTTTTTTTTATTTCGGCGAGGGTTGTATCAGGAAGCGTTTCAGTTCTAGGGGTGTTGGTTAAGAAAAAGGATGATTTATTAGGTCTTTTTAGCCTATTGATTCTTTCGTTCCACTCCGCAGTAGGCCAGTTGGTACCAAATTTTGTTATTTCTGCGGGGGTTGTATCAGGTAGCGGTTCCTTAGAATTTGGATTAGACGTTGCTGGGGTTGAGTTCACTGTGGTAAGGGATACATCGGCAGATATTATTTCTTCCCGAATAGATATATTATTTTTATTTACAGTAGAATTGTTTGAAACATCAATTACTTCGTTCAAAAGATATTCTATTTTACGCGTGTTTTTGTCTCTGGACACGTAGATTTTTGTATTTGGTCTCTCATTTCGTAAGCCAAGGCTATATGAGCGTTAGAAACTCGCTAAAGCATGTCATTCATACTTAAAATTTCAGGGTTGGTAGTAGTTATGTTAGAGGAATGGCTTTTCACAAGAAGATCAAAGTCTGTACGTAATTGGTTAAATCTGGTTGACAAGTTGTTATTTATATATTTTTGCGGAATTGTTCAGGGATTTTATATTGGAGTCTATAGCAGATCGAAACGAATTTAAATCACTGGATGAAACAGCAGAGTTTACACGAGAAAGGTGAACGGATTGAATTTCTTTCAGTTGCTTTTCTAACGCGCACATTTTGTTCAAACATTGGTTAGATGATTGAAGAGAATGCGTATTGGATCCTTCTACACTTTTAAAAACGAGATCGAATTTTTTGATAGAGACTGTATTTTTTTGGTTAATTGAATTTTCGTTCAACAGTGATTCACCAATGCATTTTATCGCGAGCATGACGTCCGAAATTGAAATTTTTTGCATTCTTCGCAATAAAATATAAAATTGTTTTTATAGTCATTCAAGTAACCACATGCCCATTTACTGAGGCCGACGCAAGAGGGGTGAAGAGATTTTCCACAAAGTCCATTACATTTCAAAAGAATTGCATTGACATCAACGTTCACATAAATATCTTTAGCACAAGTCATATTTAAATTGGGTAATGGGTCGGCAAATGAAATAATGCAACAAAAGAATTTTTTTTTAATTGCAGACTAATAAAATAATAATAAATAAGTTTGCGATTAGGTAGTCAGGGGGAATAGGCGAAATTGGTTAAAAAAATAAAGCTAAGCACGGGAGCAACTTCGAAACACGTCCGATCGACTTGGCGTACGAATAACACAGTAGTAGCTTAAGTGAAGCTTTTCTAGCTTTATGACATTCCATTCAAACCAGGGTTTTTTTCGCTCAAACTTGACATTGGTATTAATAGGGTTCCCGTATGCTTCATAGATACACTCTTTTAAGGAGTTGCAAGAAGGCAAGAATTTTTCCACAGCAACTTCATCAACTCTGTTTATGTGTTGAACGCGTCTATCAGAAAAAAAAATGTCTTCAAAAGCTGTAAGACCTAAAACTAGCGGCATGTGGAAGGTCAATCATTCAATCCACGTAACATCATTATTCTAGGCTTAAAAGTTGTAAAAAGTAGGATAAAAAACATAATACTAAATATTCTGGTCAAATTAGAAATGTCTTAGTTTTTGAGAAACTTCTTTTTTTCTTTTGCATTTAAAGAAAATGTGCATACACCTAGCCTTGCACCCACCCCAAATACTATACTATACTAGGACTAGCAGGGAGGCAGCATGTCCCCCATACATACTTAACTGTTTATATGGCGTAATGTAAAGTAACAAGACATACACAACGTATAGACGAACTTTTAAATCGTTCGCAGTTGGAATTCTCTTAACATTGTTTTTTGCTAAAATATACATTACCCAACATAAACTACTCCTCATAAATCATACAAAATCGCCACATTGACCAACATAAACTACTCCTCATAAATCATACAAAATCGCCACAAAAAACCAGTGAATATAAAGAAAACGTTTTCTATCAAAAGTATTTGAAAAGGCAATCTCTAAACAAATTCAAAATCATCTTACTTCTAACAACCTTCTCAGTATACGTCAGCCTGGGTTTCCACCACAACGTAATTGTAAATCGGCACTACTTCTAGCTGCTGATGAAATAAGAACTGCCTTAGATAAAGACTATTTTGTCATGCACACGCTATTAGACTTCTCCAAGGTTTTTGATACAGTAAATCACTCAATACACTGTAGAAGACTACACCAAAGTTTTGGTCTTTCAACTGAGTCGTGCAAACTGATCCATTCATATTAATAGCAGGCAACAATGTGTTATAGGAAATGGTAAATCCTCCAACCTCGCTTATGTACTTCACGGGGTCCCACAAGGATCAATATTAGGCCCACTGTTTTTCTCCATGTACATTGTACATTAATGATTTACCAGTTAAAAACTGTTTTATTCACTTGTATGCCGACGACGACGTGCAGCTCTCGATCAGCCGGCCCTTGACAGCGAAGGACGAGGCAATCTCTCTGATGAACACGGATTTGCGAAACATCACACGTTGGTCCTCACTAAATAATCTTCACTTAAACCCTTCTAATTCAAAAACATTGCCTATCTATTGGAAGATTTTTGACAAAACCTTACTAAGCCCCCTGCAGATAAAAAATCCAACCATCTCTTGTGTTGACTCTGCCCATCATCTAGGTATGGTTTTTAATCGAACTCTTTTACCTGGAATGACCATCTTAACAGCTCTATAGGGAAGGTTTATGGTTGTGTGGTTTTTGGCGATTTGGACTATGCAACATCTAGAAAGCTTAATGTAGTATATAATAACATCGCTCAGTTTGTATATAATCTTTTAAAATTTCGGTCACTTAAATACCTTCAACTGTTAATACAAACAAAACAACCCGATTATGTGCACAATAGACTGAACTTCCCGCATTCAAATAGGTCTCGTATTCTTATAACGCTAAGATTTAAATATCTGAATACTCAACAGCAGTTTTATATTCATGTCATGTCATTAACCTGGAACTCTCTGCCAAGTATTTGGTAAATCGTTGAATTATTATTATTATTTTTTTTTTCTATAACTTTAATATTTTTATTATTATTGTTAAACATACGAGTTTTTTAATTTTATCTAAAATCAAGCATTCATTAAATCTAATCTCACATCATTTCTAGGCTTATACAAGATGTAAATGTTACTTTGTAAGCGTTTTTTAAATAAATAAATGAAAATGAAATGAAATGAAATAATGCTGAGTCTTAGAATTGTATATGTATATGCAAAAAAAGCTTACATAACTACCCAAACAAAAAAAAAAAAACAGTATACGCCTTGGTGTACGATATCAATACCGTACACCGCGCTCTTCTCCGAACTTGGTTTATTTACACAGCTGGGTGTGAATTATTGTAACCTCAGATGTCTAATTTGACCAGGCTAAAAGCCTACATTAAAGTATTACGAGGTAGGTACATACATTATCTAAGACTTGATATTGAACTTCATGAATTTATTACTTATATATTTTGCAAAAAAAAAAAAATTGAAAAATTGACCTTAAAATGTTCTTATGACAATATAAATCATCAAATAAAAAAACTCATTTTCAGTTCTCCTACTCTAGCCTATTGTTTTTTAGAGAAAATAAGAAAAACCTCTAAATACATGTTTAGTATGAATTGCATAAGAAAGAAAACCTTGTATATCTACTTACTCATAAAGAACTTCTACGAGGTTTCATACAAAAAGAAATTATCAAATTTACAAATGTATTTAAAAAAGGTACATAAAATTGTTTTATTAACAAGACCAGCTACATAATAATACAAGACCTGACAGACTTTTGTTAGCTAATGATTATTATTTATGTTATTGAGTGTTGTACGTTTTTAGTAGTATCCAGGATGACAGTGTGATTTGAGTCCTTTCCCAAAAACTGACTCAGAAATTCTCTGTCGTTTTCGGTAAAGGCTCTTACAACGCCATCTTTGCTGCATTTAAACGGAGGTCGTCCATCTACCAAAAGAGTCCAGAGTTTGATTTCAATGCGGAGGTTGCTATCAGCTTTAAGACGGCGAAGGTGGTACTGCTCAGTTCTTTCACTTGAAGTTAGATCTTTATTAATGGAAATCTGGGGGTTCGAGAGATTTTTTGTTGCAGACATAACGGAGTGAACTTCATCGGTATTAGCAAGCTCAAATACATAGGCAGGTCTGACGTTTTTGGATGAAGTTAATTTCCGGGCACTATTAGCTGTTGCAATTACTCGAAGGGTAGTGCTGCGAACTTGTTGTTTTGCTTCTTCAATGTTCTCCACGTGTAATCCGTTGACTATCACGTTCAACCTCTTACTAAATTTCTCGGCATCTTCCATTCTTTTATGAAGCACACGTATGTTCACCATCTTTTGGTTTTTTGATTTCCTCCTTAAGTATTTTATTTACTTCTTGTAGGGCAGCAACTTCCATTTTAATACCATTAATATCTTCTTTTGTAGCTATTTTAACTAGTTTCTGGTCCAAGAGTTTATCTATTTCATCAATAAGGGTAGCTAATTGAAATGATTCAGGCATGATGGACGAAGTGCAGTTTTTTTTTCAAAAAAAAATTTGTGTTCAGGTGAAGTTACTATTAAATACCTCTTATTTTTAAATTCACGGTTCATGGACAGTGCTGCGAGTCACTGTTTTTTCAGCGAATTGGTTTGTGTCTCAACTAAGATGATCACTTAGTGTAAATCAAAACCAATCAAAGTCTGCGAACAGGCCCCTTGACTTTTGTTTTGATATTTGTTACAAAAAATACACAAATCAACTTTTGATTCTAAAACCATAGGAATTATGACATGAATTAGCTAAGATAAATCAACTTTTTTGATGTGTATTACCATATCATCTCGTAAATCCAGTTTAATTTAATTATTTTCTTATTCTGTATTCTCAGCCTGGCAAAAAGTTTTTTTTTTCAATTAAATATTTAACAACTAATCACTCACTAGTAACAAATTTTAAATTGAAAAATCACACCACTGCGAATACACGTTTTTTTGGGAAATCCCACTTCACTATGGATATCATTGCGAAAAAAACACACCTAATATCTCGACAAAGCTAAGTGTTCGGCGAAGTTGAACTTCTGTGCCCAATATTGTAAAGGTGTCGCTTTTTTCAATAAATTAATAATTTATAACTTATTTTACTTATATTCGCTGTTTGAGATGAACAAAATATGCATTCCAACAGCGTTACCTTTGCTCATTGAAAGCAGCACCAAAAAGCTTTTTTCAAAGGATTTTATCAAATATCTTTCTGTTTTAAAGCCATTTTGAAAACCATTAGAAATGTTAACTATTGTCGATTAGGCTGTTTGTTTGTTGGTCTGAACATTAAATTAAAAAGCTGTTACATTTGTTTGGCTTTATAAATAAAAAAAATTAAATCATTTTCGCATAGTTTCGAGACTTTCAAGACTTTTCAATTCATAAAATTATAGTAAACATATGGTAACCCAGCCGACATTTGTTCAGTACGGCAACTATACGAAAGCTATATTTGGGGTGAAATGCAAATATTCTGTCTTCCCTGTATATCTAATTTAACCCTACTTAAAATGAAATTTTTCACATCCCGTCTTAGACTTGAAAAAACATTTCGAAATCCACACCAAGGAATCAGATTTAAATCCAATTTTTAAATGAGTTAAACAAATGTCAAAGTTGCATCATCAAAGTCAATCAAAATAAAATATGAAAAAAAGGTTAACATTAAAAAAAAAAAAAAAAACGATTATATTAAATTTATATAAATGTACTATACATTTTTGTTGAACCAAGTATAGTCTGTTCAATGAATTTTAGAATAGAATAGAACAGTGTATAATAGGATAGAACAGACCAATACAACTTAGAACAGTCAAATTACTGACATCTGAAATTGTAAACAAAAAATAGTTTTACTTTGATTTATATAAATCAATTAGCTTTCGACATAAAAATTATAATAGAATCGATTAAAAAATCAATTTTGGTAGAGTGTGATCGTGAAAACGACGTTGACGTTAAATTTATTGAGGCGTGTCGAGGCGTGAATATTTTCAAAGGGTAAGTCGAAGAAAAATTGGTCACCAAAATATTAAATTCCTAATGTTTACTTCAACATTTTTCGTGTAATGTGTATCTGCGTATCAATCTTAGCTGACTCTTAATTCCAGCTCAAGTTCCAAATAAAAATATGATGATATAAAGATTTGTTGAAAATATTTATTGTTTAAATCTATAATTCATTAAAATATATAAGACTAAATGGCTGAAATATAGAATGTAAACCTACATATTAGAATAATTCTTTTAAATTAAAATTATAATAAATAAACATTATGTCCCGTAATGATATTAGCTTGCAATTCTTAAGGAATATCAAATAGTTATGAGTTTTAAATTGAAATTAAAAAAAGATTTTCTTATATTTATAATGTTACCTATTCATTTTAATTAACTTAAAGTCTTAAATTATAAATATAAATTAATCAAATTACTAAAGTTTTCTATAGAAAAACTTTTCACACTTTAAGTTTCAAGCTTTCAAATCTAAATTTTCAATATTCAATTTCACACCGAACACAAAATCAATCGAAGTGTTGCACTGCGTTCTGCTTGTAATTTGAATTTTTAAATAAGTATAATCTTGTTTGCAACTTACCGAATTTATAAGGGAAAATTGTTCCACTTTATGAAAGTTGCAGTTGTTTTCTGGACTTTTTGTTAAAAATAAATTAAAGCTAATATTCAAGCTACTTGGAAATGAAGTTGGAACCTTAACCTTTGAGATATAAAATAATAAATTAAATAAAAAAAAAAAAATAAATCGGAAAGAAGCGAGTTATTTTATTGCAGAAACATTTTCAACGTCAACCTGCCTGATACAAGTAAAAGATAGACCTTTCGTCTTTGGGTTCTGGTTTTGAACTGAATTTATTTTCTGTATCATTCTTAATTCTAAAGCTCTTCTTAAATTACCTAAAACTTAATGCTATTTGACACTGCGTGTGCCGGAAGTGCAAAATAAGTAAATTGGGAGAATGTGGTAGAACGTGGGAAAATAAGTAGATGCAATTAGAAATATGGGAATGTGGGAAAACGTGGGAAAATAAGAAGTTGCAAGTAGAGATAAATTTATATTATTAACTCCTCCCATCCTTAAGACTGGACGTCCTCGTTCATGATGTTCATAACGCGTAAAAGCGTTTAAAATTTCTTCGTCTAAAGCTGATGAAACATTGTCTGTTTTTGTTGTGATTTTAACAGTTTTCGGCTTAATTTTAACGTAAAGCAGCACGAAAATCACAAGTGCAAGTATAGCTATGGTGCCATATAATATGCAGCTTGTGTAAGCGCGGGAGCGTAATTTTTTCGTTAAAGACAACTTCATTCAAAATAGTTCGTTTTGGTGCTGGTAGGTGATTCACTTCCATAGACTTTTCTGTGAAAAATTGTTTGCCATTGATATTGATTTTACCATCGTATGTTATTAGGAAGGTTCCATTCAGGACGATACGCTGACCTTTTTCTTCTAAAGTTATGTTTTCATCCCTGGCTATTATAAGTCCATTTTTTACGACTTCGATGTTTTTGATGTCGTCGGTAGCATGAGTCGTGGGGCAGTGTGCCGTATTATTATTAAGGAATTGGAAAAGGCAAGGATTTTGGGAATCTATTTTACAATAGGAATATAAAGGAGCTTTCTTACAAGTACTTAATATTGATATTGAATTTTTTTACAACTTGCTGAAATATTCGAACTTAAATCTATTATTTTAATCTTAATTAAATAAACTAAAGAATTATAATGGTAATACATTTTTACATCGGCAATATTTAACAAGTCACTTAAATCGGTTATTTCCTCTGTGCTAAGAATTAATGGATTGACAATGTGGAAGGTCTGAGTAATGTTAACAAGCGTTCAATTTCATTTATATCCTGAAGCAGCATTTCTTTGTATCTTTCGATTTTGATTTCCTTTAATACATTTCTATTTTCTGACATTATTATATCAATTTCCGAAAAATTTGTAGTATGTTTAAGATAGAAATTGTCTTCGTAAATGGCAACTTCTCCTGCAGGAATAGGAATGAATAGCGCTGAAGAATAGTCAACAATTTTTGCGGCGCCTAGCCATACTTTCATAAATCTAGAAATAAAGTTTTATCTTAGGTTATTTTTATGCGCTTGTCTTCCTTCAATTACCACAGCTGTGCCTAAATCAGCCTGAATAGTTTTTTGATTATAAAGTTTGGATAATTTATTTCCAATTCTCTTATTAGTTTTTACATATACCTTTTCACCTGGATTTAAATTTTTAGCCGTGGTATTTTTATTGTGGAATTCAAGGTCTTTGTTTTGTTTAATTTTTAATTTTGAGATTATTGCATTTGTCATTTTTTTAGAGATATCGTGAAAAATTTCTGAAGGCTTATAACCTGTTACCGAGTGTATTGAGTTGTTATATTTGTAGGTTGATAGTAGCATTAGTTCAACAATATCTGTTGTACTATCCTTTGTACACCTAGCTATTTCAGCAAGAGTCGAATGGAATCGTTCGACTTGTCCATTGCTTTTACTGTGGAGTGCTGGTACAGAATGTGTAGAAATGTTAAATTCGTTTTTTAGTAATGCTTGCGTTGCAATTGATGTAAAAGCACCTTCATTATCTATTACTATTATTTTCGTATTTCTAAATTGGGAAATTATTTCGATTAATGGGTTTTTTATGTCAACAGAATTTCTGGATGGAATATGTTTTATAATGGCAAATTTAGAAAATTTGTCTATACATGTTATAAAATATTTTCGACCAGTATTGTAAATATCTAAATGCAAAATCTCTCCTACATACGTGGGAATTGGTGTTGCACCGATCGGATGTTGCGCTGGTCTACGCTGATATTTATTTTCTTTACAAATTTTACATTTAGAAGCGTATGTGTTACATAGCTTCATAAGATTTGGAAAATAGTATTTTGAGATTATTTGTTTGAAGTTTTCTTTTGGTCCTCTATGAGCTCTGTTGTGCTCGTTTATGATAAGTTCCTCTTGATCGTTTGTGTTAAACACATCTTGAACAAGTTTTTTTGCATATTTAATTTTTACTTTGGGGAAAGCAATCATGAGGTCATTTTGTATTTTTCCTAAAGTTTCAATGTCACAGTGGATTCCATTGGCTAAGTGCGTATGAAGAACATCGCGCATTATTTCAATAAGTTCTCCGATGGAACTGAATGTTATTGTATGTCTAACCTGTTTTTGGAAAAGAATTTTAACTTTTCTGCTTTTTTGAGAACCTTGACTGATAAAGATTTGATTTTTGAAGCAATTTATTGGATTTTCTACTGAAGGTATTACTTTTGTTAAAGACTCTTCGCTGTGAACCGTTTCTCTGGAGGTAGAGTGCGTGTTAATATGTTGCCGAGATAGTGCATCTGCTACCTTGTTTTCTTTACCAGGTTTGTAATGAAAGGTTGGAGAATATTCCTCAATAAATGCTCTCCATCTCTTCAGTTTGGTGTTAGGATTTTTTTCAGAGATCGCAAACGTGAGCGGTTGGTGATCTGTATAGATATGAATATCGGGCGCACCATATAGATAATTTCTCAAAGATTGCAATGCCCAAACTATTGCTAGCATTTCACGTTCGTTCGTAGCGAAATTTTCTTCAGATTTACTCAAAGTTCGAGATATCATTGTGATAGGTCTACCACCTTGAGACAGAACGGCACCTATTGCTTGTGATGAAGCATCGGTAGTCAAATCCAAAGGTTTTTGAAAATCGGGATAGAATAGCAAAAGATCTTCTGAGGCTAAAATGTTCTTTATTCTATTAAAGGCACATATAGCCTCAGTATTAAGATTAATTTTGATGCTTTTAGACTTATTCGTTCCTATATTTCCGTTATCTCCTCTTAGGTATTTTGTTAAGGGTTTGGTTATTTGAGCATAATCTTTAACAAAACGACGGTAATAACCAGAAAGACCAAGAAAAGATCTTAGTGCACGAAGTGTTTTTGGCAATTCAAAGTCTACAATGTCTTTGACTTTATTTGGGCAAATTTTAATGCCGTCTCCAGAGACAAGAAATCCTAAAAATTCAACCTCATGCTTAAAAAATTTACATTTTTCTGGAGATATTCGCATGTTGGCTTTGAAAAGCTTAGAAAATATTTTTCTTATGTCTTCTAGATGATCTTTTTCTGTCTGCGAAAAAATGATAACATCATCTATATACACATGACAACATTTACCTATGTCATCTCGCAATATATTGTCTATTGTTCGCTGAAAAATACTGGGAGCATTTTTCAAGCCGAAAGGTAATCTGCAGAACTCGTATTTTCCATTATTAATGGAAAAAGCAGTTTTTTCCCGGTCCTTTTCTTCTAGGAGAATTTGATGGAATCCGGATTTTAGATCTATTGTTGTATAGAATCTAGCTTGTCCTAAATTTGAAAGGATTACTGAACTTTCTGGAATAGGATACCGATCTGGTATAGTGCGTTCATTTAACTTTCTATAGTCAAACACTAACCTGGATTTGGGAGTACCGTCTTCGTTAATGCCTTTTTTCCCTACTACGAATATGGGAGTGTTATACGGGGAATGTGAAGGCCGAATTATTCCATCACTCAGCAGTCTTTTAATTTCCTTATTTACAAAAGGAATTGCTGCCATATTGTATGGTCTTGGTTTTGAATATATTGGTTCTGAGTCTATTGTTCTAATGGTTGCTATTATTTTTGTATTAAATGTATTAAAAGGTAATCTCTCATCCGGTTGGGCGAACACTTCTGAAAAATCTTCGATTAGTTCCTGAAATTCACTTTTGACGGTGTTAGGAATTGTTTTCATATCGATATCTAAATTATTAACTTGTTCGCATTCCGAAAATTTGATTTCCATTTCCCCATTTTCGTAAATTAACAAAGAACGTTTTGTATCAATTTGCGCTTTTATCTGCGTGAGAAAATCATACCCTATAATCGCATCGAAGGTTTCTAATTGGGGGAGGATAAAAAATTCTGTTATTATACCACAAAATTGTATTTTACATTTGTGAGTTACTTTATTTTCACCGTGAAGGGACTTAACCTTAAAATGTTTACTATTTGGAACTACTTTTAATTGAGGAATTTGTTTGATATAGTTTTTGGCTGTACCAGTGTCTACTAGGATTCTCAATACAGTTTTGCCATTGAGTTTCTTTTCAACAAATGGTAAAGCCGACTTTATTCTAAAAAATGAATCTGATCTTCATATTCATGTTCCTCATCGAGGTTTTCATAATCGTCTTCGTATTCGTCTAGAAAATTAGTTCTTTGGGCTTTCGATAGTGGTGCCCTGTCGGATTCAAGTGAGCGCTTCGGTGCCCTGTTCTCAAATGTTTGCGGCTGTTGCCTGGTAGATTGTTTGTGACTACCCTCTGGCACCGCTGCTGGTCGAACTTGTGACTTTTTACTGCGTCTGTATATTGACGAGTTGTCAACGCTCATATGATCGTATGCCTCTGATTGATGGTTTTGCTTCTGCTGGTTGTCAGTCGAGGAAACTTTGGCTTGGGGGGCTTGAGGTTTTCCTTGAACAACACGTTTATAGTGGGGGTTGCTTCTTGGAAAACCACTTGTACTAGCATATGATACATTTTTATCAAATGCTCTTGCAAATTCGTACCTGTGTTGGTTAGCCTCAAGTTCCTGTGCCTTCGCTAATGCAGATGGGAGATCTTCACAACCAGAAGAAAATAAAATATTGCAAATAGGCTTGTTAAGGCCTGAAATAAATACTCGCAATGCATCTGCTCTGTATTTTGATGCTAATGAGTTAATTAGTACATTATTGCCTGAATATTCCATTGAAATTTTATTGGTGATAGACGTGAGATGTTTTTCTATTTTGTCGTAGTACTCAGAGATCGACAAATGTCCTTGACATAGAATGCTCATTTGGTTTTCGAGTACGTGCAGTGGGCGTTTGTCAGAATATGAATTATCAAGACAAGCAATTATTGCTTCGAAATTTAGAACTGTATTGAATGTCGATAAAATTAAATCGGCAGATCCAACAACTTTGTTCCTAATTATTGCAACGGCTTGATAATACCTCTCTGATCCATTATATGGATCGAATAGTGCTATTGCGGTCTTGGCCGCTTGACGCCACGAAATATATCTCGCACGTTCACCATTGAAATCTGGAACGGATTTCACTACATCGAGTGATATTTGACATACTACTTCGGGTGTCGCGACAGAAATGGGTTGGTAGGCAACAACTGTCTGTGGTAATTGAATTGAATTTAATTTTTCGGAAAGCTGGAAAATTTTTTCATTTAACCTATCATTATTTGTTTTATTTTCTACCCCTAAATCTGCCATTCTTTTCACCATTGTCTCACAAGCTGCTTCCACAGCTACCCGCACGGCTGATGCTATAGTTTGCGCGATTTCAGACATTTTTTTAAAGCACAATAATTCTAAGCACAGTCACAAAATTAAAAATATTTAAACTCAATGAATATGGATGGTAATAGATAATTAAGCACACAAATTGCATAAAAATAAAATAATTAATAATAATTACACAATAAATAACTGTATCTGCATCTTCTATTGGTTTTTTTTTTTGCGGGTTCTTCTCTAGGTGTGGGTCCTTCTATGGTTACTTCCGTGGTCGATGTTTTTGTGGTTTATAATTTGCTCTATTCTCTTTATACAAAGATTTTCGGAGCACACAATACTAATCGAATTTCTTAACGTTGGGCGCCAGCAAAAGATAGACCTTTCGTCTTTGGGTTCTGGTTTTGAACTGAATTTATTTTCTGTATCATTCTTAATTCTAAAGCTCTTCTTAAATTACCTAAAACTTAATGCTATTTGACACTGCGTGTGCCGGAAGTGCAAAATAAGTAAATTGGGAGAATGTGGTAGAACGTGGGAAAATAAGTAGATGCAATTAGAAATATGGGAATGTGGGAAAACTTGGGAAAATAAGAAGTTGCAAGTAGAGATAAATTTATATTATTAACTTACATGTTGATTCATCAGCGCAGTGATTGGAAGATGCACACATTTTTTAAATAAGTCGAAGGAAACCGAGTTATTTTTGTTTCTATGAAACCCACCGCCACCACTACCTCAAGCAACATTGACATGCGCACTGTGCAACACACATGATTCATCAGCTAGACTCTTGAGTCAGGTCAAAAAGCACGAGGGATACACACAAATTCAACAAAAAATAAGTCGATGAAAACCGGGTTATTTTCCTCCATAAGAAAGCATGTGTTGAACAGAGAGGTGTCAAACGCAGTGAAAAGTATATAAAAGAAGAGGAAAGAGAACAGGTTTGTTCTATTCAGCGATATGTTTTGTAAACCGACATATTTCGGGTTATTTTGTTTCTGGCATAGTGTTGTATTTGCTTAGGAGCAGGTTGCTAAGGAAACGAGATGTTTTGTAACTCGACATCGGGTTATTTTTTTTTTTTTTTTTTAAGGAGTAAGTTGAAAATCAGACATGTGTTTACATTGTCTATAGAGTAAAATTGAAAGCAAAGTTGTTAAAGTAATGTTGACAGCGTGTGCAGGTGTGGCTTTAAATCATATTCATGTTGCCAGAAACTATAGTTGTTAAGGATTTAATTTTCAACAGGCAAGTCGTTAATAATTGACTTATATGGACGCTTCGCCACTGGTATATACATATGTATACTTATATGTACTTACATTACAAAAGAAATAAAAATCAAATACAAGACAACATTTTTGATAAATGATGACAGACGATTTTGACACTTCACAATTCTGTTCTACCTAAAATACAAGTGTAGAAATTCTTGTTGTACAATGAACAGCAAACTAGAACAGTTTGGATCAGCAATCTCAAACAAACCAAAAAATCTCATTAAACGGCAAAAGGCTTATACATATATACACTGCCAATCACTAGGATGAGGCCACATATTTTTCAACCGATTTTCGGTCCGATAACTGTTGGAATTTGTTTAACCCGGAAAATTTTACTGCATGAGAGTAGGTACATATTTTCTTAAAACAAAGTGATACAATTATAGGGTTAATTAGAAAAGACCGTTGGAATTTCCCTACATTAATGAATGAGCTACCTAAAAAGGATATAAAAAAAGTGCGTCACTAGGATGAGGCCATTGCGAATATTTCTTTGTAGAAGTTCACATCAGCCATTTTTTTCAAAATTTTGGTTGCAATATTTAAGAACGTTTTACAAATAACTCTTTTTATTAAATTTCAATTACAAATGGGTTCCGGAAAGACGTTGACAGTGGCAGAAAGAGGACAAATCGATGCTTTCAAGGAAATGGGACTCTCAAGCCGAGAATTAGCAAGGAAGCTGAACAGAACTAAGACAGTTGTGAACAACTATCTTGCTGATCCTCAAAACTATGGAAAAAAACAAAAAGAACGCACAGCCCAAGCAACAACATCCCGGGAAAAGCGGTTAATTTTACGTATTGCTTCAAATTCTACTCAATCAGCTACTAAAATAAGGTCCAAAAGCGGAGTATCAGCCAGTATTTCGACAGTCCGAAGGATAATAAGAAAAGATGGTACTATCCAGAGAAGAAAACTCAAAAAGAAACCTGTTCTAAAGCAAGTACACAAGGAGCTGCGAATGAACTTTGCAACAGAACATGTCTCTTGGAGCAGTCAATGGAAATGCGTTGTCTTTTCGGATGAAAAAATGTTTAACCTTGACGGCCCCGATGGTTACAACTTTTATTTCCATGATTTAAGAAAGCCGTACATCAGGTGTTATGGTGTGGGAAGCTATCACCTACTATGGCAAAATCGAATTGGAGTTTCTTTCTACAACAATGAACGCAAACAGCTACACATGCTTGTTGGAACGGTCATTTCCGAAGATGAAAAATATTTTTGGACCTCTTCCTAGGATTTTCCAACAAGACAATGCCCCCATCCACACTTCCAGGGTTGTCAAAAGCTGGATTTTATCAGAAAACGTAGAGCTTTTGCCATGGCCACCCTATTCACCGGACTTGAACATAATCGAAAACGTATGGGCATGGCTATCTCGATAAGTTTATGAAGGCGGTAGACAATTTGAAGACAAGGACTCCTTAATTGAAGGTATCCGTGATGCCTGGGACGAGATTTCACTTGACTATTTAAAAAAAACTTTATGATTCCATTCCCAACCGTCTAATAGAGGTCATATCCTGAAAAGGGGGGAATACTCATTATTAATGGAGAAAAACTTAATAAATAAATGTTTGAAAACCAAAAACTGTAAACATTTCTTTCATTTTTTTGATATTTTATAAGATTTTTCATGTGGCCTCATCCAAGTGACGCACTTTTTCATACTGTTTTTAAGTAGCTCTTTAATTATTGTAGGGAAATTCCAACAGTCTTTTCTATCTAACCCCTTAATTTTATTACTTTTTTTAAAGAAAATATCTACCTACTCAAATGTAGTAAATTTGTATGGGTACGAAATTTCCAGCAGGTATAAAGAACGAAAATCGATTAAAAAATATGTGGCCTCATCCTAGTGATTGGCAGTGTACATATTAGGCAGACGGCAGTAAATGCTTTTTTTTTTGTAAACTTTGTAAACGAAATTTTTAATCAAAGTTATCAAATAAAAACCAATCTAATCTAAATCTAAAAATCTAATCTACATAATTATGTAGATAAATAGATTCGTTTATTTTCTGTAACTAACATTTTACAATAATAATTGCTTTAAAAATAAAGGCATGGCAAATGTCTGTGGAAAATGTCTGCCTTAAAACTTTTTATAAAGCCGATATTTCCATGCATTAGAAATGGAGAGTTTTAAATACTGAGAGTGGATTTTAATTAAATTTATATTAATCTTAATTAAGCATCAATAACTCACTACGTTCACGTGAATGTTAAAATTTAAAATGTACAACAATATTGAGAGGTGACTTATTGTGTTTACCACGTCTTTTGTTTTGCTATTCGCATTCTCATGGAGATACATATATAAAACCGAAGGTTTTCCTGGGCTCTCATCACGTAACCTTTCTGACAACAATCGTCTAAGCGACAGCCGAGAACGATATCGCCAGAAGTTTGCTTCACGCAGCACTTCTGCTCTCGTGTCGTCTATCGTTTTTGCTGAATTATATTTACAGACGCTGAATAAACAAACATGTTTGATAAATGAAAATTTTCATCGAGTTTTACGAAATTGTTTTTTTTTTCTTATGAGGAAGATATGCGATTAATAATGGAAAACGAAGTCAGTCAAACGGATGCCTTGGCTAAGCTTTCAAAACCTATCCTTTCCATAAAATTTTCTTTAATATGTATGTAATTATTTTTTTAAACAAAAACGATAGGTAAATCGGTACCGTTTAAACGATATCGTCAAGACGACAGCTTTGTTATTTACATTAGGTAAAAGCCAAATCGTCTACTCGATATCGTTTGGGGTTTTTATGCTTATGTGAAGCATAGTAATCGATGACATCCTTACGTGATGAGGGCCCTGGATACTTCAAATTCACACCGCAAACGCCTAACGATTGACCTTGAGCTTTATTGATGGTAAGAGCAAAGGCCAAACGAATGGGAAATTGGAGACATTTAAATTCAAATGGCATATCAGAAGGTATCATTGGAATGCGTGGAAAGAAAACTTCTTCGCCTTTGAATTTGCCAGCATCGATAACATTTGGCAGCTTTTTAACAGCAAGCCTAGCACCATTGCAAAAACGTGGTTGATTTGAATTCCGTAGCATAGTGACCGTGAGTCCTGGAAAATTCAATGAATTCAAAAATTCAATAAAATTATTCACTACTTCATCTGGTATCAACAGATTTATGCGAAACCAAATCACCAGGAATTTTCAATTGAATAGCAAAATTCAATTCATTGACATCTTTGTTCTTGGCAGTTAAAATTGCTCTATTGCTCAACCAAGCATAGCTCTTATAATTTTTTCTCAATATGCGGAAAAACACAAAATATATAATTACTTATCTGTAGAGGCAATTCTTATTTTCAAATTATATCCATCCTCTCCACGCGTAAACAAAAGTGGATATTGTAATGCGTCGTAGCAAAGATGCATTTCACAAACTCTTTGCAATTGATTATTTCGAAAATGCAAAACAATATCGCGTGAATTGAATTCAACGCCTACTATAACTATTGTGACTTCATCGATTGGCTGTGCATTGAACCGTCCGGCATGTTGTCCTGGCGGTGTTTTATATGCATTTATAACAATTGCATAATCGTCAGATGGCATGCGATCCAAAGCAGTTTGAAATAAATGCACCATCTCATGTGTCATGTGCAATATTAACCATAAAAGTGGGCATAAACTGGTCCCGAGCAATGTTTGTTACACCGAAAGAATTCATTTGAACACATGAATTGTAGTTTCGAATGTTTTTCAAAAAATTGATTAGATTCGGGCGTTCCACTAATGACCAATGGCTCTGGTGGTGGATTCAATTCGGGCAATTTCACTTGACCAATTGCACATTCAGGATTTTCATGTTTAAATTTGAATGCCTTGAAATGACTGAACACAACAGCCATTAATCCAATTGAAACCACATCAAGGGAAGCATAATTCAGATTTTAATCATACGAAAATGCACCACCAATTTTATTCGTTGTGCAATGTACAGCTCTTCCACGGGCATTACGGTGCCGATTAACCGCATTTACATCAGCTGGTTCATGGTTCGAGTAGCTCTGGCTACTCTTCTATCTGTAACTTTCCGAGTGGACGTACCATATTATTGTATTCAAAACGTATTATTTAGAAATCGTTTTAATTTTTTACGCAACACAAAAACGAATTTTTACTCAACGGTCAAACTACATATGTGTATTGAACAAACGCGAAATAGTTTATGTCAAAGAAATACACCGGCTGAACTAACAAAAGAGAAATCAGGAATTGGCGCGCAAACAATGAGAATGAAATAAAACGATCACATGACCGAAACATGCAAACAAACATAGCATAGCTTAAAACCTTCTTCTGTATAAAAACTGTATAAAAAAAAGATTTGTTTCAAGTATTTTTTATTTTTAAAGTACAGCAATAAATGATATGAATTATGTTTTTATATCTTATTATCATATAAAATTGTGGCCAAGAAAGTCTAATTGTAAAATACAAAATCTAACATCAAATGAATGTATAAAAATAACAATTATATAATCTTAATTTTTCAGTGCCCCCTTTAAATATACTTCTTCAAGGGATTAATCACCCAATCGTCGCAGGAGTAAGTACTCACGTTACATGTACATCAATAGGTGCCAGACCACCACCCCAAATTATATGGAAAAAAGGTGGTGTTGACATAAAAGGTGCAACTCAGTCGGTAAGAGAGGTTCTTTACAAATATTTTATTCTTTATGTTAATGTTAAAAGAAGACTTTTATATCTAAAAGTAAGCGCTGCAGTATAAACAAATTAATCCCCCTAAAATATGTTTAAGTCTGCGTCATGAATCATTTTTTTCTTTTCTCCCATTCTTGTCCCAAAAAAAATTAAATTCCGATCCTTTTTCAAATCTTATTAAAATAAATATAAACTACATTAAGGATTTAAGGAAATATTTGTTATGCTGGTACCATTGTATATAAAATGGAATAGTACAATCACGGAAAGGAACGCTCGACGCGATCCCTGACCAGCATCCTCGGAATTAATATTTATGCATATTTAAGAGAGGTGACGAGAAGAAAATAAGAGAGAACTAAAAAAAGAAAAAATTAATTTGAGAGATATGTCAACGCAAAAAAATCTGAAACGAATATATAGAGTTAATAGGGAGGGAAGATTGAAAAAAATAACAATAAGGCAAACAAAAACGTCAAAGAATGAGAAATATATTTTTAAATAATGTAATAATTTTCAAAAACTAACTTTTTTAATGAAAAATATTTTTGATAGATAGAATAGTTTTGAGAACTTCATTAGAAATTCAAAATAGGTAGGTATTTACTTTTGAAGACGTAATACATTAAAAATCAAGTTTTAGTCAAATTTGTAAAGCATTTGAATGTTATTCATTGAAGCTTTAGTGTTGTAATAAATATTTGTCAATCAAACAAGGGGTATTATATGTTCATTTTTAATTTTTAAACACAATTCAATTCAAATTTAAATGTTTAAACAATTCTTGAAAACAAAAAGTTTATTTTACATAAAAAAAGGTATTAAAACATTATTGCAATTCACATACATAAACGTCAAAATGCCATTAAACTAACTTTGAACACAGTTTTTAATGTTTTTCACGTCAATGCTGCAATTTTATTTCATTACACGTGAAAACAATGTGAACTTTTTTTTAGTTCACTTGAACCTTACAACTTTACTATATACATGAAAACTATAGGTACGTGAAAATTATAATTTCAGTTGTGATGTTGTTATTTTATCATTAAATTAAGTAAAAATCTACCTAAAAAGATTTTTGCTTCAACCAAATAAAATATTAATGAATATCTTTGATGCTAGTGCTCTTTAAAACACTGTTTAGTAATAGATTTTAATTTATTATTAATCTTTTATAAATAAATAAATAAATTATTGAATATTCCTTTGATTTCTCATAACTTAAACATCAAGTAGGAACATCGTACCTGCAAAGCTACTCTTGTTTACCCACCTACTCCCTTACGAACAATTTGCAAAATAATAAAAAACAACAAATACATCAAGGCAACATACTACAAAATTTGGCAACAACAAATCAGTTTTTTACAAAAATTGAAAAATCAATTCAAAACGAATTTGAAGTAGCAAAATGCCTACAACGGTAAAAGCATACATAGCTACAGCCAAATGTATAGCACACTGCCCCATATCAAATGGAAAAGATTCGGGTGTTTGAGAGGCAATGCCTTAGACGCTGCATTGGATTGCACAGAACACCAGAGTCGGAGTACAAACATTACTATTCCAACCAGGTTCTACAGAATGGAGCCAACATAAAAAGAATAGATAACTTTCTCATAAATCTGATTCGGGGTCACATTGCCATAGCGATGTCCTGGAGTAACAGTTTAATTTTTGGGGCCTATTACGCAAAAAATCAGTACTACGATAATGTGCGTTTAAGTGGATTTATTCCGCCCGATGCTTTCCTCTATTTACATAGATAGTCGAGGGCTGATTCAGGAAAGAGAGGCAGTACCGCTAATCTACCACGTCAGCCGCAGAGCCGTAGATAGGCAGCTCCTTTATGATCGAGACGTCCTCGCCAGTGTTGGTAAGTTACGCGAGTTTTACGAATTTGAATTAGTTACGTGTGAATAATGTAACTTACGTAACTAATGTTACTTATGTAACTAAATGTAACTAATGTAACTAATCTATGATTTTGACATTTCCTCATACAAATCTTCACATCAATATTAATTTGAAGCAAAAAGTCATGTTTTACAAGTTATAATTTGGCTTTTGCTGTCATGTTTTAGTAAGAACTAAAAGTTCTAGCACATTTCGAAAATCTTTACATATCTCGTCTTTAACTTGCTTAATGTTTATTCACTAGGATCTTACTTTTTACACTAATGACAAATTAGAGAACAGTATTTTTTTATTAGTAATTTTTTCCAATTTTTTTTATTCTGATGGGATCTATTTGAATCATAAGGTTCAATTAAAAAAAAAATTGAAAACAAATATTAAGTACTTTTTAGAAATGGTCTTTGATTCACAACCTTTTGAAAAATCGGGTGTCTTCAGAAGGGCCTAAAAAGTTAATATTTCCTTACGAAACCTTAAAAACGTATTTATTTTATTAATATATGTATATTTAAAGGACTCTGACGAGTATATGAGTTACAAAAATGTTTTAATTGTTAATTTATATTTCATTTGCTATTTTTTATTGAATAAAACTTGTTTATACTCATAATCAGCATTTTTTAGCTATTAGTTACATAAGTTACATTAGTTACGCGCAAAATGAGACGTAACTAATTACAATTAGTTACGCGTAACTATTTGGGTAACTTACTCGGAGTAACTTACGTTGCCAACACTGCCTCGCATAGGACGGAGCTGAGCTAGTTAATAACGATGGTTCGTTATGGATCCAGAAACACAACTTAGTATTAGCTTGGTATGCTAATACTAGCTGCGTTTTATTATGCACATGAGATGAACTGGTTCAGATCACTAAAATAAAACGATACGGATCATATTTTCCCACTTTTTCACAATGATGTTGCCCGTTGTAATTATTGGAATTTAATTATACTCCGAAAAAACATCTTGCCCCTACTCGAAACAGAGATGTAATTGCAGACGAAGGAAATAAAAAAAAATTAATTCCCACAGGCTTTACCTGCAAATAGTCTACATGCATACACACCACACAGGAGGTCTGAGCAAATTATGTTCACAAAAATAAAATATTTTGGTCTGCAGGGACGATGTGTCTGCATCCTGCCGTTCAGTACGCAACTTAAGATTGTAAACTTTGCCATAACGATTCGGAATCGAATCCTAAATCAAAAAACATGGTATATGGCAATACTCTCGTTTTGACAACTCAGAACAAAAACACTACCCCTTTCAAATGCAAAATTTCCCTTCTTTTGGTTGTGGGATCAAACTTGGTTCACGAAAATTGAATCAGAAAAATATCAAGATCATGTAGTGTTGTTGTAATACATGAAAAGTGCTGAACCAGTTCTTCATGAACTGGTTCTTCGTCTATAATAAAACGCGGCTACTGTCTTCTATCTGCAATTCAAATAGTAAGAGACTGCGATTGGAGTATAAAATACACGATCAAGTGTTACTCTATTAAATGTTGCATTTCAAAGAACCACGATGAAACTGTGTTCGTATTTATACAATTTCTTGCATATTTAGTTTTTCTTAATAGATACAAGGAATACATTGCTTATCTCCTTATTGTAAATAATTAAAAAGCTTATCGCTTAATTCTAAATATAGAAATGACTGCGTGATGTTTGTTGGTCACGTAGTCCATTTCTTCCATTTCCATTTCTTATCGCTGTGAGGAAATATATTATCTTGATATATTATTTATGATAATTTAATGTAGGGGTATAGCTGTATGTTAGCTAGCGCCTTCGGTTCAGTAGGACTGTGTCCGATCGAGACCGGAGAGATATGGTAAAGCAGGAGAACCAATTCTGGTGGTTGCAAATTCAAAGTGATAATTAAAAAGTTGACCAAGTCTCTTGACCTTGGCCGGCTTACATAGGTTTAGGTATTTTTAATTAAGTAGGGACAGTCGTGGTTTCACCAAAAAACAAAAAAAATATATAAAAAAAATAATAAAAAAAAAATAAAAAAAAAATAATTGTAATTAAATAAGTAGTTCTAAGTAGAGTTATCTTGTTTTAATTAGTTTTAAGTTAGTTTTATTTAATATTATTTTAGTTTTACTTTAGCTTTATTTATTTTATCTCTATTTAGTTTTAAGTTTTTTTTTACAAATAAATAAATACCGATAGAAAAACCAAGTTGTTTGCAATTCTTCTTGGTGATAAAAAAGATATAGATATTTAGTTTTAAGTTAGTTCTTACGTCGAAAGGCATTAGCATTAAGATATTAGTACTTAGAGCGTCCGCATAGGGCCAGTAAGTTAGTTGTAAGTTATTGATATATATGCTAGTTTATGGATATTTGTCTAGCTTTAAGTAGTTTTAAGATTAAATTAAAAATGAATTTTAAAAAAATGTATAGCACAAACGTCTCCGTCGATAGGCAGCCAGAAATTGTTGTATACAAGTATAAATGCGTGTATATTCAATCCTATGCGAATAATGCGCAGATGACAAGGAACGTCAAAATTTTGTTTATGTTTTCCTTTTTTTTTACAATTCTTATTGTGGCGGGAAACAACCAACCCTGTCGCACTCCCTATTTCTTATGACAGAAAATAAAATACTCCTTTCATTCGCACATTAGTTTTTTTTTATATGAACTTTGGCTCTTCTCGTTCTCTTAAAGCAAGAAATTTCTGTACAACTAGCACCCCCAATGCAGCGTCCTCGGTAACACAAAATTCTGTTTCATGAGAATACTATATTATTATATATACAAAGCTGGTACCTTTATTCTTCAATATTAAAATTTAAACAAAAATGTATCACATAAAATAAATTAAAATAATATTTAGACACTTTTCAAAAATTTTACAGGAAACAATTTTTAAGTTTAAAATTTAATTATAGTCATTTTTTTTTTGTTTATCAAATTTTTTTCATTACTTACTTACATAGGTCCTCAGACCTACGAAGTCCGTTGGTGTTCCCTAGCGAGACATAGGGCCGCAACTACTCCTACGCGCCATATCGTGTGCGGTATTTTAGCTCCCTCCAGCTCTTTCCCAATCTCGCAGATTCCTCCTCGAATGTTCTTCTCCACGTGCTTCTCGGTCTAACAACTCTTCTTCCTTCTTGTGTGAGTGGGTTCCACTGCATTGCTTGGCCTGCAATGCAGCCATTACCTTTTCGAAGCGTGTGTCCAATCCACTGCCACTTGCGCCTTCGTATAATGGTATCTATGGGTTAATGACCTGTTCGTCTATATAGGTCCTCGTTGGAGATACGATGCCATTATTTCGGAACACAGCCCTGGTATAATGTTGTTACTTCTATTCGCCACTAGATGGCCACGGGTTAAGTGTCATTAGGGGTTCTTTATTGACAGCCGTTGTTCAAGCTTTGACTTATGACAGTTCGTGTTTTTATTAGCCGTGTTTTATTGGTAATTGAAAACACTAGCTAGTAAAATTTTACATGGAAAACAACAACACCTCAAAAGTGAACAAAAATAAGCCAGTGTTAATCCATAGTAATTTAGTGAAGATAGAGTTTCATCTAGTTAAATGTAGGGGCAGTCAAGAAGTGCAAAAAATATGTAAATGTTGGCAACATAAGGGTGTGTTCGGTAACAAATACACTTATTTTACAATTCGCCTGCATTGAAAAGTGCAAGCGATCCACAAATTTCAAACCAAACATTTATTTGGGTTGAAATATTATAAAAATGCAATTATTTCGTTAACAAATTTATTAAAATCAATACTTTACAAAATTTTTAAAACTTTTAGGAACAATTCATAAGAGATAAAATGATTTCCTTTAGGATTAATGTATTTTACCATCACATATTGTGGAAAATTTATTGAAATATGCTTGTTCTCATTAAAAAGCTGACAAAGGTTGCTTCCAAGTCTGATGAATGCCTACCTTTTTTAAATGCACATGTTAAATGTCCGATTTTCTTAAAAGCAAAACTCAAATATTTGTTGAGCAAATGTGAAACTATAAAAAGTAACAAGCAAACATATTTTTTTTTTTTTTGACTTTAATATGATTGCAATTGATCGCATGCAAACAATGCATGCATTTATAAAAACTCCCAAAGTTATATGTATACGGTATTAAGTAGAATAAAATGGTAATTTTGAAACTTGAAGTAACTTCTCATAATTTTTATTAATTATTTCTTTATAATTTCATGCTGATTTTTGTCTTCTAATATCTTATTTATTGAATAAAAGAATGTTTACTATCCAAATAAATGGTCTGTGTAATAAATTCTATTATAATTTGAAGAAAATAGTGAACCACGATTGTTCAACTGGTCTTTAAAGTTGCCAGAAACTTAGTTCCATATTTTTCGCTCTTCCATATAAACCGATAGAATTAAACAGGGAGTTGATAAAATGGTGAGCTTTAATCTGTGGGTAATATATATAACAAGAAAATCAATATATTTTCAAAGTTTTACTACAAATATAAGTAAAACACATTCGAAACCAACTCGGTGTGCATTTCCATGCAAACTTCAACTCAACAACCGTTTTCATGCATTTTCCAACTAGACCCAATAATTTACACAATTGTACATTCTTCGAACGCGCCCCATGTAGAACAGCTGTTGTTTATTTTGATTTAAAACTCAAATTGATTTTTTAACTAAAATGTAAAGATGTTAGCCAGAAATTTCTTTAACAAGTCAGTTGGTATATTTACAACTTTTGTTTGCAATATGCATTAAATTTTTTCTATTTTAAAGTGCACATTTCCCTTTTATATTTTGTCCGTGACAGAAGATTTAGAAAACTTGACATCAATAATTTGACAAATAATGTATTGACACCAACTTTAAGAAGAAAAATTAAAAGTGAAAATAGCGTTTTATTGGTACTCGAATGCTATGTTAGGGATAGATTACCAATCCAACGCGGGTATTGTAATGTTGCTGGTATAAATTGTTTGTTTATACTTACATAAAAGAAAATCATCACATAACGCAGGTTTTCCAGTCTTTTTTAATTTTTTAATAAATTCGCGAGATTTAAATAGTGAAAAATAAGATAAAACACCTTTAAATAGACGGTAAATTCCATTTATTTCCACTCGTAATTTTAATCAAAAGTTTTAAACTCTATTGAGATAATATTCTTAATTTTACAGCGATCTAGATGTACTTTAACTTGTTTCACTTGAGTCAGCGCAACCGTGTTACCACACGACAGTCGAAAGTTCCTTTCCTAATGCCCTAATATACATAGAATACCTTAATTTCTCTAAGAATATAATTATAAAACGCAACACCCGTCCATCTTCTGTTTCATTCGGTCTATTTACTATCTCACCCACACCATCGTGTCAGTTGCGCGAACGCTACCTGTGTTGCAAGCGTTTTTGTTCTATTATCAGGGAGAAACTTTTAAAGATAAAGTAATAAATGAGTATAACCAGTTATTAGGTATGTATACATAAGTGTACTTTCTCAAAAATTTGGCCGTTCGAATTCGACATAAAACTGTAGGTCCCCTCCATCCCTGCCATTACTCGCACACAGGAATGGTTGAGAGTTGTAAGTCACTCGGCCCTGGCTCTATACGAGCTGTAGTGCCACAAAATGTAATGTATATATATATATGTATACATAAGTAGTGTTATACTATTTAGTATATTGATTTTTATGTTTATTTAAACATTCTTTAAACTTCTGTCATTAAAATATTGTCAATTGAAAAAAATATTTAAACGAATTTGAAATAGTGCAAAAATCAAAATATGGAATTTGAATGCTAAATGTGTAAACTCTGGGAACTTATGATTTTGCTGGCTTAGAGTTTGTACTTGGATCTGTAAGTTTTGCAATTTTTGGATATTTAAGTCCATTTTTGTTATTGATATGACGAATTTTGCTTATATTCCATATTTGGATACTTACTCCATATTTTGTTACTTTTTTTTCAGAATGTATTTTGTGTTTGATTAAATTTGATTTGATTAAAGCTGTTAATTATTACTTTAAAATGTATGACTGATTAATTTATAACATTAAACTGATTTAATTTCTATGAAGTTGTTTTTATATCGCTAAAATAAATGGTATTCCATATTTGGTCACTTTCCTCTACAATCAAATTAATGGTTATATTAATATCATTATCTCAATTTCGATAAAAGTGGATTAAAAACAATTTTGGTTTCCGCCGACAATTTGTATATACAATTAACTTTGAAAAGCAATATAATGTTAAACTTAATCTATTACAAATATGTGTGATTTATCACTATCTGTAATGATATTTAACTCTGATTTAATTGTTCCTAACAGTTGGGAGCTTTGAAATGTTTTGTTTTGATTTTGAAAAATATTTATTTTGTTTTATCTACTTTTTATAACATTTTTCGCGAATCACTTACTTATATTACTTCTACATGGATTGAATTTAAAAATGTCTTAACGTTCGCACTTAACATTTAAATAATTTTAAAATATCTTTGAGTGCTTCCACAATTTGAAATATACTTTTTAAATCGCAAAATATTATATTTTTGAAAGACATCATCCGACGGTAACTCAACAATATCTGAGTTGGTTTTAGTTCCGGCTCCCGAAGACAATGAAAAGGAGGTTGCATGTTTAGTTGCTAAAACATTACCAACAAATCATGACATGGGACTGACACCGTCTCATGAAAACTATGCAGTTATGGAATTATTTTTAAAGGACTCTCGAATTCTAAATGTTACACGTATGTTTCAACATTAATAAATCATATATTCTCATAATCTTAATGGTGACTTATTTTCAGATGCGCCTATTGTGTCCCTTAATCTGGGGGCTCCATTAGATGCAAACAACTTAATGAATGGCTCTGATGTTTATTTAGAGTGTAGTATAGTTGCAAATCCAGCAATAACTCGAATTGAGTGGTATCACAATGTAAGTGCGAATTTCATATTGAACATTTTTCTAAATTGTGATTTTAAATTATTGTTTTAATATATTTCAGGATAAAAAATTGCATTCTGCTCGTGGAATTCTCATTTCAAACCAGACCCTTGTTCTACAAAGCATTTCCAAGTTTTCACATGGAAAGTATTTTTGTCTTGCTACAAATATTCAAGGAAGCGTATCTAGCAACGAAGTTTATTTAGATGTTAAATGTAAGTATACATTTTTCATCCTAAATATTCCAGTAGTTTTGCAAATCCGTAAAATTGTTGAACAGAATGTTGTATTTCATTAATTTATATGAAATATCATTTAAAGCAGATGAAAAAAGTTGACGTAATTAAAGTTCTGTCTAAGTAAAAATCATCTATTGGGTCCGCTTTTCCAATAAAAAATGAAAAATAATTTTAATATTATTTGAAATCTATTCCTCTATTAAATTTTTATTTCACTTAAAAAACAACTTTTTTTCTTCTTTAGATCCACCTATCTGCGAAGTTGAGTCAACAATCTTAAGAGCCGCTATTAAACAAACTATAAACATAACATGTCTTGTAGATTCTAACCCATTGTATGATTTAGAATACAAATGGTTTTTCAATAATTCGTTGGACAATATAATTGAATTGCCGGAACCATCAACCCAAGCACAAGAACTCCATAGTTTAGTACCATCATCTCTACCTCTTAAAAGTCTCGCACCTTCCAGCCACCATAACAATCATTATAAATTTTATCAGGAATATCAAAAACATCCACACCACCACAAAAGATTACTTCAAAAAATCATTATTCAAAAACAACATCATCAGCCTTCGAATACTTTGAACGATTTCCATGGCAGAATTCATTTTTCTTCGGTCCTGGCATCATCGTTACATTCACCACTCTTTACATCGAATTCATTAGAAAACCGAAAGAGGCACTTATCGCATGTAACTAATAGGTCCAAACTAGACAATAATCATAATCTTCGTGTAGAGCATAATGACTATAGGATAATTGAGAATCAGGAACAAAAAGACAAAAATCAAGAAAAGAGCTATGAGATTCCCCTTGCACAAATGCTTTATTCAAACATGGTCTATACAAATCAATTAGATAAAACACATCGAATACATAGGGAACATTCAAAGCCGGAAATGCATGAAAATGAAAACAGAAAACCTTCTACAACGTATTATGGTCATAAAAGCGGTTTAAAGACACCAGAAGCACCAACATTGTTTAATGTGTATCCATACCATATTGAATCATATGAAAGTTTTGGTGCGATATCTTGTATGGCTAGCAATCAAATGGGGCAGAGTAAACCTTGTTGGTATCATATTCAACCAGCAGGTACATACGTTTACATTATTTACCCATTATATATTTTAAAGAACGTGTTAATTTAATATTATTGTTTTATTTTTGTCTTTACAGATCTCCCAGATCCCGTCAAAAGCTGCACAGCCCATAATGCTACGTCTAGTTCCATCCAAATACATTGTGTTCCTGGTTTTGATGGTGGCATTCCACAACATTTCCATATACAAGTTTACGATGAACTTAATCGTCAAATTCTATACAATGTTACCTTCAAGCATTCGAATTTTAAAATCAAAAGTTTGCCCAGCGATTCGGTATTTGTGTTGCGAATAACTTCAATCAATTCACAAGGCTCAAGCAAGCTTGTGTATCGTTTGAGAGCACGAACCTTATCCGTTCCACTGCTAAGAACAGGTAAGTTCTGTTTAATTAATTTAATTTAAAATTTGATTACTTTTTATGTTTTTCATTCGTTTTCTTTTCGTTGCTCATGTTCATATTCCAGAATCCTAAATTTTTTTTATTTGTTTTATATTTAAAATATTTCATTATTTTTCACAGCTTCATCCACTGCTGTTTTGGTACAACTGACACCGCTTCTGGGAGCTATGGTTGGATTGATTGTGACCCTAATATTAGTTGTCATATGCATCGTTATATTTATAAAATTTCGTAAGAAGCATATCTATCGATCACATGGAAACACTCTAGAAGCAATAGACAAAGGAGGTAGTGTTGAGTTGCTTGGTCGTAATCTTGGTAGTCGATCAAGTTTTGAAGACAAAAATCCGGATGTTGTACCTTTGGAAAATAGTGATGATGAATTTCATGCTGAAGAAGAAGCATTTAACCGATTAAATATGGACTCGTATAGAGCCTTATGTCCACAAACAGTAAGGAGAGTCTCTCCATCGTCATCACCACCCCCAATGCATACATCTCAGCCGACTAAGGTAATTATTGTTTTGTTCAATGATTTTACTAAAAAATTACAGTATCATTAAATGTATCTTACGTTAAACGTGCCCTATACTACATAATTTGGCAGGCCAAAATCTTATTGCTATATTTGGCCAAATCGGGGTGTCTAGACATATAATTTGCCATAGAATTTTTTTGTTCCTGATTAATTTTGTTTATGAACTTGAACGACAAATTTTGTTTAAAATACAACAGTAAAATAATAAATTATATAATTTTTACATTTTGATCCACAATTTGCTGCAAAAACATACCATCAGTTAACTTTTAGTCTGTAGAGTGAAATCTCGTTCGATAACTGATTACAGAATTTAAAACTGAAGTACTAGATCGCTCGTTAACGTTGACATAATTCAGTCACGTATTACTCGTTAACTGATGCGGTAATTCGGCCCCAGTTTGTATTATCAGCAAAAGCAATCTTGACAGATCCAACAGAAATAAATAAAAAATGACGTGGGTCCATCGATTTCGTATTCGACAAGGAAAATCAAATTGTTGTTGTTCATTGGAATGATATTTCCATAGTAACAGTTGTGTCAAAATCATTTGATTGATCAACAAAAAAAAGGAGAAACAGAAAATTGGCTAAATAAGCTCCTCTTTCACAACTTGAATTCAGAACATTTTTTGTCAATTTCGTGTTGAGGTCGGAAACAAGCTGCAGTCAGCCTATTCAAAAAGAGAAAACCCTAATGAAGGGGTTCGTTTCAATGACATGAAAAGTATTGTCGTCGAAATAGAAAAACTTCCGAGTTGTGTGAAGTATTCCCTTCACATCTTTTTTTTTTTTTGTAAAAAGTTTAACGTAAGGCTACATCTAAGATGATCTGATGAAAACCATACAAAAACTAATATTTTATAAAGATATATAACTATGTATATACTTATATTATCTTACTCATCTATAATTCATAATTAGTTAATATTCTGTTTTAAAAAGCTTTTTCAAACAAATATTTACAAAAAAGTTTTAACTCAACGCAACAAAACGCAAAGCTTTTACATTCTGTAGATAAAATTTTGTGGAAAACTCAAGATCTACAAAGAAGCTCCACCATGCTATGATCTAATTCAAATTTATTCTCATATTTTTAATAGTGATAAAGGTTCTGTATAAATTCCATCATCTTATTCCGCCATTATTTGCGTTCAGTAAATAATTGAATATGTAATACAATAATAAAAAAAAATCATGTGCGTCATACAAAATCATAAAATCGCGTGATTAAATACAAAACTTTTTCTATTTTTTTCTGTTTTAACAGAATCATTTTTCTATTTTAATAATTTCCCAACTATTTCATATTTTTTGAATAAATTTTCATTTATAAAAATTTTTTTTTAATAAGGATCTCTATTTCCTCCTTATAGTAATAGTATGGGTAAAAAATATAGTAGCAACTGGAATTATCAAAAACTTTTGACTAAATATAAAGTCCCTCATGTATTGACCGAAGTCTTAATGATATCTTATGTTCCCCGCTAAACATTAAGCCGTAAGTCCGTTGACTCCTCGTTTACGATTTTTGGCGGTTTTACGTAAACCAAAAGTCCATCATGTTTTTATTTTTACGGTTGACTGTATATAGTAATTTCAGATTTAAATATGAAAATTGAAGTGGTTATTTGACTGACTAACACTCTTAAAAATTTACACATGTACATATGAAATTCAACTTATTTTTTTCTGGACCAAAAGGCGATAGACGATGGGCCATCATTTTTCTGTATTTTTTTTAAGTTCATAGCAAATTCATGGGCTTATAATCCACCCAAATGAACCAAAAGTGCATTATTATATTTTATTTTTTCTATTTTTGTCAAAAAAGAAAAATAAGAAATTGTTTTTTGGTACTAAATCATATAACACTTCCTTTTCGATAAAGGAAGTGTTATGTGTAAATCCACCATACCGATTTTGGACAAACTTCACATAAACCATGTTCTAAATATTTAGAACAAAGCCTACAAATTTGGTTTAGATAGGTGAGCCCGTTCTTGAGTTATAAAATTACAACGAAAAGTGGCATTGATTTTTATATATAGAAAATATGTATATGTAAATATGTACGTATATATTTATATAAATTATTTGTTTTATTCTCACACAAAAGAAATATAATTCACAACAGACACTTTTCACAATTCTGTTCTACCTAAAAAGCAAATGTAGAAAATTATGTTCTTAACTGTTCCAAACTGTTATAGGTTACCTCAATGAACAGCAAATTAGAACAGTGTGAAACAACAAACATCTTATTAAACGACAAAAAGCTGTTCTAAACTGTTCGGAACAGCTTCATTGAACCGACTTTATGTAAATGTGTTCTATTCAAGAAGTTATGTAGAGTAGGAAGGGAAGAAAAATTTAAAGTATAACAATGAGCAAAAAATAATAATAAAACAAGAGTAAAAACGTTTGTTGTTCCCAATTTGAAAAATAAAGTAGTAAATTCAATTATTTCAACTTTTTTTAGGAAAAATATTTTTGATAGATAAAATAATTTGAAGAGCTTAATTCAATTGATTACAGGTATTTGTTTTTGAAGTCTAACAACATTAAAAAATGTTATTCATTAAAAGTTAGTGTTGAAGTAAATTGTCAATCAAACAAAAATTATTAGATGCTTACTTTGAATGTTGAAACAAAGCAAAACAAATTTTGGTTATTTTTGTGGTTTTGTTTTTAACAGTGTTTTCGATTTTACTTTTTCTTTGTTTTACTTATTGATAACAATATCATTAGACTGAAGTACATTTCAACATGAGGTTTTTTCGACCAACCAAAATTTTCATTTTTTAAAATTGCATGGTTAAATAATTGTCGATAATTTTTTAAAAGATAAAGTTTTTTTTAATTTCTTAAAAACTGAGATACATTTCAGCATCCCATTTTCTATTTTTTATTAGCAATTAATAAGGGCATTGAATTATAAAATAAAAAATATACTAATTACATAAATTAAAAAAAAAAAAAATAGATACATACATAGTTAATTATTTTTAATAATTTTTCGAAAACTATTTACAAACCCAAATTAATTTAAACTGAGAATTAAAGAAGAGGTGTTTGCCTTTCTAAAAATGTATAACATGGGTTTGTACGTGTTACTGTTATTTTTTTTAATATTTAAAATTCTTGAAAACAAAATAGTTTAGTTTCATTGCATACAAGAAAGTACATATTCAAAATGTACTTCAATTCACGTACATAAACATCAAAATGCAATAAACTTCAAGAAAACATACAAATTTTAATTTAATTCATGAATACTGGAATTTCATTTCATTACACGTAAAATAATGTCAATATTAATTGTTTCTTAGTTCAACAATATGCAAATGAAAATAATTCTTACTGCTGTGATCGTTAGGTACTATTTTTCATTAAATTAAATAATTAAATAATCTAACTACATACATATAAAGATTTTTGTATAAACCAACCTAAAGGAATATTCGTTTGATATATAAAAACATTGGTGCTTATTTTGACATTCTCATGAATAGTCTATTCGTTAGAATGATTCTATTCGTTCGAATGAACTTTCTTAATTTTGAGATTCGATCGAATAACATTCATTTGCGAAAGATAGCATCAAATGAACTTGAAAAAGATTCATTTTCAGTATCAGCTGTTTGACATTTACTAAGTTTCTATTTGAATTAGTATGACCGTTTTACATTTTTTTTGTTTCTAAACATTTTATAGATGTTGGATAAAGAATCATGAAACAAAATAAATCATACATTTTTTCATTATAAAGTAATGTTAAACCATAAATAAATATATATTCATTACATGTTTTGTGTCAACTCAGTTGTTTTGAAACTATTCTTAAAAAAAATAAGTTGTTCATGACTCGTTCTAAATTTTTATTTTTTTCGTACACACTTGGTCACACTAAAGTATCAAACACAAAAGAGAAGTGTTTTTGAAAGTCAAAACCAAAAAGTCAAATCTTTTTATTTGTAATTGTTTTGTTTATTGTTTAATAATTTAATTTTTTTGATAAAAACATAAAATAATTAAATAAAAATTTAAAATATGTCATTTGTGTTGTTTAAAAATGAAGATGGTGCTGAAGAAGTTCAGAGGAGAAGGATAGCGGATACTTCAAAACCATTGCTACCTTCGGGTTTTTCTTCCATTATTTGAATTAATTTTTCCTTTTATTCGCGGTTTGTCCAGTTGGATACGACATTTAAACATAAAACAACAAAAAAATTAATAAAAGTAATTTATTTTCCATGAAATAATTAAAAACTTACATGTTTTGTTTCTTACTCGACAGAAAAATTCAAACGACACAAAAATGACATTTTATTCTATTCTTTCGAAAGTCAACATTGAATTAGCTTTTGCAAATGAATGAACTTTCTATGGATTGGGTGAACTTTCGATTTGTGCGATTAACATTTTAATCGCCGAGTCTCAAAATTAAGTTTCAACGAATTCGACTCACTTTCGAACGAAAGAGAATGTCAAAATAAGCACCATTATTGTTGTCGTCAACTTTGTTTTATTATGTTTCATTTAAATATCAACATATCTAATTTCTTACTTACACACACAACTTCCTTTCGAACAATTTGCAAAATATTAAAAAATAACAAATATGTACATCAATGCAAAATATTACAATCTAGGCAACAACGAATCCTGATAATAATGAAATTTGGAAACGTTCCTTTCAAATTTTCAGCTTTTACCAAAATTGAAAACTAAATCGATTTTTTTTTTTTCAAAATATAATCAATGTGTGTATTAAATTCTAGTTTATTATCGAACATTATTCCAAGATATTTTATGTTTTCTACTACTTCTAAAACCTGGTTATCAATACTAACTTCATCTATCTATGTATCTATGGCAGACGGCACAGCCATGCGCTAATGATTTGTGTATCTATGTAAATCTAAACTTAAAATTTATTATAAGGCTTTAAATGATATAAAAATCTATCTATTTATCTACTTACTTCAGTCTCTAATTCTCCGGTAATTTGCATACATTTTATATAGCCACGTTCATTTGTTCATATAAAACCATTTGTTTATCTGAATTAAATCAAAATTAATCTCTTCAATACATTTTTCTATGTTTTTACCAACAAAATATAACAGGCCATCACGGAAAATAATTTTAAAAGTGAATATTTAACAACACAAGGCATTTCATTAACATAAATAATGATGTTCCTGACACGGATCCTTGCGGAACTCCTACGTTACCATTTATGGATTCTGAGACAGCTTCTTCCACCCTAGTTCCTTGTGCACGCCTCTGCAGAAATGATTGAAACCAGCTCAGTTCTTTATCTTTCACTCATATTTGTACAGTTTTTTTTTAAGACACTTTCTATATCCGAAGTTTGAGGAGAGCAGTTTTATTTTTTTGGTCCCGAAAAAAAAAAAAATAAAACGCAATTTTTATTTAGTAAGAATCAAGGAACAACTTTATTCAATGGAATCTTTCTTAAGACTGCTTTATATTTTGTTTCTTTTGATTTTCGAATACACAATTATGCTTATTCGTAAAATATACAATTATGCTTTTCGTAAAATATACAATTATGCTTATTCATACAATTAAGCAATTTAATAAATTCAAATTCTTGGAAAAAAACAATGTCGTGGAATGATTGCAAGAAATCATTTCTTCGAATATCGTATTGCACAACTATTGGAGTGCAACGACATTCAAGATATGTTTCTTGGAATCGCTTCATTATTTACACTAAATTATATTTTTTCTGTCGTGTGTAACAGAGAGCCTCAAGTCAATAAATACAGCAACCATCTTCATTTTATGATGTATTGTTGTCTTCCAGTCAGCAATGATTAGGTTAATCAGAGATTCACAGCCGCGTCCCTCTCTGAACCGTCAACAGATAACATATTTGCATATTTTTCGTTTTTCATGGTTTTAATAAAAGACTTTAAATAGTTAAAAGTAACAAAGTGAAACATAAATATTTTACCATTGTCTTCGATATAATCATAATATGGAACATTTGGAATTAGTCTATTGATTTCAACAACACTCATGACGAAAAATTGGTAAAGTTTCTTCCTATAATTGATTTTTATCGGTCTGATATCTGACTTTTGGTATCTTGCACCCTGAACTTTATCAGAAACATATTTTTGAAGTAAAACTTCTTTAGGCACGCTTGGCTTGGGGAGTAAACTGGTGAATGCATTACGAAAAGTGTGATGCGAACGGAAGTTGTATTGAAATGTTGAAAGAGAGTGATATGGAGTCACATGTTAGTAAAGATGGAGAGAGCGAGTTACCTTTCCTGTGTAACTGTAGGGACAAGAGAGAGAGAGAACAAGAGAGAGGTACGCGCGCACATTTTCTTTCTCTCTGATTCTATTACCTAGTGAGACCCAATCAACTGATATTGAATCACAAAGGTGAGTGCGTATCTCATACTAGTTGCTGGTGTCGTAGCGTCATATACAGCGTTCCTTTTTTCTTGTTGATTTTCTATTTTACTAATACGTAAATAAATAAAAATACTTATTAACTGTAGAGGTTCACCATTACAAATAATTGGTGGCAATATGATTGAACATTACAATAATCAAATGGAAGTTGATGATGAAAATCTCACTAGAGATCATGTACAAAAATTGAGACAAATTATTGGAGTTAGGCCTATACAAGCCTATTGCCTGTATTACACTGTAGGAGCAAGAGAGAACAGTGCATGCGCACATGAAAATATTCAATAAATAAAAAAAAAAATTATACAAGAATATTAATTTATCAATAAAAACCGATAATAAATTTAAATATTTGTAAAAAATTTTTAGAAACTTTTAGAAAATATGTATGTATATGTACATATATATGTATGTACATAAATACATATATAAACATATGAAGGGTCCAGGGGAAAACGGCACAAGTCCATTTTTTTTTCAAAATTAACCTAATGATGCCATCTTGTAGGTTTTGGCAAGTACTTTCTAATGTTATATTCTCTTTTTCTAAAAAAAGTGCTATTCCGTTTAAAAAAAAAAAGCCATACAGAGGAAGAACGGCACAAGTCCATGTTAAATGGACTAAATTATCGTATTATATTATTGCTTTTGTTATAAACATATGTACGAGTATGTTTTTTTTTTTATTATAAGTGCGATTAGCAGCCAAAAATTTAAAAGAGTACCTCTTTTTTAAACCACCAAGGGATTGTTGAAGGTCATTGAATGTGACTATCTGCATCAAAAACCTTAAAGGTTCCAAATCTCAACACATCTAAAATTGAAAGTAATTTCAAAAGTGACGATTAATTCATTGACGATCCCACCGGTGGACAATTGATCAACAGGGAAAAACGACACAAGTCCCATAGTATTTATTCCATAAATTATTGTTTATATTTAATCTTATTCTATTTATTCATTAAATACAAATTTATTTTTCTTACTGCTACTAAACATAATCGGTTACAAAACTATGTATTTTTAGAATTTTGATTTTCTTTTTAATTTAGCTGGTATAAGTAAAAAAAACTTATAATTTCGTTTTCTGCTTGAATAAAAGGGAAAAATGGCACAAGTCACACACCTCATTCATTAAATTATTTTTATTAAATCTAAACATTACATTAACATTAAAATTTGCTCTGGATCTAAGAAAATGATGGGCTAAAGAACTGTGTTTTGATTTTTAATTTTTTCTTCTATATTAGCCTGTGTGAGTTAGTGAACCTTAATATTGGTTTTTCTCGGAATTGTTTTTATGTGACTTGTGCCGTTTTTCCTCTGGACTCTTTATATACATACATATGGATCTAGATAAAGAGAAGTTTTACTTCATTTCTGTGGTCCAAAAGCACACTCGTTTTTTTTTATTTATTTATTTCTGATTTAAACCTGTTTCGCGCTACTTTATAATTTTGCCAATCATTAGCTGTATTTGACCAAATAGCAAGATTATATTTTTAAATTTTTGTATTTCTATTTCTTTTAAGTTCGTTACTTTACCATTCGTTTTTTTTTTACGAGCATTGACAACCTTAGTAATTTTGAGTGAGTCAACAAGAATTATCCATTTACAAAAGTAATCGCCCATAATATTAACATTATTACAATGAAACATGTTATTCAATAAATCAATGTTCCCAAGTAGGATATCACATATTTAAAATGTATTGTATTTTAGAATTTGAATTTGTTTCCTTATTTTTTGCACTCTCTTGTTTCAATTGTTATTTCTACGCTTTCGTGATCACTTATTTTGCATTTATGAACTATCCCGGCTTCAACTTTAAATCAAATCAAGTACATAATAAAATCAAGTACGAAGTGTAGTAGAAGTTATTCTTGTAGGTTCTAATACAGGGTGTCTGGTGGCAGATTTATGTTTTTAACCCTAGAAAGATAATCATATTTTTCATGACGTAAAAGATAATCATACGTCTCAGAGACGTATGGCACTTTGTTAGTGTATTAAATAAAAAACATTAACTTTTTGCAAAATGTTAATGTTTTATTTATTAATGATTTCATATTACGAGAAATGAATCCATGATTTGGTAGAAATAAGTATTAATTTAAAAGAAAAAACAAATAACTTAAACTTTATTACAAATTGCTCAAAAAAAAACGTATTTTTAAAGGAACATTAAAATTGGCTTTAAATTTTAAAAGTTGCCTTATTATCACTTTTTGGTACAAAACAGGTCTACTAATAAATATTAGTAGACTCCTCGGTTCGTCATGACGATCAAATAAAAAAGTTAGCACAAAAAAAATTTATAAAACTTATAAACAAATAATAATAAACAATTTTTTTTAAATATTTCACAAAAGTTACATAAAAGATAATCATACGTATCCCAGACGTATGGCATAGCTATAACTTCTGACCACATATACTTACCGTCCCACAACGGCTGGCACGGGCAAGCTCCAACCATCGACTGAGCATATCTAAGCAGCCAACACGATGCGGTTTACAGTTAAAAGGGTATTACATTTTTTTGCGCGTGATACGTCTGGCAGACGTAGATTATCTTTCTAGGGTTAAATACGATTATTTCAAAAAGTAATAAACGGAGCGGGGGGAGTGGTGTCATTGGAATCATTGATCGTGCGGATTTCTCAGTCACGATGTTGCACTAGTCAAGCATCGCACGTTCGCTATCAAGGCATTTTTCAAGAGTAACGATTCGTATGTAACTGCTAACTAACGATTCGTTTGTTCCGCATTATCAGTGTGTCGTTTAATATTTCAAATAAAACAATATATCAAATCGATTTTTTTGTATTTAATTTTTAAAATAAGAATCTGCCGCCAGACACCCTGTATAAACAGTTGCATCCATTAATAAGCTGTTGAGCCCGAATTTTATAAGTATTGTTCACTAGCCAGTCTATGTTAAAATCACCCATGAGAATAATGTGCATTCCATACATTACTAGGTGAGTTTTTTTGGCAATGCTATCCGTAGTGAAGTAGGATTTTACTCGCATTACAAATACACCAACCTCACTGCCAATAAAAGTAAAAGTAGGAACCCACTACGGATACAATTTTGACGTTTGCTCCAGTCTCAAATATAAATGTTGGTACAATTAATAATGCGAGAAACAGATTGGTACAGCAACTTTGACAACCACTTTACTCATTTTAGAACCAGTGGTTTTAAATGGTTTTGAAGACATTATACTACGTTTTCACCGCGCACTAAACCGAGATTTAGGTAGATTTATCATAAATCTCCTCTAAATCTTGAAGATTTACCATACATATATAAATCTCATGAAGATTTAGAATAAATCTCCTCTAAATATAGTTGGAAACCATTCGCTGAATGCTTTCAGTGAACTAAAACACCTATTTCTATGCAACGGACACCTAATTGTAAGCAAAGAACTCATTTAAATGTCATTTTGTTTGTTTTGAAACAGCTGTACGTACATTTGTAGGTGAACAATTGTTCATGGTTACAATTGCAAATACTTCTAAAATTAATTTGTATTAAAATAATGAATTAAAAAACCGTGGAACATTCAAAATTATACATTGTTTTACTAATGATGATGACAAATAAGTCTTGGCGACTGAAAGAGTAAAAATATCCGTGTTTTTCCTTTTGTGAATTATAAAATGTCGCAAACCAAACGTCAAAGTAAATCTGATTGCGCCAGTGAAAACACTTCGAGATTTATTCTAAATCTCATTCGCTAAATCTCGGATTTAGGGCCGGTGAAAACGTAGTATAAATCTCATTCGCTAAATCTCAGATTTATTTCCTGTGAAAACGTAGTATTAACATATCAACAGCAACATCGACATCAACGTTAGACCTAAACCCTAAAGTTGATGTTGCTGTGCAAATGCTGCCAACATTAAGGCGACATCTTTCAGGTTTATCAACAAAAAAAAAAAATTAAAATATGACAAAGGAAGAGCGCCTATATAATTGAGTTTATTAAAACAAATCCTTTTTTGTACGATAGAAGACGTAACTCATACAAAAACATTGACGCCAAACAAAATAAAAAATACATAAATGTGATCATCACTACATACAGTTTTTCCATATAATTTTACGGCAAAATAATTTTTATAACATTTGAATTATTTTGTGTGTTATTTAAATACTCTTCAGATTTGTTTGGTGTCAAATCTGTTTCACATGACTTTTGCTGTTGAAGTTGCTGTGCCAATCTGTTTCTCGCATAAAGGCCCAACTATAATAGGCATAAGCTAGCATATGCGCGCATAAGTAAACGTGCGAATACAAAGAATCTCAATGCGAGTGAACATAATGGAGTCCAGCTCCGTTTCGTTCAATTTTTCTCAGTTTCTTTCACTTAAGCAAACATAAGCAAGAGCGATCCCAGTCGCTCGCCGCATAAGTAAAATTTGACAGCTTTGATCAAATACGCACAGAACAACTCCACTGGAGATAATTTCTCTCAGAATGTTTGTCAAAACAGAAAATATCCAACTATGCCCATACAAAAAAGACAAAGTCTTCTGATATCAAATATATCAGATATCTCACATTTAGTTGGAGAGAAAAATCTCCTGTGGGGTTAGCACACAAAGAGACAGTGTGCACGTGAATTTATCATTCTGTTTCTGATTCTATTGTGTATTGTGATTGTTGTGACGAGTTCTTGCTTAAAACAAAATTAAATAGTTAACCTTCCGTCCTCACACTGGGGTATGACATACCCCACGCAACATTATAAGTTGTGCCGTTACCGTAAATTTTTTTGTTTAGGCGTGCCATGTCTATCTAAATTTATTTTTATATTTTGGAGTGATAGTAGGCTATCTTAACCGCTTTTTTAAATTTTGGTTTGCCTTTTATTTAGTCGCGAAATTTGGTTGGGGTATGATATACCCCAGAGTGCAGTGCGCGTAAGATTTTTTCATATGGGTTTATTCAGCGTTTGACATCAATTACATCTGAAAAGTATACTCGGTGCGCTTTTTGTGACAGGATAAAAGACAAAAAAAACATAAAGATTGTGTGTGACATGTCAAACCACTATGTGCGAAGTCCATCGTTTGCTCCAATGTATTGAATGCTCTAAGATTTAACGGATTTCGTACATGATTATGGCCATCTTTAGGTGCTCGGCTAACATTTGTTTAAATGTCAAATGCCTTAATTTTTCTATTAATTGTTAAAGCATATATTACCTTAATTTTGCAATAATAATTTATTTTTTCTTATTTTTTGTTTTTGAGATTTTGAGTTTTTTGTAAGCAACCACTTTTTAACCAATGTATTTGAATTTATTTTTAAAAATTTTTTTTTTTTCTAGAAGCAATTTTTTTTAGAAATAAATAAGTGTCTTACTTAAAAGTAATTAAAAGAATGATAAAATAAAACCATTAAAAAAATCATAATTTCATTAAAACAAAATTCTTTTAATTTTTTTTGTTTGGGGTATGTCACACCCCAGTGTGAGGAACGTGTAAGAAAAAATATGTGTGAGGACGAAAGGTTAATAAAAGAAAAAAGAATCAAAATAAAACAAATTAATTTGGTATTGAACTCCATTTTTTTTAAACAAAAATAAAGTTACCTTGAATCAAAAAATCAACCAAATTACATAGCTGCGAATATTATTTTGACATGTAGATGCGTGAGCAAAATTTCATTATGGGTATGCGCCGTAATTTCACAAACATAAGTGAATTTTCGTTGGGTTTTTGACATAAGCTTATGTTTGCTTATACCTATTATAGTTGAGCCTTAACTCTTGTGTAACTCGAAGGCATGTTCGTAGAGTGCGATAAGTAGTTTTTGTTTAACATTTTATATTCATTCACTGCGTGTTTACACTTTTACTCTTTGCTGTACTTTTTTAGATTTCATGTTTAATATATATTTGGCAAAATTGTAGCATATATTAATAATTGCATTTTATATAAACTTAAATACATTTCAAGACAACATCGTTGCCCATTCTCGAGATATTCAAATCAAAAAACATTTTTTACCAACTTTTGGTAGAATTTTTTGTACTTTAAAAAAAAAAAAACCTGTCAATTCATTTTCTTCAAAAATTTTACCAGATGTCAAGGATAGCATTTCACATAGTAAAAAATTGTTTCGAAGATGATATCAGTTTTTCTTCACTGTATATTTGTGAGCCAATAATTTTTTTTAGTTTTTACTTAAAAATAACGGTGTGTTGAACCTTTTCTAAATCTATACCAAACCTGTATACATTGCAATCTACGCAATGAAGTTTATTTTTAGTCAATAGTGTATCCGTTCCTGAATTACTTGTGAACAACCAAAATTATTACTTTTTTTAAACTGCTATAGTGAAAAAACCGCTTGACAAAATTTTTAAAAAAGTCCTTTCAGCTTCTTTTTAAGTTAAGACCTGTCGAACAAAATTTAGTTGGAGTCGATGTCTCATCTCGTTCTTGAGATACCGTGGACGAAAAATGGTATCTCGAACGTACGAACGTGCCTACACACGCACACACAGACATCTCTCTAGAAATGACGGATTTAGATTCTAGGAACCTTAATAGTGGATTTAAATGTTTCTGCATCTGCAAAATGTGGTAACTCTTTTTTTACTTTTTATAAACTGCTATGACTTTTTTACAGCTGTAAATCATATATTTTCCTTCAAAATTAAAATATATTTTGTGTAAAATTTGAAACTCGAGAAATTTGAATTTTTTGTAAAATTTGAGCCTTCTTGTGGCATTCTTCCTATTTGTAGACGATACTCAAATCAACTTTTGATTCTAAAACCATAGGAATTATGACATGAATTAACTAAGATAAATCAACTTGTTTGATGTTTATTACCATATTATCTTGTAAATCATCCATTTTAGTTTAATTATCTTCTTATTCTGTATTCTCAGCCTGGCAAAAAGTTTTTGTTTGTTTTTTATTTCAACCAAATATTTGACTACTGACTATAGTTTGTCCTTTATAAATTGTCAGTACAGGGAAGATAGGATGTTTGCCTTTTATCCGCACTCTTTTTTCCTTTTCCATAAGTATTATATACTCAAATAAGTAAGAAACCAAACAAGTAGTTATCTTATAAATTTATTCAGTTAAATTATATATTGATTTAATAATTGTTTTGAGATTAAGTATTACTATTCAATGATTGAAGAATTATAAGAGCACAATAAGAGTCGGACTGTGTGTCACGAGAAGAAAATCGGAAGTGCCATCTTGGATATAATATTTTGGCAGCTCAGATTTTCCAGATGATTTGCGTTCAGGTTATTAAAAATGAGCTGCGTTCAGAGTTAAAGCTAACATTTGTAGTTGGGACGTGACACTCCTTTGCCCTTGATTCGATCAAACAGTTCCTGGATCCTTTCTGAACGTCGAGGTATAGAGACATCTGATGGATCAATAGGTTCTTGGAATGGGGCATCATTTCCCGAATCAGATATATTTGGTGCTTCACAGTGTTTAGCTGGCTCTGTTGATCGACGTCGTACTTGATCTGAATGTCGGCGAATTGTTTGGCCGTTATCGGTGTTGACAATGACTGAAACTGGACCTGTAGTCTGCGATATATGGCCAGGCATCCATCTTGGTCCTTCAGAATAATTGCGGTACCAAACTGGCTCTGAATCGGCATACTGGGGGGTTTTCGAAACGTCCACCTTTGATGTTGGTTGTTCAGGTATGGTATCTGGATGAAGTTTGTCGAAGTAAGTTTGTGGCCTCCGGTTAAAAAGTAACTCAGAAGGGGATCGACCAGTTACTGAATGCGGTGTAATATGTTGGTTAAGCAAGAATCTAATATCGGGTAAACCATGCGTGGCAAAAAGTTTTCTCAAAACTTTCATCGCACATGAAGAAGATGTGGCAAAAACTGGGTGAACTTCCAACCATTTGGAATATGAATCCACCACCAAAAATAATAGGTTTCCTTTGAACGGACCAGCAAAATCAATGTGGATCCTAGACCACGGATTCTTGGATCCTTCCCAGGTATAGCCAGTCGCTGGAGAATTGTCGGGTCGCATTTGTTGGCATGTAGAACATAACTGTACGGTCTTCTTGATTTCCTAGTCAATTTTAGTCCACCACACATAACTCCTCGCTAGGGCTTTCAATTGGACTATTCCGGGATGGTTTGCATGAAGTGCAGTTAGAACTGATGATTGATGAACCTTTGGAATCAATACTCGCTGACCCCACACTAGACATCCCTTTATGTAATAAATGTTATCTTTTCTGATGAAGAATGGTTTGAATTCTGGGTCCACTTTATTTGGCCAACCCCTTAACGCCCAGTGTGAAACGCGTGAAAGAACTTTATCCTTTTTTGTTTCTTTGGAAATATCACTGGCTTGAAGTATTGGCGTGTCTAGCATTTCAATCAATAAAACGACTTCCTCTTTTTCTGCATTCTTAGGAAGCTGAACGGGCAAACGGCTAAATGCATCGGCGTGTGCGATGTCTTTTCCAGGTTTGTATATGAGATCTAAGTGTAGGCATTTAAGTAGATGCTCCAGCGAAGCATTCTTGTAGATAAAGTATTTGGAGTAGGCTTTGAAGAAGAAAACAATCCAAGTAAGGGTTTATGATCCGTGAAGATTTCGAAATGTCGGCCATAAAGGAAGTCATGAAATTTGTTTATACTTGCTATAATAGCCAGTGCCTCCTTATCGATCTGGGCATAATTCCTTTCGGAATCTGAAAGAGTCCTTGAATAAAAGCAAATTGGACGTTCGGAACCGTCTGGAAAACAATGAGCTAGAACTGAGCCAATTCCATATGGCGAAGCATCACATGTTAGTCGAACCGGTAATTTTACGTCGTAAGGTATAAGAGCGCTGTTTGACGATAGGAGACTTTTTACTTTATCAAATGCATTTTTATGAATAGTATCCCATTTCCATACTTTTGTCTCATCCAAAAGTCTGTGAATTGGCTCTGCTATCGTTGCTTTTGCAGGAAGGAGTGAATGATAGAAATTAAGAAGTCCGAGAAAAGCTTGAAGTTCGACTTTATTCTTTGGAGCTGGAGTGTTCTGAATAACCTCTATTTTTTCAGTTAGAGGGTGTATGCCTTCGGCATCAAAACGAAACCCTAAAAAGGTGACTGAAGGAACGTCGAACACACATTTCTCTTTTTGTAATCGTAGCCCGTATTTGTCTAATCTTTGGAATACCTCTCGAAGAATGCTTGCAAGCTTTTCAGAATTTTCCGCTACTACAATGAGGTCATCCAAATAAAACTCTACCCCTTCTACACCCTTTAATAAATTTGACATTGTCTTCTGAAACTCCCCTGGTGCTGAAGAAATTCCATATTGAAGCCGTTTTACTTTGAAGGCACCTTTAAGGGTTATAATAGTTTGTGCTTTGGCTGTCTCATCATCGACAGTCAGCTGTAAGTAAGCTTGGGCGAGGTCAAGTTTGGCAAAAACTGAACCACGTGCTTCTGCTTCTACTTTGGAACGAATGGCAAATGGGATCCTCCTAGCTGGCAAATATTTTGGTGGCACAGTAGGATTTAAATGCAAAGACACCGGTGGCCCTTTATAAGTACCAAGTTCCATGTTAAAAAGTGAGTCAAATTCCTTGACGACCTCACTAAAACACGATGAAACTATTGAATTAACTCCTTGTAGTGAAATTCCTAGAGGCGAAAACCAGTTACAGCCTAAAACGTGTGTAGTGCGTGCACCCGAAGCAACCAGAAGAGACAAATTGAGAATTTCACGTCTTTTATACATGGCATTTATAATGCATTTGCCCTTGAATTCGATGGAATTTCCTTGAAAATCTTTAAAAATTGTCTCTACACAAGAAAGTTTTGGTTTAGTTTTCGGCCATAATTTATTAAAGGTATCCTCGGAGATAATCGTAAAATTAGAGCCAGAATCTACTTCAAAGTTACAATTTTTTCCATTAATAACGGCAGACGTCTGTTTTTTAAGACTCGCTACACCCGTAACGAGATTTATGCTTGAATGCCCACCATTTTTTTTTTTAAGTTTGACTGCTTTTGAAGTATTTTTTTAAAAGTTGAATTAGATTTACATACCTTTTTTATGTGTCCAAGCTTACCACAACTGTCACACACAACTGCTCGTAATCTGCATGTAACTCTTGAATGCGCCTCACCGCAGCTGTAGCAAGCACCAGGACGTAGGGTATATGTAGCATTTGACTCTTTGAAGTTTTTATTTTTGATGGCTCCTTTCCGCACGAAATTTACTTGATCGACTGCATGTGATGTCGATGCGCTCGATTTAATCATTTGAAGGCTCTGGTTTGCTGACTGCAGTCCGCTGCGACTGCCTTCTCCTGAGCAGTTTTGAATGTCAACTGCGTTTTAGCCAAAAGCTCTTCTTGTAGTCGAGAGTCTCGAAGGCCACACACGAAACGGTCACGCAACATGCGGTCTAATGATGTGGCAAAATTACAATGACTTGCCAGTCTCCGAAGGTCAGCAATGTAATCTACGATTTTTTCATCTGGAAGCTGGTCTCTTTTGAAGAATTTAAAGAAAGAAGCGGTGGAGGTGAGAAATGGTCAGAAAGTGTTTTGCAAAGCGAATCATAGTCAAGATCTGTTACCTTATTTGGCGAAACTAAAGACTCTAAAAGGTCGAATAAAGCTGCTTTGCAAAGTGTTAAGAACGTAGCTCGCTTACGATTAACCTCTGTAATGTTGTTTGCTTCCATAAAGATATCCAAACGCCGCTTGTATTATCCCCAGGAGCTCTGTTTTGTGACATCGAAAACTTCCACGTGTCCAACTGAAATTAATGAATTGTTCTGCATACCGGCCGTGTTTGAAGTATTTGTAATATTAGAATTATTCGCGGTTTGATTTTCGTTTTCTTGTTTTACGATGGGTTCCGTTGGTGACTTTTTACTTTTCTTCTTAGTTTCTGACATACTACGTTTATTAATTATTTCCAAGCCATCCCATGCTCGTCGTCACTATTATATACTTAAATAAGTACGAAACCAAACAAGTAGTTTTTATCTTATAAATTAATTCAGTTAAATTATATATTGATCTAATAATTGTTTTGAGATTAAGTATTACTATTCAATGATTAAAGAATTATAAGAGCACAATAAGAGTTGGACTGTGTGTCACGTGAAGAAAATCGGAAGTGCCATCTTGGATATAATATTTTGACAGCTCAGATTTTCCAGATGATTTGCGTTCAGGTTATTACAATGAGCTGCCTTCGGAGTTAAATCTAACATTTGTAGTTGGGACGTGACAATAAGTCTTTCTCATTTTTGATAATTTGAAAGCTCTTTCAGAGTTGACTACTCCAAAAAATGAAATGGCAAACATTTAAAGAAAATGTGTTCAGGGTTTCCCTCGTTTAATATTGAAATTCTTTTTTTTTTATTTATAAAAATGAAACAATATTTATCTTTTTCCATACCAATAAGAGGTTAGATAAAAGGCCTGTTTTTGAAGGGTATCCCCAGTAGGCCTAATCCATTTTAAATAAATAATAAGTGGAAAATAAACATGTATTCTTACATATTAATGTAACAAAACATAAAATGAACAATCATAACATAAAACAATATCACGAAAATACACGAAGTATCAATAAACCGACCGCACGGTACTAAAATCTACGCAAATAGTAATCATTTTTTCTGCAGAAAAGAGCTTATACTTATATAACTGCATTTTAACGGATTTACCGCACATTGCAATGCAAAATATTCAAACAAACACCAAGTAAGCACTTTCCCGTTGAGTACATTTTTAAAAGCCCTAAAAACAAAAGCTAGTGAACAGAAACCAAAGGAAGAACGAAGGTACAAGTTAACTACATTGGTAAGGCAACACTGCATATCAAAAGTATAATATAACATGAGGGTTGAAATGCGATAGACTATAATACTCATTACACACTACACAGTCCACACTCAGATGTGTGGCAGAAAGGCTGTGTGTAGGCTACGTTAGATTAAATGAGGAATCCATAGGCGGGTAATAAACATTTTTTCAATTCAGTATAGAGAGACTATAGGGCGCGCTACTGATTCAGTAAAAGCTCTGCCATAAGGCCTGTGAAGACAATTTATAAAGGACAGGCTATGGTACCAAATTTTCATTTGAAAAATCATACCACTGCTGATAAACGATTTTTTTACTATGACAAAATAATTTTTTTTCCAAATAAAATATACTTCCTTGCTCACTATAATTGTGTAACAGTCCTTGTACGTTGGCGTAGAAACATCTTCAATTATTATTTAACGCTTCTTGTATCATGATTTACATGCATAATCAATGGAAGGGAATTATTAGCTGTAGCTCACACATTTCTTGTCCTCACTACTACTCGTTTTTATTATGGCAACCACTACATTTTACACAGGTTTCGCCCCCCGTAAAACTTTTCGCGTTATGGTTAAAACCCCAACATTTAAAGCATCTTTAAACCAGGGTTCGGAGAACGATAAAATTTAATTCATTCGCAATCGAAAAACCAAACCGGGAATTTAATTTTTAATTCCATAGCTAATTTTATTTTTCGAATCCTTAAAAATATAATTTGTGTTCGCGAACGAATTAAATTTTGTTGAGAACTGAAAAATTTAATTCGTTTACGAATTTATCACAGAAGATCCAAAAGAAGAAAGAAAATAATTTATTTCGCTCCGTGAGAGATCTGAAATTTTCGGATCCCGAGAACAGTTCCGTATGGGAATTTTATTTTTTTTCGGATCGTGAAAAGATCGGCAAAATGTGAGAAGTATCCATATCAATCGTTTCGCGAGCGATATTTTCCGAACCCTGCTTTTAACATTAAATTTCTCATAAATAACACACCAGTCCCATTGAGTATATATTCTTTTAGCACACAATAACTCTTTAAATCAGGGTTCGGAAAATATTGTTCGCGAACCGATTAATATGGATACTTTTCACATTTTTCCGATCTTCTCACGATCCGAAAAAAATTAAATTCTCATACGTATACTGTTCTCGGGATCCGAAAATTTCAGATCTCTATCGGAACGAATTAAATTATTTTCTTTCTCGTTTTTTCATTCGTGAGAGATCGAAACAAAATATTTTTTTTCCGATTTTGTTGTTTCACGAATAGAAATTGAAAACATCCGAAAAGATCTCAAAAGGATTGGAAAAATATTATTTCTTGAATGTTTTTCGTGAAGTTTGGTTGATTTTTACGCTGTTGTTTTTAATTATGTATGTATTAATAGCCCCCGCGCCGCCGACACCATTGGAAAATAGAAGTGTGGCCAGACAATTGCCTGCAATTGCATTTATGCAAAATACCCTTTTTTCATCCACCATAAAATTTATTGACTGTACGCCAAAAGTAATAATTGGGAATTTCCCAGTGCATTGAAATACATACACTTATTCTAGAACTATTTTATTGCTATGAGCCGACGACACCTACCGACTGACGACGTCGACCAACGCCACCGCGACTGCAGCCAAGCCGCTTTGACCTGCGTCCTATTATGTATCTATGTTTTGTCACAAGATAGATAGATAGATAGATATTCTTTATTCTGTGATTACCTTTTTGAAATATACATTTATATAATTTTTTGAATAAATATTTAAGACATGACATGGACTGTCGTCTGCCTGAGGGTCATCCTTGTTTATATATTGTATTTAAGTAATTTAACATATTAAAACATAATTATTATTATTATTGTATTGGTTTTACGGTTAAGTTAAAAAAAAATAAAAAAAATTAAGAACTTTTAGATTAGTTAAATCAAAATAGACAAATTAATATTTTTTTTTTTTTTAATTTGAGGAACTTTTAGTTTAGTCAAAACAAATTTTTAGGACTTTTAGATTTGTTAAATCAAAATATTTTTCGTAATTTTTATTGAATTCAAATGAATTTAATCAATATTAGAACAAAGTTTGGCAGGATTTTCAGTTTAGTTAAAATATTTTTAAAGGACTTTTAGATTAGTTAAATCAAAACAAATTTATTCGGAGAAAGGATTCTTATGCCTGTTAATAGTTTGGCTCAAAAATTTTCATCGATGATTCGGGCTCTATATGTAATCGCTTCTTTGTAGAATTCGTAAATTCGCATCCAGTTTGCACTATTCAGATAGTTAAAAAACTCTTCATCTATCTCCGTCAGCATTGGACAAACGCCAACGAATTGTAATACATCCTCTCTCTCATGCTGATTACAGAGTGTGCAACGATCGCTAACCTCGTTACGATGGGGCCTAAAATTAAGTCTGATCAGTTCTCCTCTTATTTTAAATATGGTTCCAATGATAGAATTGTTATATTCGCTGGTGAAATAGTTTCTGTCGTTAAGATTAAACACGCACTTTGAATAGTATTGCCTTTCCGTTGGTGAGCGAGCTTTTTCAATATGCACATACCTTTCATTCTCATCAGTGACTACTATTACTTGATACAGCATCTTCTTCACTTGAACCGCATTCATACTCCAATTTAAGTTCAAGCCACAGTCCGCGGCTAACAAGTTCCATTCTCTTCCAACCAGTTTATTTTTTTGAATTGCATACTCCAGTATCTTTCTCGGTAGCCTATGCTTCTCCATATTTAGCACTCTCACAATGTAGTCAACATTTAGCTTAAGGGTTGAAATAAACAAAGATGGAAGACCAGTTTCCAAATAATACATATATTTTGGAGTGTTTATCGGTAAAAAGAATATTTTTCTTAAGAAGAAGCGTAATAGGTTTTCAACTAGCTCATACTTCTGCACTCCCCATACCTGCGCACCATAAAACATAATTGCTTGGGCAGTAGCATTAAACACTCTATATTTTAAGTCAGTCGTTATTAGCTTGTTATTATAGATTCTTTTCCAATTTACACATATTGCCGATTTAGCCTTATTTAGTTTGCTTTTGAGATGTTTCTCCAATTTCAAATTGAAAGTAAATTCCGTTCCTAAATAAATATAAGACTTAACTACATCTAACGTTTTATCCCCATATTTCCAATGCTCGTCTCTCGCCGTTCTGCCAGATCCATTCTTAAAAACCAGGACTTTTGATTTTTCCGGATTAACTTCCAGACTCCACACTTGGCAATATTCTTCCAGTTTATTGATCATCAACTGTAGAGCAGTCGGAGACTCCGCAAGAATGACAATGTCATCGACATACATGATTACTTTGATCCGATTGTTAGCAAACTCCACTCCACAATTGAGACACTCTACCAAATCATCTAGAAAAAGTGCGAATAACAAGGGGCTTAGATTACAGCCTTGTCTTACTCCCTGGTTCACTTCGATCCTCTGTGATTTTTCTTTTCCATTATATATGTATGCTAGTGTGTTTTGGTATAGTTTTTCAATAATGCGGACAAAATTAGATGACACTCCTAAATTAAATAGCTTGTATAGTAAAGCGTTTCTATTGATGGAATCAAAAGCTGCTTTGAAATCGACAAAAAAGGCATACAGTTTTTCATTTTGGTCGAGTTTCCACTGCGCAAGTGAACGAAGCACAAAGATATTATCCACTGTGGAATATCCTTTACGAAAACCACTTTGAAATTCGCTAAGCTTGTTTTCATTTTGCACCAAACTGTTCAGTCTTTCGTAAAGTATGATTGTGAATATTTTTAAGGCTGCATTCAGAAAAGATATTCCTCTATAATTTTTAAGGTCTTCTACATCACCCTTCTTGTGAATTGGCATTATAAGGGCTTCGAAGAAGTGGTCGGGGAATGTACCAAATTTCAGCATAATGTTAAGCGCTTCTGTTAATTTGATCTTAAACAAAATAATGCTATTTTTAAAGAACTCGGGTGGTATACCATTTGATCCGGCAGCCTTGCCATCTTTAAGACTTTGTAGAACAAAACTTACTTCATTTTCAGTTATATTCTTATCGAGTTTCTCAATCCAAGTTGATGGACGTGCATAACTCCATGATATTTGTGTTGAAAAATTTAAAAGTGAAGCGAAATGATTTCTTAACTTCTGCAATGGCACTGCTGCTGCTACTTTTACTTTTGAATTTCCATTTAATTTCCTCGTTATAGCCCAAAACTCGGCTGATTCTTTACTTCGACTTAGGGAAACAGCTAAATTTTCCTCATACCTCTTTTTCTTTTCTTTGCATGTATTTTTATAAAGCTTGTTAATCTCCAAGTAATCTGACCTCACGCTTGGATTTGCATATCTTCTCAGGAGATTAAGAAGGGCTAATGATCTTTTCCTTAATTGTGTACATGAAAAGTCATACCACTCATTTTTTTTGCTTAACTTTTTCGTATTTTTCATATACCTCGCTGCTTCCCATATTATTCGTTCAAGTTCGAAGATTGGAACAAACTTAAAAGAACTCCTGGTTTCACTATGAGTAAGCATGTTATACATAGTATTATGGTATTTGCTTGTTGCCGATGTTTTCCATCTTAGCATGATATTATCCGCCAGATTGTGAGTACGACATTCAGGCTGGGAATCGTTATGCTTATAGTTTATTGCGATATTCAGGAATATTGGAAAGTGATCCGAATATGTAATATCCCCTACAGCAAAATCTTTTACAAATGAGCACCACTCTCCAGCAATCAACCCATAATCAATTTCTGAGCTTCCCATCTTTGAAACAAATGTGAATTCACCTTTTTTATCGCCTTCAGTGCTTCCGTTCAATATACACAGACCGAACTCGTTACAGAGATCAACGACTTGTTTTCCTTCATTATTCATTTTAACATCTTTGCTTTTTCGATTTTGACATCCAAATGTGTTTTCTGCTTCTATGTCTCCAGTTCTTGCGTTTAAGTCACCAACTATCACTATATTATGCGATTTAAGAGAGCATACAAAATCGTAAAATAATTCATGTTCTTGTTGCCAGTTGTTGCAATTTATGTAAATTGGTATTATATACAGTGCTTTGTTCATATGCCTCATTACTATACAACCAATGTTTTCCTCTATTTTGACTTCAAACTTCGACAGAATGTTGTTTTTTATTGCTATAAGTGTACCTCCGCTTGCCCGTCCTCTCTGCTGTTTTTTTGGCTGGTAACCAAAAACAGGAATATGATGGGAAATATTTTTCAAAGCTTTTATTTCTTCCTTCTAATATATGAGTTTCGAATAAAAAAACCAAATCAAATTCTAATTAATATTTAAAAAATTCCAGGTAAAATATTTTGTTATTAAGTCCACCAACATTGTATGCTAAAAATCGTAAGTATTTTATATTACTAGAATCTCGTACCTCCATGCCATCCCTGCGCAATTGGCCAGAGCCACTTGGCAGTACTAACAGATTCTGAACACTGTTGACATTTGTTCTAAGCCTTGAGTCTGTTATCGAGCTGTCATCCACTGCTTCCTTGGTTTTAGATAACCACGATTTAAAATAATCCTGAGGAAGATGTAAATAATCGCATAATTTTGAAAAACCACAATTTGTTCCATATTTCAGGCCAAGTATAAGAACATCCATCTACCCACAGAGCATCCTCCTTCAGGGCAACTTTAGCATTTGCTTTCGCGCGTTTAATAATTTTTCTTACGTGCAACAGATGACCTGTTCTAGCTCTGATGTTCCACGGATAATCTTTTTGAACAGAGATCTTTGTGTTTTTGAGTTTTCCAGTGTGTTTTAATATAGTGTACAATATTTCTTTCGTTTTAAGTTTGACAATAAAGTTTTTGAATTTTGTATTTCATGATTTAACTTCTTTTATTTCGTCTATGATATTATTTGCCTCATCATTTGACTAATGAGAACAAACTTCTTCCACTTCAACTTTTTGATCAACCTGTTCTTTGGATTCAAGACGGAAGATCAATTTTTTTTATTGGATTGCATTTGCATTCATTTTCATTTCACTCATGCCGCATACGCGCAATTTTTATAGTGTATATGTATCAACTAAAAATTTCAAAAAAGGTCATTAAATTCATCAAAAAGAAACCTAATATTTTAAAATGGGGCAGGTTGGGGCAGCTTTTTTTTCAACACTTCATAATTTTCAGAAAGTAGTTAGCTTACAGCAAGCGTCACACTACGATCAGAGGCTCATCATAAGTGCATGTGTTAGTTGTTAGTAAGAAAATAATACAATTATAGCCTAACACATGCACAAAATACAAAACATAATAATTATTAACATGAATTACTACAGAACATCAAAAAAATAAAATAAAGACGTTTACGATAGTGGAGCACTGGTTCTAAACAATGACTTTAATCCCACCTTATTTAAATTTAAATCAGTTTAAGTTATATAAAATGCTCATTCGACTTAAAGCTTCATTCTTTCCATAGTTAGTTCTATGGAAGTCAATATGTATAAAGTCAAAAGTACGCAGGTGATGAGTTCCGCCTCGGTAATTTAAATGTATACAAGACAGCAAATAAGGTGCATCAATTTCACCATTAATGAGTTGATGAAAAAATTTTAAATCATTATTAACATGTCTTTGATGGAGAGTTTGCAATTGAGGAAACTGAATACGATGTTCATAGGTAGGTAGATCATTAGGATCTTCCCACGGAAGACCCTTTAGGGTGAAGCGAATGAAATTATGTTGAATTGATTCAATACGTTTCTTATGAATTTCTTAATAGGGAGTCCATACCTGCGAAGCATATTCAAGATGAGGACGAACATGACAATTGTATAAAGAAAGAGTAACATAGGGATCATTGAACTCCTTTGCCCAGCGTTTTATAAAACCAAGCATAGAACTTGCTTTATTAACAATAAAATTAATGTGATGTGTAAATTCTAAGTTGGAACAGAAATGAACACCTAAATCTTTAAATGTGAAGACGCGACCGAGTTTTTGCTTTGATATACAATAATCAAATGTACTACCGATTCGATTTTTAGTAAAAGTTACCGTCTGGCATTTAAAAGGGTTGAGGGAAAGGCTATTTTTGCCACACCAAAATGTGAAACTATCAATGTCGGCTTGTAAAAGGGTGCGATCTTGGGTGGACTTTATTATCTTAAAAATGTTCATGTCATCAGCAAAAATAAGAACATAACTTATTATCGACAAAGATGTAGGCTTAGCCATGAAACATAAACGTAAAAAAAGAATTTCCTCAACTATACATAATACCATTCATACAGCCAACACTTTTGAAATACCAGTTAAGCGTTTCACAAAATACACGCCTTCAGCACCACCTTGGCAACTGGAAAAATCCTCCATCCTATTACACCTACATGAATTTCCTAAAGATATCACCAATAAAAACTATCTACTTTCTGTTCTCAAAGCTATTTTAAACACGAAATATGATTGTTCAACTATTGCTAAGATACGAGATTTAATTATTAAAACACCCACTAAAATCAAACTTATGTGGACACCCGGTCATGTGGATATAGTGGGTAACGAATTCGCAGATAAAGCTGCAAATTCAGCTCACAACTCCCCAACAATCTTACGTGAAACTTTCACAAGAAAAGACCTCAAGGGATTAATAATTAACAAATTCTCAAACTACCTACAAAATGAGTGGTCCGACTATGTACACCACTACCAAACAATCAATCCCATCAGAAGCAAACCTGTCTATCCATACAATATAACCAATTTCAACATTATTAATTTTACTCGTCTGCGAATTGGGCACACCCAATTTACACATCAGCATATCCTAAAAAAAGAAACACCTCCAATATGTCCAAAATGCAACAGTGTCATAAACATATCTCATCTCTTAGGCCCGTGCTATCTTTCCCAAAATCTTCCTCAAGACCAACGACAATACAACATGATAGAGCAACTTCAAAATCCAAACAAAAACAATATTGAATTAATTAATAAACTACTTCAGAAACACAAATTAAAAATATAACATAAAAAACAAAACAAAAATATACATATACATATACATAAAAATAATAATAATGTAAATACTATACATAACGCATATTATATATATTATAAATAATTTATAACTTAAATTAAATTTAATTATAATATTATTCCATTTCCTATATACAGTCTTTATCCTTATAAAAAAGAGCCGAAAGTTCTTTGATGCTAGTGCTCTTTAAAACACTGTTTAATAATAGATTTTAATTTATTGTTAATCTCTTATAAATAAATAAATAAAAAAGAACATAACTTGAGCGTAGACATGACGATACGTCATTTATAGATAAGATGAATAGAAAAGTGCCAAGATGGCTTCCCTGGGGAACACCAGATTAAGCAACAAAAGGTTCAGAATGACAATTTCTAAATTTTACCTCATAGGATCTGTTTTCAAGGTATGATTTGATCCAAGCTAAGAAAAATGGTGGAAAACCAAGAGCTTTAAGTTTAAATAAAATAATTCCGTGGCTAAGTTGGTCAAAAGCTTTGGAAAAGTCAGTGTATATGCAGTCAACTTCATAACCTTGTTCTAAAGCGTTTGAACATACACTGCCAATCACTAGGATGAGGCCACATATTTTTCAACCGATTTTCGGTCCGATACCTGTTGGAATTTGTTTAACCCGGAAAATTTTACTACATGAGAGTAGGTACATATTTTCTTAAAACAAAGTGATACAATTATAGGGTTAATTAGAAAAGACCGTTGGAATTTCCCTACATTAATGAATGAGCTACCTAAAAGGATATAAAAAAGTGCGTCACTAGGATGAGGCCATTGCGAATATTTCGTTGTAGAAGTTCACATCAGCAATTTTTTTCAAAATTTTGGTTGCAATATTTAAGAACGTTTTACAAATAACTCTTTTTATTAAATTTCAATTACAAATGTGTTCCGGAAAGACGTTGACAGTGGCAGAAAGAGGACAAATCAATGCTTTCAAGGAAATGGGACTCTCAAGCCGAGAAATAGCAAGCAAGCTGAACAGAAGTAAGACAGTTGTAAACAACTATCTTGCTGATCCTCAAAACTATGAAAAAAACCAAAAAGGACGCACAGCCCAAGCAACAACATCCCGGGAAAAGCGGTTAATTTAAATCATTATTAACATGTCTTTGATGGAGAGTTTGCAATTGAGGAAACTGAATACGATGTTCATAGGTAGGTAGATCATTAGGATCTTCCCACGGAAGACCCTTTAGGGTGAAGCGAATGAAATTATGTTGAATTGATTCAATACGTTTCTTATGAATTTCTTAATAGGGAGTCCATACCTGCGAAGCATATTCAAGATGAGGACGAACATGACAATTGTATAAAGAAAGAGTAACATAGGGATCATTGAACTCCTTTGCCCAGCGTTTTATAAAACCAAGCATAGAACTTGCTTTATTAACAATAAAATTAATGTGATGTGTAAATTCTAAGTTGGAACAGAAATGAACACCTAAATCTTTAAATGTGAAGACGCGACCGAGTTTTTGCTTTGATATACAATAATCAAATGTACTACCGATTCGATTTTTAGTAAAAGTTACCGTCTGGCATTTAAAAGGGTTGAGGGAAAGGCTATTTTTGCCACACCAAAATGTGAAACTATCAATGTCGGCTTGTAAAAGGGTGCGATCTTGGGTGGACTTTATTATCTTAAAAATGTTCATGTCATCAGCAAAAATAAGAACATAACTTATTATCGACAAAGATGTAGGCTTAGCCATGAAACATAAACGTAAAAAAAGAATTTCCTCAACTATACATAATACCATTCATACAGCCAACACTTTTGAAATACCAGTTAAGCGTTTCACAAAATACACGCCTTCAGCACCACCTTGGCAACTGGAAAAATCCTCCATCCTATTACACCTACATGAATTTCCTAAAGATATCACCAATAAAAACTATCTACTTTCTGTTCTCAAAGCTATTTTAAACACGAAATATGATTGTTCAACTATTGCTAAGATACGAGATTTAATTATTAAAACACCCACTAAAATCAAACTTATGTGGACACCCGGTCATGTGGATATAGTGGGTAACGAATTCGCAGATAAAGCTGCAAATTCAGCTCACAACTCCCCAACAATCTTACGTGAAACTTTCACAAGAAAAGACCTCAAGGGATTAATAATTAACAAATTCTCAAACTACCTACAAAATGAGTGGTCCGACTATGTACACCACTACCAAACAATCAATCCCATCAGAAGCAAACCTGTCTATCCATACAATATAACCAATTTCAACATTATTAATTTTACTCGTCTGCGAATTGGGCACACCCAATTTACACATCAGCATATCCTAAAAAAAGAAACACCTCCAATATGTCCAAAATGCAACAGTGTCATAAACATATCTCATCTCTTAGGCCCGTGCTATCTTTCCCAAAATCTTCCTCAAGACCAACGACAATACAACATGATAGAGCAACTTCAAAATCCAAACAAAAACAATATTGAATTAATTAATAAACTACTTCAGAAACACAAATTAAAAATATAACATAAAAAACAAAACAAAAATATACATATACATATACATAAAAATAATAATAATGTAAATACTATACATAACGCATATTATATATATTATAAATAATTTATAACTTAAATTAAATTTAATTATAATATTATTCCATTTCCTATATACAGTCTTTATCCTTATAAAAAAGAGCCGAAAGTTCTTTGATGCTAGTGCTCTTTAAAACACTGTTTAATAATAGATTTTAATTTATTGTTAATCTCTTATAAATAAATAAATAAAAAAGAACATAACTTGAGCGTAGACATGACGATACGTCATTTATAGATAAGATGAATAGAAAAGTGCCAAGATGGCTTCCCTGGGGAACACCAGATTAAGCAACAAAAGGTTCAGAATGACAATTTCTAAATTTTACCTCATAGGATCTGTTTTCAAGGTATGATTTGATCCAAGCTAAGAAAAATGGTGGAAAACCAAGAGCTTTAAGTTTAAATAAAATAATTCCGTGGCTAAGTTGGTCAAAAGCTTTGGAAAAGTCAGTGTATATGCAGTCAACTTCATAACCTTGTTCTAAAGCGTTTGAACATACACTGCCAATCACTAGGATGAGGCCACATATTTTTCAACCGATTTTCGGTCCGATACCTGTTGGAATTTGTTTAACCCGGAAAATTTTACTACATGAGAGTAGGTACATATTTTCTTAAAACAAAGTGATACAATTATAGGGTTAATTAGAAAAGACCGTTGGAATTTCCCTACATTAATGAATGAGCTACCTAAAAGGATATAAAAAAGTGCGTCACTAGGATGAGGCCATTGCGAATATTTCGTTGTAGAAGTTCACATCAGCAATTTTTTTCAAAATTTTGGTTGCAATATTTAAGAACGTTTTACAAATAACTCTTTTTATTAAATTTCAATTACAAATGTGTTCCGGAAAGACGTTGACAGTGGCAGAAAGAGGACAAATCAATGCTTTCAAGGAAATGGGACTCTCAAGCCGAGAAATAGCAAGCAAGCTGAACAGAAGTAAGACAGTTGTAAACAACTATCTTGCTGATCCTCAAAACTATGAAAAAAACCAAAAAGGACGCACAGCCCAAGCAACAACATCCCGGGAAAAGCGGTTAATTTTAAGTATTGCTTCAAATTCTACTCAATCAGCTACTAAAATAAGGTCCAAAAGCGGAATATTAGCCAGTATTTCGACAGTCCGAAGGATAATAAGAAAAGATGGTACTATCCAGAGAAGAAAACTCAAAAAGAAACCTGTTCTAAAGCAAGTACACAAGGAGCTGCGAATGAACTTTGCAACAGAACTTGTCTCTTGGAGCAGAACTTGTCTCTTGGAGCAGTCAATGGAAACGCGTTGCCTTTCGGATGAAAAAAAGTTTAACCTTGCCGGCCCCGATGCGATGGTTGCAAATTTTATTTCTATGATTTAAGAAAAGAGGAACTAATTTTGGGAAGACATCACAGCCGTACATCCGGTGTTATGGTGTGGGGAGCTATCACCTACTATGGCAAAATCGAATTGGAGTTTCTTTCTACAACAATAAAAGGAAACAGCTACAAATGCTTGTTGGAAAGGGCATTTCCGAAGATGAAAAATATTTTTGGACCTCTGCCTTGGATTTTCCAACAAGACAATGCCCCCATCCACACTTCCAGGGTTGTCAAAAGCTGGATTTTATCAGAAAACGTAGAGCTTTTGCCATGGCCACCCTATTCACCGGACTTGAACATAATCGAAAACGTATGGGCATGGCTATCTCGAAAAGTTTATGAAGGCGGTAGACAATTTGAAGACAAGGACTAATTAATTGAAGCTATCCGTGATGCCTGGGACGAGATTTCACTTGACTATTTAAAAAAACTTTATGATTCCAATTCAAACCGTCTAATAGAGGTCATATCGAAAAATGTGGGACATACTCATTATTAATTGAGAAAAACTTAATAAATAAATGTTTGAAAACCAAAAACTGTTAACATTTCTTTCATTTTTTTGATATTTTATAAGATTTTTCATGTGGCCTCATCCAAGTGACGCACTTTTTCATACTGTTTTTAAGTAGCTCTTTAATTAATGTAGGGAAATTCCAACAGTCTTTTCTATTTAACCCCTTAATTTTATAACTTTTTTTAAAGAAAATATCTACCTACTCAAAAGTAGTAAATTTTTATGGGTACGAAATTTCCAGCAGGTATAAAGAACGAAAATCGATTATGTGGCCTCATCCTAGTGATTGTCAGTGTATATTTGAGAATGTGAGGAGATTAGTGACGGTTGATCTTTTTTTCACAAAACCATGTTGCTGTTCGCAAATGAGATTTTTACTAAAAAATGCTACACTTTCACAAACAACTTGTTCAAACAATTTAGTGATGCAAAAAAGCTTTGCAATGGGCCTGTAGTTTGTTATATCCGCCTTGTTACCTTTCTTGAAAATTGGTGTAAGAAATGACTTCTTCCATATACTGTGAAATTTGCCTGTTTTTAGAGAAAGTTTGAATAAGAACGAAAGGGGTTCAACTAAAGCATTACTACAATTTTTTAATACTATCGGGGGAATACCATCGGGACCGGCTGAGCAGTCATCATTCAACGCGGATAAAAGATCAAGGACCGTACTCTGTAGCACAGGGATGTGACTACAGCTAGTCTGCGGAAAGGAGTGAAGATTATGAAAATATACTTTATCAACTTCTTGAGGGCTATTAACAAAAGATTCACGGAAATTTGTTGCGAAAGCGTTACAGATATCAACAGTTTTATTTAGAGAAAGATTCTTGTAAGTGAAGTTAACTGGGAAGCCATCTGATTTTTTCTTTAAGTTTACAAGTTTCCAAAATTGTTTAGGATTCTCTTTCAAAGAGGTGCCCATATCAGTAACATAAATAGCATATACAAAATTTGAAAGAGACTTAAATTCGTTAAAAAGTTCAACATAAAAAGAGAAATTGATTGGAGACAGAGATTTGAGATAAGTTTTCCATGCCTTATTTCTTTTGTTACGCAGTAAACGTAATTCTTTCGTGTACCAAGATTGGCTAAAGTTTGTATTTCTTGATTTCTTTAAAGGTACATTTTTTTCTAAACAATTATTTAAGATCTTATAGAAATTTGAAACTGCTTCGTCAATATTAGAAATGCTAAAGTATCAGCAATTCCAGAAATGGTTAAATCTTCAGACAACAACTGGAAATTAGCTTTTCTGAAGTCAAAATTATATAAGCAGTCAAAGGAATTACTGTGTTCAGTAAGGTAATTACTTAAGTCAAGAAAAATTTCCAAGGGGGATGATATTTATCAATATTAGTAATTCCTGAATTAGATTCTAGAACAAGAGTACTAATAGCGTCAGAAGAAAAGACTAAATCGAGAATTCGATTTTTTGAGTTTTAATACAGCTCGTTTGTTGTAAGTCAGTAAAAAGGATTTTATCGAGAAAAGATAGTTCCAATTGTGAAGAAGAGAGAGAGGCTTCAAGGCAAGATTCGTCTTCCGATGGAATCCAATCAATGTGTGGTAAATTAAAGTCACCTAGAAGTAAGATATTGGTGTCAGAGCAGGACATACTGATAACAAAGTCTAATGCCAGGGAGAGTTCGCTATAAACAGACTCTAAACTTTTTGGAATATAAACGTTTAAAATGAAAATAGTCTTAGTCTGTACCATTAACTTAACACATACCAGTTCAATTGATAGTTCAAACCGAAAAGATACAGACGAAGAGAAATATGTATTTTTTACCGCTATGAGAACACCTCCACCTAAATCCTTTGCATTACCAACATAACGATCATTTCTGTAAACTTCGAACTCTTGACTGAAAAGTTCTGTGTCGGAAAAGCTTGAATTAAGCCAAGTTTCTGTCAAAACGAATACGTCGTGTGGAAATGATTAAGAGTTAAGAAAAATGTCAGCAGTCTTACTACGAAGTCCCTTTACGTTTTGGTAGAAGAGGGCAAGCCTGTTGAGTTTTTTGGCTTGGTTTTCATTAAAACACCTCGTTTTTGACTTTGTAAAAATTCTTTGACCAAAGTCTCTGCGGGCCATATATTAGTATTGCAAATGGGATCGAAGAATGTAGGATTCGTTACTATTTTGAAAGAGGAAACAAAGCTGTTTGGTTTACTGATCTTAGTACACCTAATGGATGAGCTACAAGGTATGCTCTTGGTAGATACTAAGTGCGAAGTTATATCTTCTGGCGTTGTTACTGGGTCCAGACGAGATATAAAAATAATTTTTGCTTTCAAAACAGCTTTGATAGGGATGGAATTGGTTGTTATTGTAACGGAGTCGCTATCGGGAGCTGAATTTGAGCCAGAAATTTGAGGTATATGGGGGGTTCGGGTAGGATCTATAAGTATTGGGGTGATGTTGACATTTGTTCTTTTTGAGGGCGCGGTAGAAATTCTAGCAAGCTCGGAGTTTTCTCGGCTTCTTTTTTTGACTTTTTCTTTTGTTTTTCAGGTACACTTTCTTATTAACACCAGAACCTGATTGCGCGAGAATATCTTCACCTGCAGAAGAGAAAGTAGAAGGAATATTGGGTTGTCCTTGATCATTTGTCGAAGTAGAATTGTCAACCATGATGTTGGTTACAGAGTATGAATTTAACTTACAAACTGCAGTGTTGAATGACTTCAGTACCCCTTCAAAGTCTTTAGAAAGTTTTAAAATGTCAGCTTTAAAAGAAGACATTTTAAAAGCTAGTTGGGATACAGAGAGCTTACGGCACTCGTGACAGTACCAGTAAGCAAATTTCGAATTGGCTATTTTTTCAACAAATGCATTCGTTGAACCAACGCATTTTGCATGGTAAAGATTACCACAGTGTCCGAAACAAGCAAATAGTGGATTATTATTGGAACCCTCTTGGCAGTTTTTATTGAAGCAATCCATATTTAAAAAAAAGTGTTTAATGAAATAAATTATAAAAAATAAAGATATATTTAAAAAGATATAATAATAATAATAAAAGAAAAATAATAATAATAATCACGGGGCGGAACTCGTACCTAGGTGTTTCAACAAGAGTCGCAATTATGTCACGCTCTTGCTATCTGACCTACGCAAGGGCTCGATATTTTGGTGACAAAATGTATTGATATAAAAACCAAAAAGGTGGAATCAGTTCAATCGAACAAAGAAAATAGGGGAAAATTAAATTGGAATATATTTTAAAACAAAGAGCACTCACACATGGACTAGGGAACACTTTGGTAAAAACAAAAATACTGCACACCTTACCGGGGAGAACTTTTGTTTCAAACAATATATCACAAATTAAACAAAATTAAAATTGATTAAAAAAAAACTATTGAATACAATTACTTCATAAATAACATAAATAAAAAAATAAAAAAATTCACTTATTCAGTGAGAATTGACACCACTACAAATATTTAAACACAATTTCTATAGGAAAAATAATAAAAAACATAGAGCCTATAGTAAACACGACTGACTAAGCTGTTTAATTTATGCCATTTTGAACATAAACAAATCTTCCAATATATATCGACAATAAATGGAAAAGGTTTATGTTCGTATTGTTTAAATGATTCAATGGCGAGAATACGATAACTTTGGCGTCAAGACTTAATAACGGGATCTTGTAGAGGGGTTCAAAATACGCATGTTTTACTACATATATGAGGGGGGGTCTATCTCCCCCCGTTTAGATGGTAGGAACAATTTAAAATAAATATGCTTTGAATGAACAAATAGTTGTCAACAAATAACGGTAATACTTACAATTAAGTATGATACATTTTTTTAAAGCATATATTCTATTTTATCAGCCTGTTTTTAAATCAAGTGAAAAAAATTCATAGTTTTCGAGAAAACTAGTTTTAAAACCAATATTTGCCCAAAAAATAGCTTAAAATTAATTTTGAAGAGTTATTTTTCACATTTTTTGATTTACAATTAATAATTCTTAATCAAAAACAGAAAACCATATAAATGTACATATGTTTAATAGTGTTATATGTATACACTCTTTATCTCTTTTAATATCGTGTTATACTAGAATAAAGGAGAACTCGCTTCTTTAAGCATCGAGAAACATCTAGTGGTTAAGAGGGGAACTTGCTTCGTTAAGCTTCGAGAACAACCTAGCAGATTCTCGAACCGATTTGAGGTATATAAATAGGCGCTCGGAAGCAAAGCGGATTATTATTGATTGTGAATTGCAATAAAGTAAAGACTGTGTTTGAAAAGTGATAATTGAAAGTGTTGAATAAAGAATTTTTGTGAGCGATTTAAATAAAGTAAATTTTGTTTTATTTACAAGTGTAAATAAGTTTTAATTATCGGACCAAGCCGAAATATTACATTGGTGTCAGAAGTGGGATTAAAACTTATTGAGAATAAAAACAGTGAGCAGTGAATAAACGATTTTGTGTGAAGTAGTGAAGTTAAAAAAAAAAAAATGAGTAAAGTTTTGAAAGACTTAACTGTCCCTGAGCTAAAGGCCGAACTAAGCAAACTTAAGTGGCTTAAGTGGGACAGGCGTAAAAACTGAACTCGTTAAACGGCTGCAGGAATATCTGGAGCAGCAAAATGAAGACCCAGATACGTTTGCTTTCGAATTAGAAGCAAAAGTGGAAGAGGTAAATGCAAATGTTGCCTTATCTAACATGGTGTCAGTTCTTTTAGCCAAATTTGAAGAAAATGAAAAGAATGTTCTGAAACAACTAGAAACTCAAAGGAATGATGTCATGAAACAACTAGAAGCCCAAAGAAGCGACCAAAAGCAAGAACAGCAGAATGTCCTGAAACAACTAGAAGCCCAAAGAAGCGACCAAAAGCAAGAACAGCAGAATGTCCTGAAACAACTAGAAGCCCAAAGAAGCGACCAAAAGCAAGAACAGCAGAATGTCCTGAAGCAACTAGAAGCCCAAAGAAGCGACCAAAAGAAAGAACAGCAGAATATTCTAGAGCGGTTCGACGAACAGAGAAACCTTTTAGAAGGCAGGTTTGCGGTCTTCGAAGGAAAAATCAACACTATCGACGAGCGCGTCGAAAAACAAAATGCACGTTTCGAGAAAATGGACGAACGAATCGAAACCATTACAAATGAACTGGAAAAAGTGTGAAAGATGAAAGCTCGAGAACCTTCTGGTGAGTGCTCAAGGAAGAGAGAAGTGAATCCTCCAAGCTTTGATGGGCAGATTCCGTGGTCAATCTACAAGAAACAGTTTGAGGCAGCAGCGTTAACAAACGGCTGGGACGATCACAAAAAATACATTGCTCTTACGCTTGCTTTAAGAGGATCTGCTGCTGAACTGCTACAAACCATCCCAGCGGAGAAGAGTGGCGACTTCATAGTTCTGGTAAACGCAATCGAACAGCGGTTTGGGGATAGCCACATGACAGAAGTCTTCCGAGTTCAGCTTAACAATAGGACACAGAAAAGAGGTGAAACTCTGCAGCAGCTTCAGGCAGATATCGAGCGATTGGTTCACCTGGCATATCCAACAGCTGGTAACGAGATAGTAAATCAACTTGCTGTTGAAGCCTTTGTGAGAGCTGTGGGCCATATAAATCTCCAAAGGGCTATCCGCACTGCCGGAAAGCGAACACTACCAGAAGCATTGGCTTTCGCTCTGACGATGGAAGCTGCAGAACAAGCTTCCCAAAACGTGCATCGCGTAAGGGAAATAGAAGTCCAAGAATGTTCTTGTCAGAAGTCTACTGTGGAAAGGAGTCAGCGAGACGGACCAGCACGATGCTGGAACTGCAATAAGACTGGGCATCTACAGCGACAGTGCAGATTACCGCGAAGAGGAACCGCATGCCAACACTGTGGAAACAGAAGTTATTCAAATGGTCAAAGTAACACCAACAATGTTGCTTCCGAAGTTGTTTCCCACCCGGGAAACGAATATCCTGGTATAGATGGCCCCAGAAACAACATCCAGGTTTCTCAAACGAAACGTGACAACAAGAGCCTGACCGTGGAAGCAAGTATAAACGGCAACAAATGTGTGGCTACCATTGACACCGGTGCCACGGCGTCCATCATACGGCAAGACCTTGTTAAGAAGGCATGGCTCCACAACACCAACACCTATCGTCTAAGGACTGCAACTGGAGAGGCCGCAAAAGTTTATGGTGAGGTACGTCTTAAGATCCGCATGTCAGAGTTAGATACTCTCACCTGTTCCTGGTAGCAGATATATGCGATGAGTGCATTGTCGGCGTCGATTTCATGAAAGATCACGGAGTGATATTGGCCATCAGGAACCAAGTCCTGAAATATCGAAACCTCGAGATTCCGATGATCTATGGGACTAACTCGTTTGAAACCTCGCCATCTGTGAAAACCGTCATCAATGAAGATCTCACTTTGCCTGCTTCTTCAGAGGTATTCGTGTGGACGAAATTGAAGGGTAAGCCTGGCAGCCATCGATACCTCATGGTCGAACCAGCATCTGTAAAGTCCTCCCAAAACGACACCATTGATAAGACTCTTGTGAGACCTTTAAAAAACATGGTTCCGGTACGAATACTGAACATCAAGCCGTATGAAGTTAAGCTTAGAAAAGGTGAGATTGTCGGACAATGCGAATCTGTATCAGCTATAACAAGGATCAACGAAGAAGAGTCAAGGCAATCCTTGAAGTGCGAAGAGCTAAACTCCATAAAGACGAACATTCTCAAGTCATCTAATCTTGGCCACCAACAACGAAGAACTGCAGAAGGTCTCCTCGAAGAATTTGCAGACATCTTTTCGTCATCGAAAGGTAAATATGGCAGAACGCAACTGGTGCAACATCGAATCAATACCGGGGATGCAAGGCCGATTCGTCAACCTGCAAGACGCCTTCCACTAGCCAAACAAGGTGAGGTTGAAGAACTGATAACCACCATATAGGAAGAAGGTTTGATCGAAAACTCTAAAAGCCCTTGGGCGTCTCCAGTGGTCCTGGTAAAGAAGAAAGACGGATCAACCCGCTTTTGCGTGGACTATCGAAGGTTGAATGATGTGACAAAGAAGGGTAGCTACCCTCTGCCTAGGATCAGTGATACTCTGGACGCAATGGAAGGAGCACAATGGTTTTCAACTTTGGACTTGAAAAGTGGTTACTGGCAAGTCGAAATCCATCCTGAAGACAAAGAAAAGACAGCATTCTCAACAGGAAACGGATTGTGGCAGTTCAAAGTGATGCCTTTTGGACTTTGCAATGCTCCAGCAACTTTTGAGCGCCTAATGGAATGCGTCCTGCAAGGACTCACATGGAAATCTTGCCTGGTCTATTTGGATGACGTCATAGTATACGGGAAAACATTCGACGAACACTGTACAAATCTGAGAGCCGTGTTTCAAAGACTTCGAGAAGCACACCTCAAGCTTAACCCAGAAAAGTGTTCACTCTTCAAAACCGAAGTGAAATATCTGGGACATATCATCTCATCCCAAGGAGTAAAAACGGATCCTGATAAGGTTGACACCATGAAGAATTGGCCAACACCACAGGACAAACACCAACTCCGAAGCTTTCTGGGTCTAGCCAATTACTATAGGTGCTTTGTGAAGGACTTTGCTGGAATCGCCAAGAGTCTACATCAGCTAACGGAAAAGGGAAAGCAGTTTAAATGGTCAGGTGAGTGCGAGCGCAGCTTTCAAGAGCTCAAGCAACGCTTGTGTAATGCACCAGTGCTGACCTACCCAACTCCAGAAAAACAGTTCATAATTGATGTTGATGCCAGCAATGTCGGGATAGGTGCTGTACTATCGCAGGTGCATAATGGCGAAGAAAAGGTGATTGCCTATTACAGCAAGGTACTCTCGAAGTCGAAAAGAAACTATTGTGTGACCAGAAGAGAACTTCTTGCACTGATTTTGGTAACAAAGCACTTCCATAAGTATCTCTATGTTTCTTCTCCGAACTGACCATGGAGCACTTAACTGGCTTTTGAATTTCAAGAATCCAGAGGGTCAAATGGCAAGGTGGATTGAGAGACTGCAGACGTACGATTACGAAATTCAACATCGAAAGGGGAAGCTTCACTCAAATGCAGATGCACTGTCTCGGAGACCATGCAAGCAAGACTGTAAGCATTGCAGACGACAAGAAGAAAAAGAGGTGGTTACTGTCCAACGAACCAGAGCCGATCCCATTTATGGCTGGAGCAACGACGAGTTGAGGAAGGCTCAACAAGAAGTCTCAGATATCGAACCCATCCTCGCTTGGAAGGAACACCAGGAAAAACCAGAATGGGCTGATATCTCCGATAGAAGTCAGACCCTGAAGGCCTATTGGGCACAGTGGGACTCGTTTCATGTCCAAGAGGGTGACCTTCGACGTAAATGGGAATCAGCAGATGGAAAGTCTTATGTAATGCAGCTAGTCTTACCGAGATCGAAGGTTATTGACGTTCTGCGAGAGATGCATGGTGGAGTTTCGGGAGGCCATCTAGGAGTGAACAAGATGCTAGAAAAGGTTCGACAACGATTTTACTGGCTACATGCAAGGGAGGATGTCGAGAAGTGGTGCCGAAAATGCGATGCCTGTGCTGCCACCAAAGGCCCGAACAAAAAGAACCACAGCCAAATGCAGCAGTATAATGTCGGAGCACCCTTCGAAAGGATTGCAGTAGACGTAGCGGGTCCATTTCCGCAAACAAATAATGGAAATCGTTATATTCTGGTCGTCATGGATTACTTCAGCAAGTGGCCTGAAGCATACGCCATTCCAAACCAAGAAGCCAAAACAGTCGCAGACCAAATTGTCTTCAACTGGGTGAGCAGATTCGGCGTTCCATTAGAACTGCTTTCTGACCAGGGAAGGAATTTTGAATCAAACATATTTCAGGAAGTTTGTGGGCTTCTTGACATCAAGAAGACAAGAACAACACCACTTCACCCACAATCTGATGGCATGGTCGAACGATTCAACCGAACCCTGAAGGAACTTCTTTGCAAAGTTGTGGACGACAACCAGCGAGATTGGGATCGACATATTTCACTGTTTTTGATGGCGTATCGAAGTGCAAGACATAGCTCAACTGGCCATACACCTTCTGAGATTTTGATGGGAAGGAACATCAGACTGCCGAGCGAAATAAAATTTGGATGTCCCACGTCGGAGCCGCAAGCCGAGGATGACTACATTGATGACCTCAGAGAAAGACTCCTTCAGATCCACGACAATACCAGGTTGAAAATAAGGATGTTCAGTGACCGAATGAAGACACGCTACGATATACGAGCGACAACAACAGAGTTCCAAGCAGGAGATCGCTTGTGGCTTTACAATTCCCATCGACAAAAAGGGTTGTCACCGAAACTTCAACGGGACTGGGAAGGTCCATATACAGTCATTACAATAATCAACGATGTCGTGTACCGGATACAAAAGGGAGTCAGAGGAAAACCTAAAGTTGTACATCGCGACCGGCTACATCGCTACAGTGGTGATGAGAACGATGGATTTGTTCGGGACGATCAATCCTAAGGAGGGGGCAATGTTATATGTATACACTCTTTATCTCTTTTAATATCGTGTTATACTAGAATAAAGGAGAACTCGCTTCTTTAAGCATCGAGAAACATCTAGTGGTTAAGAGGGGAACTTGCTTCGTTAAGCTTCGAGAACAACCTAGCAGATTCTCGAACCGATTTGAGGTATATAAATAGGCGCTCGGAAGCAAAGCGGATTATTATTGATTGTGAATTGCGATAAAAGAAAGACTGTGTTTGAAAAGTGATAATTGAAAGTGTTGAATAAAGAATTTTTGTGAGCGATTTAAATAAAGTAAATTTTGTTTTATTTACAAGTGTAAATAAGTTTTAATTATCGGACCAAGCCGAAATATTACAATAGTTTTAGAGAAAATTGGAAATTAACAAAATAAATATTTTAATTCAATTAATATTATTTAATGAAAATACTACATATGTATATATATATACATAGGATAAATTATTTTTTTTTAGTACAGCCTAGTTGAATTCAAAAGAAACTTTGCATACATAGGGGTGGAATCGTGTACGGTGATTTTTGATAGTTGACAGTAAAATTTAAGAAAATTCAAATTTTATTTAACCTTTGTATATGAAAACTATAGTACTCTCATGGCTGAGGTCGAATGGTGCGGCATCTATTTTTCTTTTCGTTAAACGTCGCGTGGAGACATTATTTAAAGATGGGAGACATGCAACTGACGAGAATTCAAATCGAAGTGAGACAAGGAAAGACTATACAATTTTTGTGAGAGTTAGAAAAACTAAAAAAAACGGACATTTTGCTGTTTTGGGAGACTTTGATTTGTTTACATTTTTTGTGGTCGAGTATGCTTTACGGTAGTCGTCTTTACCAGACGACACACAAAGCAGGTGAAAGAAACAATTTTGGGTAGGCATTTCGTATTCCTGTATGGTTTGATCTTTGGTGAGTTTTGTGTTGTTGATGATCAGATGGATGTAATTTAGATAGGTAGGTAGGTATGGAAATATAATTAATTTAATGTTTTAAGTCCGAGCGTTAAGGAGTATGAAAAAGGTTTGCAAGAGTTTTAAATTTTTGAAAATCCAAAATAAAGCTAAATATTATGTGAATGGTTATCCTATGCAAAACAATGTAGGTTCTTATTCATCTTTAAAAGACTACCTTATTGAAAATTATGAACTTGGTAGATAAGTATAAGGAAATTATGTTCATATTTAGAAATAGAAATGGTTTAAATATTATGTGTTCTCTTTTTAATACTTGCCATGAAAAAATGTTGTTTAAATGTATCTGCATAGGTCGGTAGGTATGTATATTTTTTTTCTTATTAAAATAAGAACTTTAAATGTTCCTTTTTAGACTAGTTTTTCTTACTTATCATCTTATTTTGCATTTTTAATTCTTTTGAAGCTTCGAAAAGAAACTTGATAGGTAAGTAAGTAAAGCATTTTTTTTTTATTTACATACCTACTTTTGTGTGTACCTGTAGATGTGTTAGTTCCTTTTATTTAACTAGTTAAATACCTTATCAAAACTTTTATGTCCTAAAAATGATGGGCAAAAAAAGCCAGGCACCGTGACTTACCTAGGTAGATAAGTTTGCCAATTAAAAAAGTCTTAAGATCATTTTTCATTAATTTTAGTTAAATCGTTTCAATTCTTTTTTCAAATAATAGATATGTACATAATCTGTATGTATATACTTTATGACATCAATTGTAGCTAGATTATGCATCCAGTAATTTTTATAAGAGTATTTTACTAATTTCGACTTTTACAAGTTTGCATTTCAATCGACTTGAAGTCAAAAATGTAGCTACCATGTATTACAAGTCATTCCAAAATTTGGATTGTTATAGGTTAGTTCTCCTTTTACATATTCTGCAAAACTCATACATTTATTTCATTTGAGGGATTTTTTTTCCTAACAGTCAGTTATAAAACATTTTTTCCCATTTCCTTATTGATAAGAATAAAGAAATTGTAGTAAAAGTTTTTGAATTGGGTTATCAAGCTATTTTTAAAAAGATATAAACCTTAGATACATACCTAGTAAAAAATGGAAATAGAATTAATTTCCATTTTCTCTTTAGGTATAGGTAGGTACCTACATATTGCAAACAAGGTTTTTAAACGGCAAATAAGTTATAAGATTTTTGATAACTCTAGCCTGAATAAAACTTCAACATCACTCTATGTATGTATATCGTCAGGTTTTTAAAAATGAAAAGAGAGAGATATTAATCGATTGATACAAATTTTAATAATAAAAAAATTATAATCAGACTTAAGAAATTTCTGGAGACATTTATACCAATTTTTTATATAACTTTTTGTGGTTTTTATTTTGTTGTAAAAAATGTTAATTTGATTTTTCTCAATATTTTATAATTTATTAAAAATTGTATTATTTATGTATGATGAAAATAAAATACATTGGAAGTCAATATCATTGCTTGTAGTGAAGATATTTGACTCGAAAAACAATTTTGAATATTTTTAATAAAACTTTTAATAAAACTGTCAATACGATAAATGTCAAAAATGTACCATATTCTAACATGTGCATTATGCAAACAATAAACTCTCGACATATTCAAGTAAAAAAAACACATTTTCTTAACTTAGTTTTGGTTTTAGGTTTCTATTTTTTGTAAAAGAGCTTTCAAATCGATATTTGTCACAATTATTCCATATTTTAACAGTTGTATTTGTATAATAAAAATCAATTTGAAGTCAAAATCTGTTGTATTGAGATTCAAAACATGAATGAAAATTTTATTTTCGATAAAAATACACATATAAATAACTAGCAACTTGATATATGTACATAAATAAACAACATAAACATAAAGTATGATAACATAACAAAATCTTAAATTCCAACAATATCGTTACCCGGTCTTGAGATAATCGAGCCAAAAAACATTTTTTACCAATTCTTGGTAGATTTTTTTTGTACTTTTTTATTTTTCGTAAAAAGAACTGTCAATTGAATTTTTTTCAAACTTTCACCATAGTTTTGAATAGGTATTAGGTATACAATTTTCCATTCATTGTATATTTCAGCCCCAAACATTTTTTTTTTTTAGTTTTTCTACTTAAAAAAATAATATTACGTTGAAAATTTTCCAGTGAATGGAATAAATATTTATTTGAAGTCAATAACATATTTAGTTCGTGGGATAGGTATTTGAGAAACCAAAAAAGCCGTCCAAACGTTGTCTAAAAAAGATACCTATATAAATGTATAAAGTATAAACCAAAAATGGTTCAATTTATTATTCGGATGAAAAACCAAGAACTTGACTCTAAAACTTGTTTTTTTTTAATCATGCATAGATATGTACATACATTCAAATATTTCGAGATTTCATAGTCAAAAAAAAAATTATTTGAATTAAGGACAATAAATAACAAAATCCTTAAAAAAAATAACAAATATTGAACCTTCCAATTTCCCTACAAACCGAAATTTTATTATCTACGTTAATAATTTAATCCTTACCTAGATACCTAGCAACGTACCTTCAATAAGCTATAAATATTAAGTAAAATAAAAGTAAAACATTTCCGAAATCTTTAAAATTACATTCACAAATTCATACCTTCAAAAAATTCAATTCCAAAGTTAAAAGAAAACCTACCCGAATTTTATAACAAAACTTCAAGTCAAATGTTGTATATACTACATAGCTACCTACTCTTCATAATACACACATTTTTCTTCGCCTCGCACAAACTACCTATCAAGAAAAAAATTCCTTCGTAAAATACAAAAAAATCGATCGAAGAAGCTAAGCCGCTTACGAAGACGACGACGCGACGGCGGCGGCGCGGCCACGACGCAAGCATTCCTTTCGGTTTTCTTTTCTGTTCGCATACAAAAATTTCAGAATAAACATCACAAATTGATTTTCGTATGGCACCAAAGACGATGGGAGAGTTTTTGTTTTTTGTTATTTTTACAGGGAAACTATTTATCTCCTTTACTCCACTAGTTCCTTATGGAATAGTAATAATATTCACCTCTCAGTCATTGACTCAAGGACAAATGCATCTCTCCACTCTGGGACACTAGCGCCAAGTCGGCATGTGGTCACCCTAAAAAGACTCAGCCATGAGAGTACTATCATTTTCATATACAAAGATTTAACTTTTTTAAGTGACACCTATTTAGCTGTCAATTTGATCAAAATTAAATTGGTTAGATGGTGTTTCCCGCTGAAGCAAATGATTTGGCCAAATCGGAATGCTGCTCCATGAAATTAGCCATGATGGTCATTTGGTGTTTATTAGCGTGTGTCCTAGGCATAAATTAAAATGTTTAAATTCTTGTTTTAAATTTGTTACTTAAATTTACTTACATTTTAAAAAGTTCCTTCCGAATTCTCAGAGGTTTGTTTTCAAATAAATTTAAACTAGAAAAATAACAATTAGTTTCTTTGAAAGTGATACCAAATCTATGCAAAAAAAAAGTGACACAAAAGTGATCATCTTACACACACGGAAAAGTGTATACTATCAAATTTGAAAGTCAAAATGATAGTCAACTATCAGCTTAGCCGTTTCCACCCCATATTCTTTAAATAATAAAGTATCTTTACATACACTCACCTAGCACCTACCCCAATTTCTAATGTGTGCAAGTTGGGGGGTTGCAGGGTTGCCCCTCCCTTACATACCTCACTGTTTATACACTATAATACTGGGAGCTACCACTAATATATTTTCAAATTTCAAGTATTTATGTACGGAAGTAAGAAAAAAAAAAACAAAAATCTCCTAAAAAGTAATTTTCAATTTTCTCGCAAATTATATTAGACATAAGATCAGTTTTTACTCTTCAAAATTAATTTTACTATTTTTATAATATTTTATATATGTATATATTATTTTTAGTAAATATTACCGTTATTTTTTTACAACTCTGTTCGTTCAAAGCATTTTTATTTTAAATTGCCCTACCGCCTAAACGGGGGGAGATAGATCCCCCCTCCCATAGTTAAAAATGCTTATTTTGAACCCCTCTACACGATCCCGTTATTAAATCTTGGCACCAAAGTTATCGTACTCGTGCCGATTTAATTATCTATTAATATTACATTGCACAAAATGTAAAAGTTTGATTATTTCTAATTCAGTTTAAACATGCTTGTTGAGATTCCATTGTAAAAATGTTGCTCCGTTATCACATAAAAAAATAAAACTCAGATCCTATTTTCACTTTTTTCACAAAGTTTAATGCCATGTTTTATGATTGCATACGCCACTGCGCGGCGATTGGTGACGCTGGCGCTGTTTACATTAATTGAGAGTTATGAAGAGTTAATATTCTTGTTTATTTCCTCTCATGTTATCGCGTTTTCTTGTGTGTTTTTGGCTTTAAGATAAGTTGCTGACATTTTTTTACTTTGGATGCATGTTTCTTTCTCTTTCTGCACCACTATTGGCGCTAGTTATAGTTGCCGGCATACATAAATTCCTTATTTCACTATTTTTGAAAAATCTTTTCATTAAGTCCGGTATTACACAGCGCATGTTTATCCTTGCATTAATGAAGTGCGAAAGAGAAAGGAAGATATAAAAAATGAAATAGAAGTAGATTTGTCTCGGCATGCACGTACAAGCTATTCCTTGCATGTTTTTGACGTTTCTCTTTCTACTTCTCCGTTGTTTTTCGAATTTGCTTTATTTCGTTTCGTTCGTTGTTAAGGAAACATCCATAATGACTTTGACTAATGAAAATAAAATAAAATGGAATGAAGCCTTAACATACGAGTTTATTATTTCATTTATTTAAGTAAATCTAAATTGTTCAAATCATTCCCTTGTCCTATTTTTGGATTTTTATTATTTTTTTTTAAATTACTAAACCGATCACCGAAACAACGAATGTAAAATGAAAGATATCTGTCAAAAAATGAGTAAAGCTGCAAACTCAGAAAAGTCTTCGTGTAATAACGAGCGCATCACCGAAAGACACCCCAAAACGAAATAACCGAGAACTGCGCATTAAATACATGCGCCGTGTAATACCGCACTAAGCCATATATATTATATACATTATAATACCAAAGTATATTTTACGGACTCTTTAAATTCCTCTAAATAGTAGGAAGTAAAAGGTTTTTGCTGAATTTTATGAATGTAATTTTTTTCAGCATTGACTATTTGTACTATTGCGTTATATGTATTTATTATAACAAACTTTATGGACCTTTTTATTTATTTTCCAGACCGGAGAAATATCACTTACTACAAATCCAGTCTACAATATTTGCAACACTCCACAACGAATACGACAGCCTACATTCGCATGTCCTCCAAATCTACTCCCCAACAATAGTTCATCGAACATTTATACACGTGTTCCCGGACGAACCACTGTAGCTTCCTACGAAAATTCAACCCCGTCCACATCACCATATGGATCATTAAACCTATGCATGATACCTTTGTTAGGACAACACCAGCCTTCTCATTTGCAATCACTTCAAGTCCAACCACACCAATTACTTCAACAAAAAGCACAACTTCATCCTGCAACCAGTGACAACTCTAGATTTTACAATTATAATATGTCTCCCTGAGAGTTACTTTCTGATAACACCAAGTGCCAAATAGTGAGCATTGGTAGTAGTAACAGTGTATGCACGAGCTCCGCCGAAAGAACGACAATTGTTTAGCCTTTTTGTCGATAACTCGAATTAACTAAAAACAAATAATATATAATTTGTCATGTAAAATAATTTGAATCATTGTAGCTTTAATCTGTTTGAAAAAAAGAAATACATCTCTTCAGAATTTAGATCTCTCCCTTTTTATATCTTACTATCAAGAGATATTAAAAATTAAGCACCTTTGTATTAAATTAGTGATAAAAAACACTTATCTTATCAAAAAGATAAAATTATACATTTAAGGAAAAAAATGATATCTTGTAAATGTTTTTATGATTAAAAATAGATAGATAAAACGCAACAATACGGCTTAAAAAACACATATTTCCACAATGATATATTACACTGTATTAAAATAGTTAATTGCGCTGGCGCTCACAGATTGAATTTATTAATTTTCTAATGATAAAAATGATTTAAATACTACTATATTAAAAAAAAGAAGTTGCTTTTAATAGAGAGAATTGTCTTAAAATTTGTAACAATATTTTATTTATAGACACAATCAACTGTATTTACGATGCCAGCACGTAATTCGATACAACAGATTACGTGATTCCAAAATGTGTTTGTTTCAAGTTGGGCTACGATGTATAAAACTCGATTGTATCAAATTACGTGCTGGCAACCAGCTTTTTGTTTAACATATCACAATCTTCTTAAATAAAAAAAACAAAATCTTTTCCATCACTTTTTTTTTATAAAAATTTAAGAAGTGTAACTGTACATATTTATATAAATAAATCAGAATACTGTTGATTTTTCCGTATATCCCGTTTTTTATTTTAAACTCTGTTCAGTGTTACATACATAACAATGCTCATAAGTCCGTGGTAATATTTTGATTAATTATTGTAAATTTACTTTTTAAGTGTGTGAAAGTAATTACTTTTTGCCATTCTTTCCAATTTCTCATAGGAGGGCCCAGAGAATTTAGAGATGTTGTAACTCCTTCCCAATTCATCCCAGAGTTTGCTTCTTTATTCTTAAAGTTTTCAGCTAGATGCTGGTGTTGCTCCATCAGCTCTACAAGCCTTCGCATTTGTTGTGAATTTGTTATTTTCATCCTTTAAAATTAATGTGATTATAAAACACAAAATAAATTGAAAAAAAAATTACTTTTTTAAAATTCTTCTGTCGATTTACGACTACCGGAATAAGGGTGAATATAAAAAAATGTCTTGTGTACAAAAAGCCTCTGTCAGATTTTTGTCAAATTTTATAAACCGATATTTTTTAAAGTATGTATGTACATATATGTCTTAAAAATGCAAAAACATTTTTATGTAGTAATGTTTTGTAAATTTTGGCTTCATAGAAACATGTTTTTTATAGTTAATGAACGAGCAACAAATGAAAGAAATTATCATTTTAGAAAAAAAAAAACATACATACATGAAAACTAAATAAAAAAATATTAGGTGCAGTACTTAATTTAAAAAGTAATATTCGAAAAATGTAAGGTGTTTTGCATATGTTTCCAATATCTCCTATCTTGCTCTAGGTTATAATTACACTAGCTATTTCATAGAAAATCACTATGTGCATCTATTCTTAAATTTCGTAGAGAAAAAATTTACTTTTAGATATCTGCAGGAGTTGCGTAGAATTTCACAAAAACAAGGTATTTCTGAAGTTCTATGTAAGCCTGAAAATTAAGAAATTCGTGATAACACACTAAAATTTCTTTGATGCTCGTTGATTGTGTTCTCTTTGTTGCAGTTTTTTTTAAATGAATGGAAAGGATGAGATTGACTTGTATTTGTCATTTACTATACCTTTTTAAATTTTTTCCACGTGAGTCTATTATTTACCTTTTACTGAAAACGTGTTAAAATGATAACCTTGATTCTTGTTTGTGTTTTTATTTTAAATCATTGACAAAATGTGTTAGGGACACTAGAGTGTTTGTTGCGTATCCTCTTTTTACTCCTGAAATTGAGTTCTGTGGTATCAGAAAAGTCCCGGTCTTGGGTTTGTTCGTTTGGGATGCTAAATAATAATCGTGTTTAAAAAAACTATCACTTTTTCTTTTGTCCTCCTATTACAAGTTCTTTAATTGATGAAAATAGTGAGAGTAAACCCTGTTTTTTTTGCTTCCTTGCAAAGTAATTAGAAACGACATCTGGATTATCTGCCATTAAATAAAAATATATATTTATATTAAGTATTAAGTATAACAAACAAACAAACAGCAGAGATAATGTGTGAAACTTACCATTGCGTGAAATATGATCATTTACTGTTGGTAAAACATTATCATTAGCACTAAGAGAGACGAATAAAGCAAATGGTACCAACCATAGGCAAAGGATAAAGTAAGCCAAAACCTGAAATTGAAAGAGATTAAAGCTGAAACATTCCAAAGTATATGTATGTTGAATACAAACCTCAGAAAATGGGTAAAAGTTTGTGGTAAAGAACTGAAAAGCTAATAAGTGGTTAATAATCAAAAATATTACAGCTCCACAGAATGGCATAGATAGAAAACTTATGCATGGGAAGTTTTTCATTATGAAGAAATGGAAAAGCTGCGCGCCAAGTCCGGATAAAAGCATGGTCCACGAAAGGCTTTCGAAGAATATAAACGATATATATAGAAGAGTAGTTGCGGCAATCATGCCTGATATAATCTTTTTAGCAATTACTGAATACTCTTCCACTAATTCAGCTAAATAATAAAGACCCGCAGCTAAAAATAAAATATTTGATCACGCTCTTAAAAAAACGAGATAATTTATCAAAAATTACCTATTGCCACTGTTACAAAACATATTTGTAGAGCAAAAGACACATAACTGAGGAAAAATAATAGACCCATTGTTTTGTTTTCTTATAATTAGTTAGTTTATAATAAACATTATATGTGATTTCATTTTTGTGTTGAGACGTGGAATAGACATTTCTTCTGTCAATGGAATGTCATTGTCATACGTAGACAACAAAAAGTTGCGTTCAAAGTTTTTACCCGCGTTCGAGTAGTCTTATGGGAATGGGCATTTACTAATGTAATAACTACGTAGTCGAAATTCAACTAGCCATGTGAATGCAAAATGAAAATGCACTACAAAGCTAGTCAATCGTAAACTGTAATATTTATGACAGTTGTAAGCATGAAAGGAAAAACATTCGTCGTTATACCAGTTGTAGTTAAATTGTTTTAGATCATCCATCCATCTCTTATTTGGTCGTAATACGCCGGTCTATTTCCTTTTCTTCTACTTGTTTTAAAAAGATTTCAGTTGTACGAGATAAATGTATTCATCAACATAGTCAATTTTTTTATTTCCAAGCGAGATGTCCTTCCTTATGTGGTTCGTCTTGACTTTGGTTTTGTTTAGATTTAACATTAGTCCGTGTATCTTACATTCCTTGGAAAGTTCGTTCAACATTTGTTCTATATCTTCTGGTGTTTCGGAAAGCAAAATAATGTCATCTGCAAATCTCAGGTTACTCAGTCTCTCTCCCCATAATGTTAATTCCAATTCTATTGGTCCAGTTAAGCTTGCGAAAAATGTCCTCGAGTTCTGATGAAAAAAGTGGCGGAGAAATGGGGTTTCCTTGTCGAACTCCCCTTTTATAATGAATTCTTTGCCGATTTTGTCCTTTTTTACATTTGCAGTATTATAAAATTCGTCAAAGTTTGGATGAAAGTCGGATTAATGTTTTGGTTTCTCAGGGCTGTCAATATACTTTTGTGCTCTACAGTGTGAAAGGCCTTGCTGAAGTCAATAAACAAGAGGTATAGTGGTTTGTTGTATTCTATATATTTTTCTATGAGTTGTTTCATGGTCTTGAGGTGGTCAGTAGTTTAAAATCCCTCTCGAAATCCAGCTTGCTCCCTCCGCTGTTTGTCATTTAGTGAGCCTTTAACTTCTTTATATAGTGCTTTAGAAAAAAGTTGACAATGGTTTTAACATTTCGCTCTCAGCTGTTAGATGAACATATAATTTTAATTTTCCAAACCACTATAATATGATCTTAATTCAATTATTTTGCATACATATGAATTCATCTTGTTCTAAATCACTCATTTTATATCTTAATAATATGCTGTAATTAAGGAACGACCATATTTTTAGTTCAAACTAGCTGACCTGGCGAACTGCGTCTCACCTAAATTTAACGTCTTAACATAAACTGCAGTGTACATAGTAATAAAACTTAGATAGTTCAAATTTTAATGTGAGAGAGCATCCAAAATAGATCCCAAGCGTAATAATGAATTTTTCAATTTTCAGAAATTTTCAGAACTTTACAACTATACAATAATAATTAAATCATGTGATTAAATGCAAAACTTCTAATATTTCATTTTTCAATGTTAATAATTTCCCGAATTTTTCAGATTTGTTGGATAAATTTTCTTTTTTAAAAATACAATAGAGCCTATTTCATCCGGGGATAGATAGCTTCCCAACGAAAAAAGAATTTTTCAAATCGGTCAAGTAATTTCGGAACCTATTCAATTCAAACAAACAATAAAATTGTTCCTCTTTATAATAATAGTATAGATACAAAATACAGTAGCAACTGAAGTTATAAAAAAACGATTGCCCCTTATGTATCGACAAAAGTCTTACCTAAAGATACATACAATTTTATTCATTTTCGAAGTCCTTAATGCTGTATTATGTTCCCCGCTAAACATGAAGCCGTATGCCCTTTGACTCCTCATTTATGTGGATCCCAGAAAAATGTTGACCTATCGTCTAACGATTTTTGGCCGTCTTACGTAAGCCAAAAGTCCGTAATGTTTTTATTTTTTCGGATTACTGTACATAAGTTCAAATGTGAACGTTTAAGTGCTTATTTATCTGACTAACACTCTTAAAAATGTATAAATGAAGTTAAACTCACTTTTTTCTGAACTAAAAATAGATAGACGATGGGCCAGCATTTTTCTGGGATTGTTTTAAGCTTCTAGCTAATGAACCAAAAGTCCATTATTGCAAGCAATGCAAGAACATATTTAAGCCTAAATTCTTCACAAAAACTTTACAAAAGGGAAGAAATCTAGTTTAATTTAATGTTAGTATATTAAAATTTGCGTTGTAATTGCAGAGAGAATAAATTGGAACTGTCAAACACTATTTGTGTTCCATGTACCATCCACACGGCAACGACTGATTTATTCGCGCGCGACTAACCTTAAAATCACTCTAAAATCATTTTCTTGGGCAAAGTAAACGCCGTTTGCGATGAATAAAATAGGACATGGGAACGAAATGTCAAAATGGACGAATGTTAGGTTATTCGTCGGTCGTTGGTCGCTCTCATATAAATAGTCCTTAATATGTCTAAAGTTTATTTTTCTGTTCTATCCTATTCTACGCTGTTCTATCCTACTCTAAAATTAATTGAAAAGACTTATTTATGCACTTATCAATGCATTTCACTTTTCTACTGATATACATACTTATAAGTGCATAATACGTGTATGCATTTGAACAGTGTATATCTAGCTTTATATTCTTATCAAACAGATAAGTATAATACATTCGCTTATTATTAGTTAAAATATGAAAGACCTCACTAAAAAAGCCTAGTCACGAAACGTTTTTGGGAGTGTAAATTTCTTATGAAACAATTTTTGTTTTGAATTAATTAATAAAAAAACATGTATTCACATGTGTCCCTTATCCAACTCGAACTTTCGACATTACATATAAAGGAAATAGTTGTTGCTCAATGTTGTCGTTGTACAACTTTGATTGTTTCTCCAAACTGTTCGGAACAGCTTCATTGAACAGTCTTTTTATTTTGCGTGCATTTCATTTCAAAATTGTGACAGCTTCGTTTTTGAATGTTTCCCCCGTATGTGGTTGTGTAGAAATGTAGATTGTGTTTTTGTAATTATAAACTTCATTAAATCCAAAGCGGCAATTTTTATAAACTGGTTAATTTTAAGCTCTTAAATCAAGTTGATTTTTAAAATTATTTGAAAAGCATATATACGATTGATTATTTGTATTAGCAATATTAACCCACGTCCATTAATTTTCAACAAATCAAACGAGTAAATTACGACTCGTATCCTCGAATTTTATAAGCACATTGAAACCACAACTTAGCATCAAAATTCAGCATTAAAGTCGGCGGATGAAATGTCGTCACCTATAGAAGAAATGGAAGGCATTGATAACGAGGAAGCTGTCGAGGTCCACGAAGCCTCAGAAGCTAGGCCTGATGCGGCACCAGAAGAGCCTGCAGAGGATCCTTTTTACGGCTTTGAGGAAGTAGAACCCACTTACGAGAACAAGGATATGAATGGCGTGTTTACTATTTGGGAAGGGAAACACACGGAACCGGGATTTGATCCTGTACCAGCATTAAAAAGGTACTTCATCTACACTGTCAAAATACAAATGCACGTGTTTGGACATGCTCAAATTATCTTAATACATTTATCAAAACATTTTAGACTTGCAGAAATTTTTGAAACAGAAACTGAAATTTATATGCGTAAGGATCTCGATCCATTCGATGAACGTCACCCATACCGAACGGATCCCAAGTGTCAGTTTGGATTTTTACTCAAGCAGCTATTTCGAAAAGATCATTTCATGAATAAGGTAAATAATCAAGTGTTCGCAAGAATACGGACATGAAGTTATGTTTACAAATTTCACAATAACCGCAAACATATACAGTGTCTCCCAGCGTAAATGATGTACTCCTTTTATCTGCTGGAAAACTAAGGAAACTCGAGAACCACTGGTTAATTAAATAAAAAAACAAATGCCATCTAATCTGCTGGGTTTATTGAACTAAAGTTATAACGAAAAAAGAAGGAATTCATATATTATTTTTTTTATTGTTAAAAAATAGGTCACAGCTTAAATGATGTGAAATTTTAAATGAAACAAAAATACCATTTCAATGTAGACAACAAAAAAAACATTTAGGTTAATATTTAGTGGGGTATCCTTTTTATTTAAGCACTGAGTCCAATCTCTTCGGCATTGATTCCACGAGCTTTCTGGTGTACTCCGAAGAAATCAGTCCCCATTCTTCCAAAAACACTTTTTTTAGGTCTGCCTTCGATCTTATGTCGTGTTATCTTATTTCGCGCTCAAGTTTTGACCATACATTTTTGATCGCATTGAGGTCTGGTGGTTGCATAATATGAGGACAGTTCCAAATCAGCCAAGATTGTACTATTCCTGACTTATGCTAGAGCTCAATATTTGGCTGTCTCTAAACGTATGCTTTACCATCCGACCCGTAAAGATTAAATTTGCTCTCATCTGTGAATACACTGACAATCACTAGGATGAGGCCACATATTTTTTAATCGATTTTCGTTCTTTATACCTGCTGGAAATTTCGTACCCATAAAAATTTACTACATTTGAGTAGGTAGATATTTTCTTTAAAAAAAGTAATAAAATTAAGGGGTTAAATAGAAAAGACTGTTGGAAATTCCCTACAATAATTAAAGAGCTACTTAAAAACAGTATGAAAAAGTGCGTCACTTGGATGGGGCCACATGAAAAATCTTATAAAATATCAAAAAAAATGAAAGAAATGTTAACAGTTTTTGGTTTTCAAACATTTATTTATTAAGTTTTTCTCAATTAATAGTGATTATGCCCCCAATTTTTCGATATGACCTCTATTAGACGGTTTGGAATGGAATCATAAAGTTTTTTTAAATAGTCAAGTGAAATCTCGTCCCAGGCATCACGGATACCTTCAATTAAGGAGTCCTTGTCTTCAAATTGTCTACCGCCTTCATAAACTTATCGAGATAGCCATGCCCATACGTTTTCGATTATGTTCAAGTCCGGTGAATAGGTTGGCATTGGCAAAAGCTCTACGTTTTCTGATAAAATCCAGCTTTTGACAACCCTGGAAGTGTGGATGGGGGCATTGTCTTGTTGGAAAATCCTAGGCAGAGGTCCAAAAATATTTTTCATCTTCGGAAATGACCTTTCCAACAAGCATTTGTAGCTGTTTCCTTTCATTGTTGTAGAAAGAAACTCCAATTCGATTTTGCCATAGTAGGTGATAGCTCCCCACACCATAACACCTGATGTACGGCTGTGATGTCTTCCCAAAATTAGTTCCTCTTTTCTTAAATCATGGAAATAAAAGTTATAACCATCGGGGCCGTCAAGATTAAACTTTTTTTCATCCGAAAAGACAACGCGTTTCCAATGACTGCTCCAAGAGACATGTTCTGTTGCAAAGTTCATTCGCAGCTCCTTGTGTACTTGCTTTAGAACAGGTTTCTTTTTGAGTTTTCTTCTCTGGATAGTACCATCTTTTCTTATTATCCTTCGGACTGTCGAAATACTGGCTGATACTCTGCTTTTGGACCTTATTTTAGTAGCTGATTGAGTAGAATTTGAAGCAATACGTAAAATTAACGGCTTTTTTCGGGATGTTGTTGCTTGGGCTGTGCGTCCTTTTTGGTTTTTTCCATAGTTTGAGGATCAGCAAGATAGTTGTTTACAACTGTCTTACTTCTGTTCAGCTTCCTTGCTATTTCTCGGCTCGAGAGTCCCATTTCCTTGAAAGCACCGATTTGTCCTCTTTCTGCCACTGTCAACGTCTTTCCGGAACCCACTTGTAATTGAAATTTAATAAAAAGAGTTATTTGTAAAACGTTCTTAAATATTGCAACCAAAATTTTGAAAAGCTGATGTGAACTTCTACAACGAAATATTCGCAATGGCCTCATCCTAGTGACGCACTTTTTTATATCCTTCCCTACATTCATTAATGTAGGGAAATTCCAACGGTTATTTCTAATTAACCCTATAATTGTATCACTTTGTTTTAAGAAAATATGTACCTACTCTCATGTTGTAAAATTTTCCGTGTTAAACAAATTCCAACAGGTATACAGACCGAAAATCGGTTGAAAAATATGTGGCCTCATCCTAGTGATTGGCAGTGTATAACCGTATTCCAAAATAATAAATCCTTAGTAATGTGTTCACGAGCAAATTTAATTCTTGCGGTTTTATTTTTGCTACTAATAAATGGCTTTTTTCGGGCACTCCTTCCATTAAAATTAGCATCTCTTAATACTCGTCGTATGGTTTCATCACTACACTTTTTGTCCAAATACTTTTCCAGTTCTTCAGCCAATTTTGGTGCACTTAAATATGGGTTTTCTTTTACCTTTCTCACAATCCAACGGCAGTCGCTGTCGGAAAATATTTTATTGGGGGCTTTTCTTCCCTTTCTGACAATTTGATTTTCATGGACATAACGCTTAATACTGTTTTGAACAGTTAAAGAACTAATTTTTACCATTTCCGGAATTTTTCTTTGGCTTTTCCCATCTTTAAAGTGGCTAATTATAAGCTCGCTAGTTTCAAAACTAGTATGACGTCCCATATCGAAAGTTCTAATTCAAGCAATTTATGTTCGTGATGTAAAGAAGAAGCGAACTGAGAAATTATTATTATCATTCATCATACTACAAAATTAGTAGGACATACTATACATATTTACCGTTAAAACTAAATACTCATTTAAGCTGTGAGATGGTTTTTTTTAAGAAAAAAAGAAAAAATTATTAATTTCTTCATTAACCCATTTAAATAAACCCTGTTAATAAGATAACATTTTGTTTTCAAATCAATTTACCAGTATTTCTAAAGATTTTAAGTTTTTTTAGCAAAGAAATGCGGTGCATCATTTAAGCTTGGAGACACTGTACATGTTAATTAGAATTTTCAATTATTTGGTACTGTTTGTTTAACAAAAACACAACATAACCAATTGCCTTAAATATAAATATTTCAAATTCAGTCGAAAGTCGACTCATTTCCCATGTGTGATCATATGTACTCCCTGTTAAAATTGAACATTCCACTTAGATCAGCGAAAAGCTCTGTTCCAATTATTCATTTTATCTAAGTAAGTATTTTTCGTAATAGGTACATACATTAAATTATTTAAGCTAATAAAATTGAAAAGCATCTCGTCTTTACTTGACAGTGAAAAAGCTCGAATTTAACGGCTATTGTATACGAACCTTTGTATATAGAATTGAATAGTATTCTCATAGAACAGAAAATTTTAATACGGAACCGAAGCCACTGGGGGCGCTAGTTGGACGAAAATTTCTCAGTTTAAGAGAACGAGAAGAGCCAAACTTCATATAAAAAAAACTAATGTGCGAATGAAAGGAGTATTTTATTTTCTGTCCTAAGAAATAGGTTGTATGACAGAGTTGTTTGTTTCCCGCCACAATAAGAATGCAAAAAAAACGTAAACATAAACAAAAATTTGACGTTCCTTCTTGTCTGAGCATTATTCGCATAGAATTGAATATACATGTATTCATACTTGTATACAACGATTGCTTTCAGATTTTGGTTGTGGCTGCCTAACGACGGCTATTCATTTTGCTATAGCTATGTATGCTTTAACCATTATAGGTATTTTGCTATTTCAAATTCGTTTTGAATTGATTTTTCAATTTTTGTAAAAATTGATTCGTTCTTGCCAAATTTGTAGTCTGGTGCATTGATGTTTTGTTTTTTATTATTTTGCAAATTGTTCGAAAGGGAGTATGTAAAAGGAGCTTTGCAGGAAGGTGTTGCTATTTGACATTTAGTTATGATAAATCAAAGGAATATTTATTAATATTTTATTTTGTTGAAGCAAAAATCTTTATAGGTAGATTTTTACTTAATTTAATGAAAAGATAACAACATCACAACCAAAATTATAATTTTCACGTACCCATATTTTTCACGTGTGCAGTCAAGTTGTAGGGTTCAAGTGAACTAAAAATAAGTTCACATTGTTTTCACGTGTAATGGATTAAAATTCCAGTATTGACCTAATTTACATTAATATTTGTGAGTTCAAAATAAGTTTAATGACATTTTATTGTATGTGATTTGGAATAAAGTTTTAATACATACCTACTTTCATTTAAAATAACCTTTTTGTTTAAGAATTGTTTTAACATTTATTTTGAATTGAATATTGTTGAATAAATAACATTCAAATGCCTTACAAATTTGACTTGAACTTGATTTTTTATGTAGGTATGAAGTCTTCAAAAGCAAATGTGTATCATCTATTTTTATGAAGTTCTTAAAATGATTCCATACATATATCAAAAATATTACATTCACAAAAAAGTTAAAATACCTCATTATTAAAATACTTCATTATTTGAAAATTTCTCAATGATTTTTCAAATTGGCAACTCCATAACAATTCGTACTTCCGTTTACTTTTATTTGCTTCTTCGGTATTTTTATAATTTTTCCTCCCTTCCAACTCCTTATAACCAATATAATATAGCAATATAAATGTTCGCAAAAGTGTCTCTTAACTATCTCACTCGAACCTTCCTTTTATTCGTATATATTCATTTCAGATTTTTTGGTTGACGTTTGAAAATCAAATTAATTTTTTTTTTGTCTGAATTCTCTCTTCTTCTCATCTCTTAAATATTCCTAAATTTGCTTAAATATTAGTTCGGAATCGCATGCACAGAGGGCTCACTGTCTGTTCCTTTCCATAATAGTACTATTCCATTTTATATACAAAGTACGAACCACCAAGGACAAACTACATCTCCATATAAATTCCCCATTATGTGCCTTAATGGAATTTCAAAAATTAAACCCTCTGTATGTATTTTAGTTATTTTGAATGTTTATGCTTTTTCGTTTAATCATCATTCAAATGGATGTAAAGTTATAGAAATTTGTGTATATTTTGTTTTAATTACAGTCCAAAAAGAATCTAGTCTGCATTTATTTTAAATTCAGTTAAAGAGAAAATGTAGATTACTTGTGAAATTTTGCCCGAGTTACCGTAGCGATTCTCAATATTCACTAATATGGCCGTTTGAATTCACGCAGACGGTTGCTGCAAAAATTCGACATGTGTACAACCAATATGTCTGTAGCGACATGTTTGTGTAGGGTATGGACCCTATAAGTTTTTGGGTTTTAATTTATATTCTATCCAGTTAACAGTTCGTAGAAGAAACTCTTAATTTTATCTTTTTACGATGTTAGTGTGTTTGACCAAGTGCACTGTACTACTTCGAGCAGAAAAGTATAGCTTTTTAGTGTTCAATGGAAAAATGGTTGCACTGATATAACGTTCAATGAATTGAACTAGTGTACACTATATTCTGCATACAGTAATATCTCAAATCCCCTTAAAATACAAATACAACTTCTAACTAACGTACATCCTTTATTAACCTGCTCTTTGGACTTTGGACGACTCGAGCCGTACTGACTGATCATATAGCTTGCTTAAAATCCACTTTGTGATTGTGTGTGCCTATGCCGTATCAAATTAGAGTTACCGTGGCAATGGTAATGCTTAAAAATGTATATTTTTGTTTGGAATTTTCAAGGGATCTTTCAAAAATGGTCAGTGTAAAAAAAAAAAAAACTTGAAGACAAAAATATTGTCCTTATCTTTTTTTTATGTTTCATAGCCTTTATTTTTTCTTGGTGATTTGGAAAAAATATAAAAATACGTTATAAAAATAAGAAAAAGGATAAATTTGAGTGGACATTCGACCGCGTTCGGTTTGGTCCATGAAAAAGGGCCTATTACTTCATGTGTGGAAATTTATTTCTTATGTATATTTAAATTAAAATATAAAAGTATAGATGACAGCCCTTTTGATTTTTATCCATTCCTTTCCTTCCTTCTAAAAATCATGCTTTGTCTTTTGAGAATTAATTCTTTTTTGCGTCAATGTGGCTGATATGAGTTTTGCGTTAGGGCCGGTTATAGCTATCAGTAAAATTTTTGTTTTTAGTTTTTGAACATGTTACAGATTTATTTTTAGCAAAAGATTGATGCAATAAGATGAATCCTATACTCATTTTTTTTTTTTTTTTCTTTCAAAAAGAAACAACGCATTTAAAGTTTTATTTAATTTATAAATCCATTTTAATTTTTGTAATGATGAAATTTAATTTTACTAAACAGCTGACTGCCAAAAGCCAAAAAAAAATCCATTTCGTTTTACTGTTGGTGTTTCAATTTTTTACTGTTCCGATCACATCATTAAAAAGTCATAAACAAATTGTTTGAGGCGCGAAGCTCGATGTTATGATCGAAAGAAAACAAAATTTAATGACGTAAATTTACTGATTGCTATAAACGCTCATCAGTAAAACATTTCAGATTCCTCCTGTTTTAAATTTTACTGATGGATTTTACTTAAGGGGCCGGTTATAGCTATCATTGGTTTTCATCATTGAACATTTTATTTCGCTATTAAAAGCTATAGCGAAAGTCAAATTTGTCATTGGAGGTATCAAAATGAAGCTAATGACTTGGAGAATTTTTTTTTATTGAAAAAAACATTAATTTTAACCAATAATTTTTCTGTAAGTTAACTTTTAATTTTTCAATGATGAAATCGTTTTCAATGAACAGCTGATTCGATTTGGAACAAAATCGTTCTAATGAAAGCATTCCATTCTCGTTGTATTCCCACCTGTCAGTTTTTCTTTCAATGATAATTTTTTCTTTCAACTCTAACCTCAAATTCTTGGAAAATGTTTGTTTATTTTTTGTTTTCTTTTAAATTGTGCAGTTGTACGTAGGTTTAAAAGAAATTTAAATAAATCTATCATTTACACGGTTGTTTGAATTCTAATTTGTTCTTTTTGTCAAACGATATAGGTGGTGTAAAAAACAAGTTTTTTTTCTTATTTCAATGATAGATATTTTCAATGACATATTTGTCAATGATAGCTATAACCAACTTGTCAAAAAAATGATTGGTTTCAATGATGAAAACCAATGATAGCTATAACTGGCCCTAAGGGGTCTATGATATCTATCATTGAAATAAAAAAAACTGCGATCGACAAACCAAACCGGGAATTTAATTTTTAATTCGATCGCGAATTTTATTTTTCGGATCCTTAAAAATAAAATTTGTGTTAGCGAATGAATTAAATTTTGTTGAGAACTGAAAAATTTAATTCGTTCACGAATTTATCACAGAAGATCCAAAAAAAGATCCATTCACGAACCGATCGCAGATAAAAAAAAATTACATTTAATGTTTTTATTTTTATTCTAAATAGAAATACCTACATATATGTTTAAATATTATAATTAGGAAATATAAAAAACTGCTCCCATTATTTATTTATTTCCTGTTTAAAACCCCGCAATATTTTTGCTGGCGATGAAATAAAAAATAAATAAATAAAAAATGTTAAGAACTTGCTTTCTTTCGGAACAAAAATGATCGATGTATCTTATTGTGACAAAACATAGATACCTAATACGACGCAGGTCAAAGCGGCTTGGCTGCAGTCGCGGTGGCGTTGGTCGACGTCGGTCGGTGTCGTCGGCTCATAGCAATAAAATATTTCTAGGAAAAGTGTATGATGTATGTATTTTAATGCACTGGGAAATTCCCAATTATTACTTTTGGCGTACACTTTCTTAAAATATTTTTTATTTTCAAAGTCACTTTTCTTTGACACCTCAAAAGACTTCACCTATTTGTTTCTTGTTAATAAGAAATATACCTACTTTTTTAATTCGCATTCTTTTGTTCGTCTCATAATGAGCATTTTCTAATTATAGCTATTAATACATAATTAAAAACAACAGCGTAAAAATCAACCAAACTTCACGAAAAACATTCAAGAAATAATAATATTTCTTCCGATCTTTTCGGATCCTTTCGGATCTTTTCAATTTCTATTCGTGAGAGAACAAAATCGGATAAAAATAATTTTTTCGATCTCTCACGAATGAAAAAAAGAGAAAGAAAATAATTTAATTCGCTCCGTGAGATCTGAAATTTTCGGATCCCGAGAACAGTATCCGTATGGGAATTTTATTTTTTTCGGATCGTGAAAAGATCGGAAAAATGTGAGAAGTATCCATATTAATCGGCTCGCGAGCGATATTTTCCGAACCCTGTGTTTTTTTCACTAAAAAAAATCTCCAAGTCATTAGCTTCATTTTGATACCTCCAATGACAAATTTGACTTTCTCTATCGCTTTTAATTGCGAAATAAAATTTTCAATGATGAAAACCAATGATAGCTATAACTGGCCCCTTACTTTTTCTTCCTGTGTGTATCCACGAAAATGATTCTTTTATCCACTCGTGAAACCCAGTCTCATAGAATGTAACAATGAAAAGTGGGAAGGTATTGTTGCAGAAAGTTTAGTTCCCGTCATAAATGTTTTAACATGTACAAATAAAAGTAGGCCTTCGATGGCAGTCCTTAATTATTTTCAAACACTTCTAAATGGGTGATTTCTAAATTTTTCTTTAGATTTCCTTTAAATTAATGTATGTACATATATCATATCCCTTTTATTGTAAACAATTAATATGTAACCGACGTAAATGATGTTATTGTTTTGGTTTGTTAAATTTTATTATATAGTCACTGCTGAATTACCCGTAGAACAAGGAAATGAAGCATCAATGAGCGCGGTTGGTAAAATAGGTACTTTTCAATACGTTTATCACATCTTTCTCCTTCTTTTTTCTTATAAGTAAACAGACTTTTGACTCAACTCAAAAACAACTAACTTTTCTAATATTATCTGAGCCGCTAGTATTAGATATTTTATAAAATTATTTGTATATTAAAAGACACATTTTCATGGTTATTTATTTATAAATAATCTAAATCAACCATTTTTTTAGCTTGTTAACGACTATCTTCGAGATAACTATTTCACTCGCCAGAATATACAGAAAAAATCGCTAGAGCTGAATATAATTGCTTGTCGACTGATTTTAGTCATAATGCCGGGTCTAGAGACTTCTGCTGTCTTCCAAGTGGAATATGACAATCTTATAAATCGAATTTATGGGTGGGCTGAAGAAAGCGTTGAACCGCTGCAAAGTTATGCTACAGGTTTATTGGCTGCAGCAATGGAGGTAACAGATATAGCGGTAACATTTCGGGAACTAAATACACGTCTTGTGCCAAAAATGTTAAAGAGGCTACACGTGTTTCAAGCTGGTAACATTGTGCCTGAAAATGTCCAACCGTCTTGTTTAAATAATTCAAGTACGGAACAAGAAGAGAAATTCGAAAGAATTTTACCGGCGTGGATGGCAGATTCAGCACCTGTAAGTCCTGCACCAATTGAAGAAGATAGCGCTACATCCAAAACTCACAATGGAACTCTTGATAGTTTTCCCAGTACCTCAAACATGTCCATCCTATATGAAACTTCTCGTGATGCCGCAGGATCACAAAAATTTTTGAAGCGAATGTATATACCAATTCATCCTCATACTGCAGATACAAGTCAAATGCTTATTATAAGATACCTTACATCAATGGGCGAATATCAAGAGTTCCTTGGGCTGGTTTTTGAAAACAAGACAATGCAACTAATATGTGGATATATCAGGAACTTGGACAAACGAGATACTTGCCTGGCATTTGAAGCATTGAAATATTTGGCATCGTTATTATGCCACAAAAAGTTTGCTTTAGAATTCATTACTCATGGTGGCTTACAGGTAAGTTTATAATTTTTCTTCAACTGTTTACAAACACACACACTTATAATACAACCTTGTTTAAGCTTCTTCTGAAAGTTCCTCGTCCAAGTATAGCTTCAACAGGTGTTTCGATTACATTGTACTATTTGGCATATTGTGAAGATGCCATGGAACGTATATGTACAATGCCGAAAGCAATAATAACTGATTTAGTTAAATATGCCCTCTGGCTGCTTGGCCGTTCATATGATTCTGGAAAATGTCATGCTACAATGTTTTTTGGTTTGAGTTTTCAATTTAAAGTTATTTTGGATGAATTTGATGCCCAAGACGGCCTTAGAAAACTTTATAATGTTGTGAGTAATTTATCATGAAGTTACTACTTTTCTTTTTCTAATTAAAATTATAATTGTTTAAAAGATTTCTATTTTGAAAATTGTTAATCCACCTGCAAACGATGAAGAGGAATCAATAACATCTCTCAACGAAGACTTGGAGTGCGCGTCAAGGCAATTTGTGCGACATGTATTTGTTGCTCTTAAGCGATATATGGAGAGTCATTTGTTTTATAAATACAACTTGTTTATGCGGCAACAATGTCCAACATCAACTGAATTTTCAAATTCAGCCACAAAAGCTAATAAAGTGACTTTAGAACAAATAAGTGAGCAAGTTAGAACCCTTCAAGAGAATACTCCCGTGCGGGGACATTGGGCTCCAGTTGATCAGCTTTTGAAATTAGGTGGTATACAACTTATACTAAAAGTTATTGCTATGTCTTATGAATGGAATAATCCTGGAAGGTAAGTTATAAGTTAGGTCATATAAAATATACGCATTATATTAGATGTGTTAACTATGAAACATTAATTTACTTTTTTTATTCTTTTAATCTTTATAATAATTTAATAAAATTATTTTAAATTTTCAGAGCAGAAACCGTTCGATCGGCCCTGGATGTTCTCTCTATTTGCTGCGTTGTTCCAAAAGTTTTCTTAGCATTTTGTGAAAGCCTCGAGCTACCAGATAACCCTTCATCTTCCGGAATTCATGCTATTTTGGGTGCTGCTGTTGGAGAAATTACTAACGATTCTGATGTGCAAAAATCTGCTCTAGCTGTTTTATGCCATTGTGTGTGTTCACCAATCACAAGGGTGAGAATAATTAGCATTCTTTAACAATAAATGTTTTAACTCGGACATTTCATTTTCTAGAGCCAACCAGCTTCATTGATAAAATGTTATGTGAATCCTAAAAAAAAAAACAATAGCAGCAAAATCTCCGAAGAACTCGTTGAAAAAATTTGGGAGTCTGTTTGTTCTAATAACGGAATAATCATTCTTCTTCAGTTAATGCAAATAAAAGTTCCTCTTACGGATGCCGATTGTATACGTGGAATGGCATGCAGAGCTCTAGCTGGACTTGCCCGTTCTGAGCGAGTGCGACAGATTGTCGGCAAATTGCCATTATTTGCTAATGGACAGATTCAGCACTTAATGCGAGATCCAATTTTGCAAGAAAAACGTACGGAGCATGTTATTTTTCAAAAGTACGCTTTAGAATTGCTGGAGAGAGTGTCCGGAAAAGAAAAACCACTAAACAATCAGTTAGATCCATCTTTGGCAAACATTCATAAAGCAAACGTTGTTGCACAAACGAAAATTCAATACAACGAACAACAATTATTCCAACTTATTCATGATCATTTGGAATCCAAGGGTCTTACTGCAACTGCCCAAATGTTACAAAAAGAGGCTGGCCTAACTACATCAACAACACTAACAAAAAGCTTTCACCAATCGCCATTTGATTATAAGGTATTACCAACTAATGTTATTGCACGTAATCGATTGCGAAATCGAATGCTAGACGTGAACGCAGCAATAAATGGAGTAGCTGGATCAGAAGAGAGCAATGATACAAATAATGGATGTTTCTTAGAACCAAATACTCCAATTAAGCTAGTTAAAAAATCAACCAACACTACAGCAGCGTTAACTAGTAACAACGCATCTACCTCCACGAGGTCCCTGCAAAAACAAATTTCGTCAGTTCCAGAGACGACCATAACCGATGAACCAGTAACCCCTACTATTACTCTCGGCACCATTGTAACTGAGTATTTGACCAATCAGCATGCATTATGTAACAACCCAATGTCAACTTGTCCACAATTTGACCTATTTACACCACACAAATGTCCAGATCCCCAACCAAACAGAACATTCGGACCAAATCTTAATTTGACCTCTCGTTGGTTTAGATCACAGGCTGGTTTCAATACAACTCGACTAGATCGACGGTATGTCCATTCAAACTTCAATTCATGGCGCACTATAAGAGCAAATGATTACAATGACATCCAGTTCACGTGTTGTAACATTCTTCCTACAAACAATTTAATAATTGTTGGTACCCAGCAAGGCGAAGCAAAAGCATTTACTTTGAATGAGGGCACAGAACTTTTTTCCTCCTCTTGCCACAGTTATATAATTGACAATATCCAATCAAATAGGAAAGGTAATCTTGTGTTGACATCCTGTTCATGGAGATCTCATCTGTGGAATATCGAAAGGAATGATTTCGCCAGTTCACTGCAGTTTCACGATGAATTTTATTGCGAGTTTAGTAATGTCAATCAAGATAAAATCTTGGGAACGCAAACTTATGTAAGTAACTGTGATTAGAGAAACTTTATTGTTTTATTTATTTTTGTTGTAACTGCAGTCAGCGATTGTTTATGACCTGACAACAGGAAACAAAATATCAACTTTTACCCCCACAATAGCAAATCAGTATACTAAAAATCGAGCCACATTTTGTCCAACGGACGAGTTAATATTATCAGGTATGTTGGCCTATCGTCTAGAAAAAACAGTTGACAATAATAAATTAAATTAATTAATAAAAATAGATGGTGTACTTTGGGATGTAAGGTCGGGTAGAGAAATACACAAGTTTGACAAACTCAACCAGACGCTCTCTGGAGTATTTCATCCAAATGGATTGGAAGTAAGAAAATTATTAATAAAATATATATTTTGATATAATATTTGATATTGTATGTATAATATATTTAGATTATTTCTAACACGGAAGTTTGGGATCTAAGGACTTTCCATTTGTTGCAAACTGTTCCTGTACTCGACCAATGTCTGATTAAATTTTCACCCATGAATGTTCTTTACGGCATAAGTTTAGATATAGATAATCGTGTCGATTTTGACGATACCACCAATTATGATACCAGTTTTAAAGTGCTGGACAGCTATGATTACTCAAGCATCACTACAGTAGATGTAAAGAAACATATCTATGATCTAAGTGTGAACTGCAATGGAAGTATTATAGCTCTAGTAGAGAATCAGCCAGCATATGATTCAAAGCAGGAGACTTTTGTTAAATTGTACGCTGTTGGAATGAAAAAAAACGAACAACAAGAAGAGGTTTGTTTAAAACAGGAACCATACTTTTTTATATTCTACTAAAAATCTTATTTTTGATTGTTATCAGGAAGAAGATGATGAACCAGAATCGGATGAGGGGTCCGATAGTGAATCAGCTCGTGGTATGTTTTTTGCGGAATACATATGACATTTATTTTTTCATTAACCTTATATTTTAACTTAATTTTGTTCAGTGTTTGATATTCCCGATCTAAGAGGCGACGATGATGATGATGATCGCTGGATTGATGTTGACTCATCATCGTCTGACGATGATCAGAACAATGGGGATAGTGATGATGCAGCGAATGGAGGAAATGGTGACAACACCTCATCCGATTCGAGCACAGATATGTTTGAAGTAGAGTTAAATTTTTGATAAATGTAATGTTTTTATATATATATATATAAAATATTGTAAATATATATACACCTTATTGTGTAACTAATTAAAACATTAAATTTGCCTAGTAACTAAAAGACTCGTAACCCCTACCTAATGAATAGCATAATAAATCACAGTTTTGAATGTACATATAAGTATTTAATTTTTTATTTAGTAACTATTCTGTTGAAAACTGGTCGTTTGCTAGCAGTTTATACTTCGCCTACATTGAAAAGTGCAAGCGATCCTCCGATCAGGTGCAAGCGATCATTTCAAAAGGAAGAAAATTGATAAGGCGTTTGTATATGAAAACTATAGTACTCTCATGGCTGAGTCTTTTTAGGGTGACCACATGCCGACTTGGCGCTAGTGTCGCAGAGTGGAGAGATGCATTTGTCCTTGAGTCAATGACTGAGAGGTGAATATTATTACTATTCCATAAGGAACTAGTGGAGTAAAGGAGATAAATAGTTTCCCTGTAAAAATAACAAAAAAACAAAAACTCTTCCATCGTCTTTCATGCCATACGAAATTTAATTTGTGATTATGATGTTTATTTATAAGAGATTAACAATAAATTAAAATCTATTATTAAACAGTGTTTTAAAGAGCACTAGCATCAAAGAACTTTCGGCTCTTTTTTATAAGGATAAAGACTGTATATAGGAAATGGAATAATATTATAATTAAATTTAATTTAGGTTATAAATTATTTATAATATATATAATATGCGTTATGTATAGTATTTACATTATTATTATTTGTATTATATGTATACAAGTTCTTTTGTGACAGCCATAACAAGCAGACGTGTTTTCAATTTGTTGTGCGGTCTGCCTCGCTTCTTCCGCAGCAATAATTCAATTCTGTCTGTGCGGCTTATTACAATGCCTTTGTCTGAAAAATGCTTTATATGCGAAAATATAACGACTGATAGTGATTATGTGTCGTGCGTTATTTGTCGCTTAATCTTTCATTTTAAATGCTTAAAATTAGACGCCAATGTAATTAATTTGATAAACCAATGTAATAATATTTGCTGGAGATGTGATCTGTGTAGTAATTATTATTCTGCCAGTTGTGATGCAAAATTAAATGCATTATCAAAAAAGCTTAATAATCTGTGCGATGATTTTTACTTGTTCCGCGATGCCCATGAAGCTAGCTCAAGCAAAACAAAGAAACCATTGACCACCCGCGCCAAAGCTAAATTAAAGCTCAATGCCCCTGTAAATGTGATAAATAAAAGCTTTTCGTCACCTGCACTCCCTCGCAAAATCATGAAGCCCATGAATGTACCCCCTTTAACCCCTAGGATTACTGCTTCAACTTCTAAACCACTCTCGTCTACAAACAATATATCTTCGAAGATTTCTGTCACAGCGGCAATCAAAACAAAAAAAGTGAAATCGAATAATAATAACAATGCACTGCTTTTTTCTGATGATGCAAATTCCAAAAACAATAATGAAACCGTTGATGTGCATGTACATGATAATTCTTGCTCACTTGTCGATGCTGCGGGTGATGGTGAATCTACTATTAGTGCTGCCACTGTAAATATCTCTAACAATGCTGCCACTGTAAAATCACTGGATGGTACTAATGCTACTTATAGTAGTGTGGTAAAAGATTCTGAAGCTGTTGTTGCTGCCGATCTGGTTGGTGTTGGAGTTGTCGCTGTTGGAGTTCCTGTTGTTGAGGATGATGCTAATGTAAATGCTGATGAATTTGATGGTGTAAACCCTGATGAAAATGCTGCTGTATTCATTGATGAAAAACCTGACGAAAATCAAGCTGCAATTGAAATTGAAAATGCTGTAAAAGCGTACAATCGCTCAACTACAGTAAATACATCTTCTTCTCGTACAGGTGTTCGTCGGAATTATATTCCAAGAACTGTTAGAGGCTCTTGTGAATTCCTACAAAATGATGTTTCTTTTAAACAAAAATGGTTCCATCTTGGTAGTTTTCGACCTTCTGTTTTAACTGAGTCTATCGTCAACCATTTAGCTGCTGCTCTTGATATTAACCCTGGTGTAATTTCATGCTTTAAGTTGATTAAAAGAGGTGAACCTGAAGAAAATATTAAGTTCGTTAATTTTAAAATTGGAGTTCCAGCTGAGTACAATGATGCGATGTACATAGACAATATCTGGCCTATAGGTACAAAGCTACGTGCTTTTCAATTCATTTCAAAAAACGTAGAAGCACGACTTCACTCAGACAAAACATAAGTGGAGAAAATTCCGAGTCAAGAAACATACCAATAAATAGCTTAATATCGTGCCAAAATTCTTCGCCTCCTTGTGTTAAAAAAGACTTTCTTCTGTACTACCAAAATATTGGTGGCCTTCGTACTAAAACTAGTCAACTATATTTCAATTCTTCAACATCATATTATGATATATTCGCTTTAACTGAAACGTGGCTAACTGATGATCAATTAAACTCTGAAATTTTCAATGAAAATTTATACTGCGTTTTCCGAAAAGACAGAAGTCTTGCTAAATCTAAATTGACAAGAGGAGGAGGTGTCTTAATTGCTGTTCGTTCACCGTTTTCTTGTCGTGAAATTGAATTACCGTCTCTCTCATCAAAAATCGACGTAGATCAATTAGCTGTACGTGTCACCTTAAACAACTCAAAAGATGTTTTAATTATTCTAAGTTATATACCACCAGGTAGTTCTGTTGATTTATATAATTTACATATAGAAAATTTTCGATTTGTTTTAAGAGCTACAAGCTATAATCAGAACTGTATCGTACTAGGTGATTTTAACCTTTGCCATGTAAATTGGATCCTAGATCCTGATGAGTTGTGCCTTATACCTTTTAATGTAAGTAATGTTCATGAATGTTTAGTAATTGATTCGTTTGCTGAATATGACCTCATTCAAATAAATAAATTCTGTAACGATTTAAATCGTACTCTTGACCTTGTTTTTGTTGATAGAGAATTTTGCACTGATATAAATAAAAATATTTGTCCTATTTTTCCTAACACTATTCATCATTTAGCTTTATGTATTAAATTTGAATCCTATGTATATTTTAAACCTTTTATTAATGAATTGTTTAAATATGATTATAAAAATGGTGATTTTAACTCAATCAATAATTATATGAATATCTTTCCTTGGAGCTATATATTTGATAACTATGATTTATGTGATGCTTATAATCATCTGCAATGTTCGTTAACTGAGGCAATGAACCTTTACATTCCAAAAATAGTTATTCGTAATAATTCCAGACCAGTCTGGTTCAATAAAAGATTAAGTAACTTGTGCAACAAAAAAAATAAAGCATATAAACATTTCCGAAAGTCTAAAGGAAATAATACTTTGTTAAATAATTACAAACGACTTCATAAAGAATTTGATGTTTTAAATAAGTTTTTATATAAGGATTACCTGTATCGCACTGAATCAAATCTGAAGCAAAATAGTAAATGTTTTTTTAATTTCATTAATAGTAAGAAATGTTCTAATGGTATTCCAAATTGCATGCATTATTCAGGGACTACATCAAGTGACCCTATGACGATCTGCAACATGTTTGCAAATTTTTTTCAATCGGTTTATTCTCCATCTAATTTGCCCAAAAATTTTTCAACTAAGGCACCTGGGAATCAGATCAATGTCGGTTCCTTATACTTAAACTCAACTGATGTCGAAAAAGCTATATCTGAATTAAACCATGATAAACAACCAGGTCCTGATGGTATTCCTCCTTTAATTTTAAAATCTTGTACATCCTCCCTCACTGATCCGTTAACTCGACTCTTTAATGCATCTTTAAATATGGGACTTTTTTTAGATGACTGGAAGGTATCGTATATTGTTCCGATTCATAAATCAGGTCCTAAGCAAAGTGTTTCTAATTATCGTCCAATAAGCAAACTTTCAACGATCCCTAAATTATTTGAAAAAATAGTTTACGAAAAGTTATCCTTCATTGTTCGGGAGCTTATTTCCCCTGCTCAGCACGGATTTGTTTCTGGAAGGTCAACTACTACAAACTTATCAATCTTAACCAATGATATAATAAAAAACTTTGAAAATGGCTATCAAAGTGATGTAATATATACAGATTTTTCAAAGGCGTTCGATAGAGTAAATCACTCAGTCTTATTAAAGAAGCTTTTTGCCCTTGGTTTTCACTCAAATATATTGAGATGGTTTGAATCTTATATAGAGGGGCGCACCCAATGCGTGCGTATTAATAACATAATATCTGATCCCATAATTGTGACTTCTGGAGTACCTCAAGGAAGTCATTTAGGTCCACTTCTTTTTCTGCTCCTTATTAATGATATTCCCGATTGTATCAAATCTTCTCATTGCCTTATGTTCGCCGATGATATAAAAATATTCCGATGCATTAAATCCGTCGATGACTGCCATCTCCTTCAGACGGACCTATTTAATTTAGCCGATTGGTGTAATTCAAATCAGTTATTTCTTAATGTTGCCAAATGTGATTTCCTATCTTTTTGCCGAAATTTTTCACCTATAAACTATGTTTATAACATTGATGATACTCCACTGCAAAAGGTAACAGCCAAAAAAGACCTAGGTGTCATCTTTGATCCTAAGCTAACGTTTTGCCTTCATATTGATTTTATTGTTGCGAAAGGAAATTCTTTACTCGGTTTCGTTTCACGTAACTCTAAGGAATTTTCAGACCCTTATACACTCAGAGCATTATTTTTTTCCTATGTTAGGCCGGTCCTTGAATACTGTTGTGTAATATGGAACCCCTACTATGCTATCCACTCAAATAGAATTGAAAGAATCCAAAAGCGTTTTACCAGGTTGGTCATTTATAGACTTTATTGGAACATACGAATGCCTACTTATCTTACTAGACGTAATTTAATTGGTCTCCAGTCTTTAGAAACTCGGAGAAAATATTTTGAAATAATTTATATTAGAGATATTATTAAAAATCAAATAAATTGTCCTTTTCTTTTGTCCCTTATAAGAATATATGCTCCAACAAGAGATCTTCGAGTACATAGTATATTTTTTGAACCTTTTCATAGGGTAAATTATGGTCTTAATGAGCCAATAACAAGGTGCCTTAGAGAGGCCAACTCAGTTGCTAATTATATTGACTTCCATAGCAATATTAGTCGCGATACCTTTAAAAGTCTTATTATTAATTTATTAACTTTTTTAAACTCCGGTGGTTAGGTGTTTTATTATTTGTAAGTATTTAGTTATTTTTAGGTATTTATACAAACTTGTAAGGTATCGCATGTTGCTTATAATTTAATCAGTAGTCTTTAAGATTATATATTTTTATTTAAAATGTATATCTGCTTGATGGAAATAAATAATAAATAAGAATAAATAAGTATATTTTTGTTTTGTTTTTTATGTTATATTTTTAATTTGTGTTTCTGAAGTAGTTTATTAATTAATTCAATATTGTTTTTGTTTGGATTTTGAAGTTGCTCTATCATGTTGTATTGTCGTTGGTCTTGAGGAAGATTTTGGGAAAGATAGCACGGGCCTAAGAGATGAGATATGTTTATGACACTGTTGCATTTTGGACATATTGGAGGTGTTTCTTTTTTTAGGATATGCTGATGTGTAAATTGGGTGTGCCCAATTCGCAGACGAGTAAAATTAATAATGTTGAAATTGGTTACATTGTATGGATAGACAGGTTTGCTTTTGATGGGATTGATTGTTTGGTAGTGGTGTACATAGTCGGACCACTCATTTTATAGGTAGTTTGAGAATTTATTAATTATATTAATCCCTTGAGGTCTTTTCTTGTTTCACGTAAGATTGTTGGGAAGTTGTGAGCTGAATTTGCAGCTTTATCTGCGAATACGTTACCCACTATATCCACATGACCGGGTGTCCACATAAGTTTGATTTTAGTGGGTGTTTTAATAATTAAATCTCGTATCTTAGCAATAGTTAAACAATCATATTTCGTGTTTAAAATAGCTTTGAGAACAGAAAGACTATAGGTAGTTTGTGCTAGGCGAGGAAGAAAAATGTGTGTATTATAAAGAGTAGGTAGCTATGTATATACATTTGACTTGAAGTTTTGTTATAAAATTCGGGTAGGTTTTCTTTTAACTTTGGAATTGAATTTTTTGAAGGTATGAATTTGTGAATGTAATTTTAAAGATTTCGGAAATGTTTTACTTTTATTTTACTCAATATTTATAGCTTATTGAAGGTACGTTGCTAGGTATCTAGGTAAGGATTAAATTATTAACGTAGGTAATAAAATTTCGGTTTGTAGGGAAATTGGAGGGTTCAATATTTGTTATTTTTTTTAAAGGATTTTGTTATTTATTGTCCTTAATTCAAATAATTTTTTTTTTTTGACTCTATGAAATCTCGAAATACTTGAATGTATCTATGTGCATATGTATCTATGCATGATTAAAAAAAAATAAGTCTTAGAGTCAAGTTCTTGATTTTTCATCCGAATAATAAAATGAACCATTTTTGGTTTATACTTTATACACTGCCAATCACTAGGATGAGGCCACATATTTTTCAACCGATTTTCGGTCTGTATACCTGTTGGAATTTGGTTAACCCGGAATACATATTTTCTTAAAACAAAGTGATACAATTATAGGGTTAATTAGAAAAGACCGTTGGAATTTCCCTACATTAATGAATGGGCTACCTAAAAAGGATATAAAAAAGTGCGTCCCTAGGATGAGGCCATTGCGAATATTTCGTTGTAGAAGTTGACATCGGCAATTTTTTTCAAATTTTTGGTTGCAATATTTAAGAAAGTTATACAAATAACTCTTTTTATTAAATTTCAATTACAAATGGGTTCCGGAAAGACTTTGACAGTGGCAGAAAGGGGACATATCGATGCTTTCAAGGAAATGGGACTCTCAAGCCGAGAAATAGCAAGGAAGCTGAACAGAAGTAAGACAGTTGTAAACAACTATCTTGCTGATCCTCAAAACTATGGAAAAAACCAAAAAGAACGCACAGCCCAAGCAACAACATCCCGAAAAAAGCCGTTAATTTTACGTATTGCTTCAAATTCTACTCAATCAGCTACTAAAATAAGGTCCAAAGGCAGAGTATCAGCCAGTATTTCGACAGTCCGAAGGATAATAAGAAAAGATGGTACTATCCAGAGAAGAAAACTCAAAAAGAAACCTGTTCTAAAGCAAGTACACAAGGAGCTGCGAATGAAATTTGCAACAGAACATGTCTCTTGGAGCAGTCATTGGAAACGCGTTGTCTTTTCGGATGAAAAAAAGTTTAACCTTGACGGCCCGATGCGATGGTTGCAAATTTTATTTCTATGATTTAAGAAAAGAGGAACTAATTTTGGGAAGACGTCACAGCCGTACATCAGGTGTTATGGTGTGGGGAACTACTATGGCAAAATCGAGTTGGAGTTTCTTTCTACAACAATGAACGGAAACAGCTACAAATGCTTGTTGGAACGGTCATTTCCGAAGATGAAAAATATTTTTGGACCTCTGCCTTGGATTTTCCAACATGACAATGCCCCCATCCACACTTCCAGGGTTGTCAAAAGCTGGATTTTATCAGAAAATGTAGAGCTTTTGCCATGGCCACCCTATTCACCGGACTTGAACATAATCGAAAACGTATGGGCATGGCTATCTCGAAAAGTTTATGAAGGCGGTAGACAATTTGAAGACAAGGACTCCTTAATTGAAGCTATCCGTCATGCCTGGGACCAACCGTCTAATAGAGGTCATATCCTAAATATCATTATTAATAGAGAAAAACTTAATAAATACATGTTTGAAAACCAAAAGCTGTAAACATTTATTTCATTTTTTTGATATTTTATAAGATTTTTCATATGGCCTCATCCAAGTGACGCACTTTTTCATACTGTTTTGAAGTAGCTCTTTAATTAATGTAGGGAAATTCCAACAGTCTTTTCTATTTAAGAATTAATAGTATCTAAATTTGCCTTAACTACTACTGATGCCTGCATGGGTTTACTAAGTTACCTTCTATGTACCTATGTGTGTTCCACGAAGTACCATTAGAGTGTGGTAATAGAATCATTTATGTACTGAAATACCTAATAAAAAAAAAAAAAAACAGTTTAATTTTGATAACATATGTTATTTATATTTGATTATTTATTTCTATTTCGAATGTTTATAACAGACTTTTATAAAAGTTCGAACTCCTGAATACAAATTATAAAAGATCTTTTATGATGAGAATCTTTTACGATTCATAACAGAAAATTCATAACAGAATAACAGATTTCGCAGAATAGGTCCCAATATTTACTTGCTAAATCTCCTCTAAATCTTGAAGATTTACAATACAAATATAAATCTCCTCAAATGAATATTAAGAATATGTAAATCTCCTCTAAATTTAGTTGAAAACCATTCGTTGAATGCTTTCAGTGAACTAAAACACCTATTTGTATGCAACGGCCACCTAATTGCAAGAAACGAACTCATAAAAATGACATTTTGTTTGTTTGTTTTGAAACACAGCTGTAAGTAATTAAGTGAACAATTTTTCAAGGTTACAATTATTGAAAATAATTCTAAAATTAATTTGCAGTAAAATAACGAATTAAAAAAGTTTAGAGGATTACTAAATATACATTCTGTTATCTACTAATGATGATGACAAAAAAGTCTTGGTGACTGAAAGAGTCTGTTTTTCCTTTTGTGAATTGTAAAATGTCGCAAACCAAACGTCAAAATAAATCTAATTGCGCCGGTGAAAACACTTTGAGATTTATTCTTTTCGAGTGGTTTTATGTAAAACGTGTAGTTTACGAAAGTTTTCGTAAAGGTTTTCGGCCAAAATCGATAATTCCGCAAAAACCGGGTTTTCGGTTTGGTGTGAAAGGGCTATAAGACTGACTCATCTTCAAATTCGAAAAGCAGTCCAACTAATTGTAGTAGATTTTTCAAGGGATTTTTTGTAATCACGATTTTATTTTTTTACGAGCATTTTCTTTTTATTAATGGGAATTATTAGTCATTGGACTAACTTCATATTGCTTCTTCAGTTTCTCAAAAAAACATTATTTTTTCACATGTTCGTATTCTTGACAGTTAATAACAGATTTTTTTGCAGATTTGGTAGGCTAACACAAAAATTAGATTCATAAAAGTCTTTTTGACAATTAAAATTTTTTATAGCAGAATAACACATCTCGCTGAATAGGTCTAATTGCTACTAAATATGTATATGACAAAATCAAACTTAAAAATGGTAGTAAATTAAATATTGCGATTAAATAAAATGTGTTTATCTAACGAATTCAAAACTCGGCAGTCGTTTTAAAAAGTTGGGTCAATTTGATTTTAAGTACAAGTTATTTTCAATTTTTGTTGTATTCCCTAGAAATTTGTTAAGAAAAATAAACCTTCCACCTTGAAAATTGAAAAACCGAACTAGGTATAACTACCCTAAGAAAAATTCCATCGTGTAGAGTCATGTGCATTTATATTAAATTGCTTTATTTCTAATCATTCAGAGAAATTTCCCACAAGTTATGTTTTGAAGTGTAAAGCTTATGAGACGCAGCCATTTTCAACTCTTTTATTTGTGAAAATTTGTTCTTGTTTTGCCACAGGCACAGCTACAATTTGCTAATTCCCATTTTAAAAGTTTATACGAAGTATTTTGGTAAATAATTTTAGAATACAAGAATCTTGTTTTAAGGTAGTAAGTGTTTATTTATTTCTTTAAGACTGATTTAATTTTATAAACTAAGGTTTTTTACACATACCAGCAAATTTTATCTTAGGACAAAATGTTCAGAATTCGACTTAAGCGAAGTCCTGCAAGGAAAGAATGGACTTGTTGTTTTGGATTACATGTTCATACTGTAACAATAATCATTGGGCTCTGGCATCTCGTGAGTAAATTTTCATTGTTCAATTTCACAATCGTTCCTTTATTATGTAAAAGTTTTCAAAAACATAACAATAGTAATACAACGGGTTGGAGTCGAAATAACCCATATTATGTAGTGCCAACGTACATAATGTGTACATACTACATAACTTGATATTAATGTGGCGAAATGAGAAATTTATTTTATTTATTTATTTATAAAAGATTAACAATAAATTAAAATTCTATTATTAAACAATGTTTTAAAGAGCACTAGCATCAAAGAACTTTCGGCTCAATCATAATTATTTATTTGTTAAATCAAAATAAACGTATACAAAACATCACATTAACAATGGATTACAAACGAAACTAAATATAAATTGACTGAGTTGTTTTGAGTGGTTTTTGGGAGCCCTGAACAGAACATGGATCAACCCTGGAATTAGATGAACTAATAAACCTACAAATTATGAAGTTTTCAAGAAACCTGTGATTGTTCAACATATTTAATTGTTGTAATGATAGCAGAGTGGGTATATACAGAAATAAACGATGCAATAAGATTTATCCTTGATTAAATGTACATATACAACGTTATTCAGACTCCTCATTCTATAAAAAAAGAGGATTAAAAAAAAAACTACACAAAACTTATACAAATTTTATTTAATGCATTGAGTTTCAAAATGTTAATCCAAGTAAAGGATATTGTTATTACCAAAATTGTACATACAATTTGCATTTTATTTATATACATATACAGTCGACGCCGCCTACAACGACCAGCCGCTTTTAACGACTACTTTTCCATCATTTAGTTGGTTTTCATATAATTTTTACTAGTGCAACGTCGCGTCGGATATAGCTACCAGTTTTGCCTGGTCCCTTGGCGGTCGTTATAAGCGGCGTCGACTGTACATATATATTTATTAATATTTTTTGCTATATTTAAAATAAACAAGTTATTTAAGAAAAATAAGTTTTCTGTATTCAATATGGTGGCTAAAGTAAAAACTTGAGAGATAGATCTGAAAACTGTGTGTTAAGGCTTGTAAAAAACCTTCATAACAAATGAAGTTCATAACAAATGAAGACACAAATAATCTTGTCTTTTTTTATTTTAAATTAAAAATCTTTCTTTCGGTCACTACAGTAGAACAGTCGCTGAAGTTTGGCTTATTTATTGATTCAGCAAAGTTTTGGAGTGAAGTTTTCTTCTTAACTTTAAAGTACAGAGTTGAATATGCTCTTCAGAAAATCATTAGGGCCATTCGTTTAAATATAATAAGAGCCCTTTAGTCATACAAATCATAATTTTGTATGTTCAGAATAGGACCAAGCCTCTTTTTTGTTCAGCACCAATCGTAATATAAGTTCTTAGGTTCAACTTATGAAAAAATGACTACTTTTCGCTTTTAAACGTTAAATATTTTTGGTGGATTTCGCGATTTTCACTTTGTTTCTCGAAATTACTAATTTATTTAAAGGCTATGAGTTTTTGTTTAACTGATTAATTTTAAGCACATGTTGTATGTTACTCGCATTATGATTGTTTTGTTAGACACTAGCTGTAAACTTTTAAGAACAAGCTTTTTACTACAGAATTAAAAGTTTTTGTAAACATTGATAGTTCTGGTGTTAATTCTATTCTACATAAATACCTCAGACTTGTTCACAACACTTAACATGCTTAATTAAGGCGGATGCAACTTGTATCAACTTTTCGATGCAGTACTTATTTTCTTAGCTTTTTTTGTTGTTGTATTTTTTTAGGTTAAATTAAGTGGAGAGCCTTTTGCAAACCTATGACAATTGAAAATCTCTTTTTGGGATTTCATTTCGTAAAATAAATTTGTAAAGTGGATTTGGCAAAAGAAATCCTATAAAAACGCGTTTCCTTGATTATACATTTATAATTTTCACTATGTATTTCTATCGATTTTTCAATATTTTTAATTCAGGATTTAAGTTTTAATAGGTAAATTAGCTTTTATATTTAATTTTAATACATACATAATTTACAAAATACTTAACTAATTTTATATATTTTTCTTATAAAAAACAACATCATTTTCTAGTTTCTTAACTGTCTTGCTATAAGCCTTTTGGCAGTCATATGGCACAATCCACAGATGGTTGAAGAGCTTGAAAACAGTTATGATTATTCCGTTGATTTGAATGCCCCAGCATTACCTACACCACTAAGCAAGATTGATACACCAATTGCTTATCGGGATCACTCTTTAAATTATCGTAAGTTTGACAAATTTTAAACATTGCACATGTTTTAATTAAGTATGTACATAGGCAATGATCTATAATATATACAGTCGACGTCACTTATAACGACCGTCAAGGGACCAGGCAAAACTGGTCGCTATAGCCGGCGGTCGTTATATCAGACGCAACGTTGCACTAGTACAAACTGTATGAAAACCAAAAAAGTGATGGAAAAGTGGTCGTTAAAAGCGACTGGTCGTTATAAGCGGCGTCGTTATAGGGGGCGTCAATGTACATATATATATATTTTTCAGAAATTTAATTAAGTACATAGGCGTTGATCTATAATATACATGTATATATATATATATATTTTCAGAAAACTTTGATATGGGTGGCTTAGTTTGCCTTTGCATGATTACAATTACACTGATGATGATTTATGGCACAATTAAGAGCAAACCTTCTCATATATTACCATTCTTTTGCTTGCAGCTATTCGACTTCGCTATAACCACGTAAGTTTACACAAACCGTTAAAATTCGCTTATATATTGTACATTTGAATAACAAATGGTTAGAAAAATTAGATTTTTTGAACCAGTTAAGCGTTAAAAACATGAATGTTAATTATAATAAAACGATAAAATAAACAAATTTTTTTAATACATATTTTAATTTAATATTATTTTATCTAACAACTTATATCATAACTTTGTTTTTTATTAATATTATTAAATATCAATTTAGTAATTTTAATTTAATAATATTAATAAAAACAAAGTTGTGATATAATTTGTTAAATAAAATATAATAAAATTAAAATTAAAAAAAAAATTGTTATATATATAATATAAACACAACTTGGGGATCAAAACACAAATATGAGAATGTTAGTCTTACGAAAATAATCGATAGTGCTGGTAAAGTAAGTTTAGTTTATTCAATTTCCCAATCGGAAAACTATTTGAATTTGTATAGGGGAAAGTGTAGTTGAAACATCTTGATGTAAATATTTTTAAATTCAGTTTTATTCTTCAGTTCACTTGTAATCATTTTTACCAGTTATCTCGCCTTATTTCGAGATTATTAAAATCAAATGATTTGACTTATGTACATTTGTACATACAAACATATATCTTTTATTTGTAAATATTTAAAAAGTTTTTTATAAAATCAGAAGAATTTGCTTCGGAATTCACATTTAACACTTATCGATAATTTGTGTAAAATTTCTATTTCTTATTTGCAGTCTCACCGCAGCTGGTTATTTATGCTATCTTCAATCCGTGCATAACCTTGTCGCTAAAAGCCACAGCCTTCCATGGAGGGAAAAACTATTGGAATTATCACCAAATGCTTTAGTTTTGCTGGTTGTAATTGCTTTCGTAAGCATTGTTTTTATTAAGGCCTATGCAATTGGAATAGTATGGCGTTGCTATAAATACTTGACATTGCGTCAACATAACATGCGTTCATTAATGCCATGTATTACTCATGATGCGGCCGTTAATATGGTTGCTGATCAACCTGCTTACACAACTATTTTGCCAAACTATGATGAGGCAATTGCTCAGTACATGAAACAAGTACCGCCACCATCTTACCAAGTTGCCATATCAAACATTAGCGAGGAGATTTTTTCACAAAATGAAAACAATAATAATAACACCTCTCTTGTTAATGCACAGACCGACACTTCTCAAGTAGAGCCACCGCCTTACAAAAATCTTACTCCCATAACAAATTCATCATCTTGAAGCAATAAAAAAAAAAACAATGCGAAAATGAGATATTTTATTTACAGTTAATTTTTAATAGAAATATATAAGCATATTCCATTAATTAAAACCGTTTTGTGCGCGAAGGATGTATAAAAATTATATTATGCGTATGGCATACAAAAGAAGGGTGTGCATCATTGGTTGTTATTTTATATTATTGACATTTTGGTTTTAGAATTATACGCGCAAATAAAATTATTATATTTATGAAAAAAACTAAATGATAACCAAATATATGTAGTTGGAATAATAAATATTAATGTAATATAAAGAATTTCAATGTAAGATTTTTTTAATTCATTAAAAGGTTTGTATAAGAACGGATTTCTTCAGTCTTCCAACTAGACTTGGACGCAGCCTGAATGGATTTATAACTGTAGAATGTATTCGAACTGAGAGTTTAGATTTAGAGGAAAAATTTTTTGGTCGTTAGGGAGCCGACCATAGGATTATCCAATCGGAAGACAGAAAATAATCATATAGCATCTGTAGATTAGAAGTCATTTATGAAGAATCCGCTGGTCGGACAGACTTATTCAGGGAACTTTCGGCGGTAGAGGGCTACTTGTGGAACGTTTTTTGGCACTTACCTATCCAATCGGGGAACAGAAAACTTTAACTGCTATACTCTGTCTCCTAAAAATTGTCAGTACAGGCCTTATCGGAGAGCTTTTTCTGAAGCAGTAGCTCGCCCTATTTACACTCAATACTGACTTGAAAAAAGTCGAAACAAAATGTTTACTACCCTCCACTGAATTTCTCATTTAATCTGACGCGTCTCCCACACGACCTTTCTGCCACACATCTGAGTGTGGTGTGGACTAAGTATGGTCTATAGCATCGGTTCTCAACCTGTGGTCCGCGGACCCCTTGGGGTCTCACACTCTCAAAGGTTGAGAACCGTTGGTCTATAGCATTTCAACCCTTATGTTATATTTATGATATGCAGTTTTGCCTTGGCAATGTATGTAACTTGTATCGTCGTTCTTCCTATGGTTTGTGTTCACGAGCTTTTCTTTTTAGGGCTTTTAAAAAAGTTCTTAAGCAGAAAGTGTTTACTTGGTGTTTGTTTGAACATTTTGCATTGCAATCTTTGTATATGAAAACTATAGTACTCTCATGGCTGAGTCTTTTTAGGGTGACCACATGCCGACTTGGCGCTAGTGTCACAGAGTGGAGAGATGCATTTGTCCTTGAGTCAATGACTGAGAGGTGAATATTATTACTATTCCATAAGGAACTAGTGGAGTAAAGGAGATAAATTGTTTCCCTGTAAAAATAACAAAAAACAAAAACTCTCCCATCGTCTTTCGTGCCATACGAAATTCAATTTGTGATGTTTATTATGAAATTTTTGTATGCGAACAGAAAAGAAAACCGAAAGGAATGCTTGCGTCGCGTCGTGGCCGCGGCGCCGTCGTCAGCGGCTTAGCTTCTTCGATCGATTTTTTTGTATTTTACGAAGGAACTTTTTTCTTGATAGGTAGTTTGTGCGAGGAAGTAAAATGTGTGTATTACTATTATGAAGAGTAGGTAGATAAGTATATACATTTGACTTGAAGTTTTGTTATAAAATTCGGGTAGGTTTTCTTTTAACTTTGGAATTGAATTTTTTGAAAGTATGAATTTGTGAACGTAATTTTAAAGATTTCGGAAATGTTTTACTTTTATTTTACTTAATATTTATAGCTTATTGAAGGTACGTTGCAAGGTAGGATCTAGGTAAGGATTAAATTATTAACGTAGGTAATAAAATTTCGGTTTGTAGGGAAATTGGAAGGTTCAATATTTGTTATTTTTTTAAAGGATTTTGTTATTTATTGTCCTTAATTCAAATAATTTTTTTTGACTCTATGAAATCTCGAAATACTTGAATGTATGTACCTACATATGTATCTATGCATGATAAAAAAAACAAGTTTTAGAGTCAAGTTCTTGATTTTTCATCCGAATAATAAATTGAACCATTTTTGGTTTACCTATACTGTATACATTTATATATCTTTTTTAGACAACTTCAAATAAATATTTATTCCATTCACTGGAAAATTTTCAACGTAATGTTATTTTTTTAAGTAGAAAAACTAAAAAAAAATGTTTGGGGCTCAAATATACAATGAATGGAAAATTGTATACCTAATACCTATTCAAAACTATTTTCTACTACATGAAATGATGTTTTTGACATATGGTGAAAGTTTGAAAAAAAATTCAATTGACAGTTCTTTTTACGAAAAATAAAAAAAGTACAAAAAAATCTACCAAGAATTGGTAAAAAAAAGTTTTTTGGCTCGAGTATCTCAAGGCCGGGTAACGATATTGTTGGAATTTAAGATTTTGTTATGTTATCATACTTTATGTTTATGTTGTTTATTTATGTATATCAAGTTGCTAGTTATTTATATGTTTATTTTTATCGAAAATAAAATTTTCATTCATGTTTTGAATCTCAATACAACAGATATTGACTTCAAATTGATTTTTATTATACAAATGCAACTGTTAAAATATGGAATAATTGTGACAAATATCGATTTGAAAGTTCTTTTACAAAAATAGAAACCTAAAACCAAAATTAAGTTAAAAAATGCTAAAGTGTTTCTTGACTTGAATATGTCGAAAGTTTATTGTTTGCGTAATGCACATGTTAGAATATGGTACATTTTTGACATTTATCATATTAACAGTTTTTCTTACAAAAAAATAAGAAACTAAAACCAAAATTTACCAAAAAGTATTAAATTTTTTTTTTCCGAATCAAATATCTTCACAACAAGCAATGATATTGACTTCAAATGTATTTTATTTTCATCATAAATAATAAAATTTTCAATAAATTATGAAATATTGAGAAAAATCAAATTAACATTTTTTACAACAAAATAAAAACTACAAAAAGTTATATGAAAAATTGGTATAAATGTCTCGAGAAATTTCTTAAGTCTGATTATAATTTTTTTATTATTACAATTTGTATCAATCAACATCAAAAGTAAATCGATTAATATCTCTCTTTTTTCATTTTTAAAAACCTGACGATATACATATGTAGAGTGATGTTGAAGTTTTATTCAGGCTAGAGTTATCAAAAACTTTATAACTTATTTGCAGTTAAAAAACCTTGTTTGCAATATGTACCTATACCTAAAGAGAAAATTTGAATTAATTCTATTTCCATTTTTTACTAGGTATAGGTACATATGTATCTTAGGTTTATGTACCTATATATTTTTACAAATAGCTTGATAACCCAATTCAAAAACTTTTACTACAATTTCTTTATTCTTATCAATAAGGAAATGGGAAAAAATGTTTTATAACTGACTGTTAGGAAAAAAATCCCTCAAATGAAATAAATTTATAAGTTTTGCAGAATATGTAAAAGGAAACCTAACCTATAACAATCCAAATTTTGGAATGACTTGGAATACATAGTTGCTACATTTTTGACTTCAAGTCGATTGAAATGCAAACTTGTAAAAGTGGAAATTAGTAAAATACTTTTATAAAAATTACTGGATGCATAATCTAGCTACAATTGATGTCATAAAGTACATATATACATATTATGTACATATCTATTATTTGAAAAAAGAATTGAAACGATTTAACTAAAATTAATGAAAAATGAAAAAAAAATTATCTGCCTAGGTAAGTCACGGTGTCTGGGTTTTTTTGCCCATCATTTTTTAGGACATAAAAGTTTTGATAAGGTATTTAACTAGTGTAATGTATGTAAATTTAAAAAAAAATGCTTTACTTACCTACCTACCAAGTTTCTTTTCGAAGCTTCAAAGGAAATAAAAATGCAAAATAAGATGATAAGTAAGAAAAACTAGTCTAAAAAGGAAAATTTAAAGTTCTTATTTTAATAAGAAAAAAATATACATATGTAATATGTACCTACCGACCTATGCAGATACATTTAAAGCAACATTTTTTCATGGGAAGTATTAAAAAGAGAACACTTAATATTTAAACCATTTCTATTTCTAAATATGAACATAATTTCCTTATACTTATCTACCTAGTTCATAATTTTCAATAAGATAGTCTTTTAAAGATGAATAAGAACCCACATTATTTTGCATAGTATGACCATTCACATATTTAGCTTTATTTTGGATTTTCACAAAAATTTAAACTCTTGCAAACCTTTTTCATATTCCTAAACGCTCGGACTTAAAACATTATAATAATTATATTTTCATACCTACCCATCTACATTACATCCATCTGATCACCAACAACACAAAATTCATCAAAGATCAAACAATACAGGAATACCTACCCAAAATAGTTTCTTTCTGTGCTTTTGTGTGTCGTCTGGTAAAGACGACTACCGTAAAGCATACTCGACCAAAAAAATGTAAACAAACCAAAGTCTCCCAAAACAGCAAAATGTCCGTTTTTTTAGTCTTTCTAACTCTCACAAAAATTGTATAGTCTTTTTTTTTGTCTCACTTCGATTTGAATTTCAGTTGCATGTCTCCCATCTTTAAATAATGTCTCCACTCGACGTTTAACAAAAAAAAAATAGATGCCGCACCATTCGACCTCAGTCATGAGAGTACTATAGTTTTCATATACAAAGTTGCAATGTGCGGGAAATCCGTTTAAATGCAGTTATAAAAGTATAAGCTTTTTTCTGCATAGAAAATGATTATTGTCGTAGATTCTCGTTCCGTCCGGTCGGTTTATTAATACTTCGTGTATTTTTGTGATATTGTTTTATTTTATGACTGTTAATTTAGTTTTTTGTTATATTAAAATGTAAGAACACATGTTTATTTTCCACTTGTTATTTATTTAAAAGGGATTAGGCCTACTGGGGATACCCTTCAAAAACGTGCCTTTTATCTTACCTCTTAGTGGTGTGGAAAAAGATAAATATTATTTCATTTTTATAAATAAAAAATGAATTTCAATACTAAACGAAGGTAACCCTGAACACATTTTCGTTAAATGTCTGCCATTTCATTGTTGGAAGTAGTCAACTCTGAAAGAGCTTTCAAATGAGAAAGACTTATTGAAAAAGAAAATAGTGCGAATGTAAGGCAAACATCCTATCTTCCCTGCCTACTGACAATTTTTAGGAGACAGAGTATACAAGTAAGAACTTTTAGTGTAGATTCAGCATAAAAGAATTATTATATTGATATAGTTTACCTTCGTGAGCATGTAAAAGTCTCGATCAAAGCACCTTTAATGTTGTAGGGTTCTAAATAAAAAGCAATGAATTATTGATAAAATATTTTTATTGAATTTATAATTTTACATCGGATATTAAATTACAAATTATTTCTACAAAATTTAGCACTGAAGCACCGAAGAAGAGTCCAGCTAAACCAGCTATTGAGACTGAAAAAAGAGAAAAACATTTTTGAGTATAACGCCGATATTTAATATTTATCAATAAAATTAATGAATCGGTATTATCGTTGTTAAAAATCAAAATTTTTGATAAACTGTGAACGCTCTTCAGAAATTAGATCTATTGTAAATTATTTAAATTGACAGTCTTGGTATTATGGTTGTCAAAATGTTTGTTGGTTATCAAATTTTCAGTCAATCACAAATTCCTTGTTGATAAAATATTTTACGGATCGCGAAAACCAAAAGCATCCCACTATAGAACTATTTTTCGGTGAAAATGAAATTGAAGAAGAAAATAGTTACTTTGGAGCAAGCAAAGATTCGAAGAAAATTACGCGATGCTTCAAATCCGATGGATTTGGCTGAACATATGTATGTAGATAAAAGAATAATTTATTACAAACTACTTATATTTTTAATCCAAATCGACCAAAATAAAATTCGTGACAAGCAGTTCGTTATAAAATTATAAATGAAATTGAAACGTCAAAAGTAAATAGGCACAATCGATTTTTGATCTTTGTTCACAATGGATCAAAAAATGATCAACTCGGGTTCATAATACCGATGTATCAATTGATTGACAAAATATTTCAATTGTCAATTAATTGATCTTTGACAACCGTAATAAAACTGTAAGGCTTCGTGCCCGAAACAAAATTATACAAAACATGATGACAACATTTTAAAACATTTTGTATTGATACTAGTTTTTAAGTTGCTTTCAAACAATATGATATTATACGGGAGTCTACAATTCTTTGTTTTGTATATACATATATGTACATATAAAACAAACAAAACAAGCTAATGTTCAACACTGCAAGATGTCACCGATAAAGGGAGAAAACCTAAGATGGCAACTGATTAAGCTAAGCCAAAGAAAAGACAGCGGAAACCTAGAAAAAACCGGCGTTAAAACGTAACCGTAAGAATGGCGGTTTGCCTGTGTACTATCCCAGATCTTCTCTCAGCACTAGTTTGTTTACATTTTTTTAGTTGAGTATGCCTTACGGTCATGATACAACTAATAAAGATAGCGCATTGCGCATTTGAGGTTTTGGTTGTCAAACTATCGTGACTTCACGAACACATCGAACTGAAGAGAGTTCGTATTTTTGGCGCAATTTCACTCTATTTCCTGTCGTGAATGTTAAAGGAAGTGAATTTTCAAAGTTTAAAATCAATAGTTATTTAAAGTGGTATGGTTTATAATTTAAGTATACTAAATAAAAAAATATTAATTAATAAACATGGGTGTTTGTTCGGTTTTTGACTGCAATAACAACGAAAGAAAGAAGATAACGAGAGATTTCAGATTTCATACATTTCCAAAAGGAAATTCAAATCTCTCGAAGCTATGGACCTTGTACACCAAACGCAAGGATAAAATTAATGTTTAATTGCAAGAATTTGTAGTCTCCACTTTTTGCGAGAAGATTTTATAAACAATATTAAGTATAAAATGGATAAGTTATTACGAAAAAGAAGTTCAGAACTAGAATCTGAAATAGATTTATGTCAATAGGATTCACACGGTATCGGATTTTGAAACTAGATGCAGTTCCTATGGTTTATCCAAAGCAACTGTCCACTATTAGAACAAGCTCAATTTGAAGAGTTAACTGAACAATTGTAAGTACCTACATATCTAATAATATTTGTAGGCATTTATGATAGGAAAAACGTCTTAATCGTACCATCCATGCAGTCTGAAAATGTATAAAATAATTTGTTTTTATAAACTTATTAGAAAAACCTTATGAAGAAAATGAGCACTTCAAAACAGAGTTAAGGACTAATAGCCAGATCAATAACGCTTTATTCTGCTAGTTCCAGAGCTTACAAATTGCTTAAAAAGAAACATTTTCCTCTCCCTGCAATCAGAACTCTTCAAACATGGGCCCAGAAAATCGACCTAACACCAGGAATCATGGTACCCATTATTCAAATTATGAAAGTAGCGCAAGAGCTTACAGAAAATCAAAAGCTTTGTGTTCTCAGCTTCGATGAGATGAAGATCAAAGAAGCATACTGCTATGATAGACCTTCTGACACAACACTTAATTCAAAAAGACCATCATATCTTTTATTTAACCATTTATAGCTTATTAAACAATCTTCCAGGTAATTCTATGTAGAAAAATGCATCTGAATGAAAATGAAAAAAATTACACCATATTCTTCATTCACTTCTATTATTTATTAATTTCTTTCACTCAAACACACAAATTTTCTTTAACTTACTAATAAAAAAAAAATATTTACTATTTAAAACCATTTACCTAAATGAAAAACATTAGAAATATTAACATTTTATTATAATAACAAAATATCTAAACAAATTAGTGCCATTGTTTTGTTTTGATTTCACATACTGATCAATAAACGTCAAACTCGTTGAGGGTTCGTGACGTAGATGCGCAGAACGAAACAAAAATAGAAACGCGAATGCACTATCTGTTTTAGTTGTATGTTGTATCATTCCTTACGGTAGTCGTCCTTTACCAGACGAAACACACAAAAGCAGAAGAAAAAAAAACAATTTTGGGTAGGTTAGGTATTCCTGTATGGTTTGATCTTTGATGAATTTTAAGTTGTTAATGATCAGATGGATGTAATGTATGTATGTAGGTAGGGGTAGGAAGGTATGGAAATATAATTACGCGTTTTATTGGTAATCTATCCCTAACATAGTATTCGAGTACAAATAAAACGCTATATTCACTTTTAATTTTTCTTCTTAAAGTTGGTGTCCCTACATTATTTGTCAAATCGTTGATGTCAAAATTTCAAAATCTTCTATCACACACAAAATATAAAAGGCAAATGTGCACTTGAAAATAGAAAAAATTTAATGCATATTGCAAACAAAAGTTGTAAATATACAAACTCACTTGTTAAAGAAATTTCTGGCTAATATCTTTACATTTTAGTTAAAAACTCAATTTGAGTTTTAAATCAAAATAAACAACAGCTGTTCTACATGGGGCGCGTTCGAAGAATGTACAATTGTGTAAATTATTGGGTCCAGTTGGAAAATGCATGAAAACGGTTGTTGAGTTGAAGTTTGCATGGAAATGCACACCGAGTTGGTTTCGAATGTTTTTTACTTATATTTGTAGTAAAACTTTGAAAATATATTGATTTTCTTGTTATATTTATCACCCACAGATTAAAGTTCACCATTTTATCAACTCTCTGTTTTATTCTACTCGATACCATATACATATGTATAACTTTGGGTGTTTTTATAAATGCATGCATTGGGCGCATTCACTAATGTAGTCACTACGTAGTCAACTCACTCTGATTGGTCAAATACAACTAAGAAGTTAGTTGAAATTTCCCCTCCGACGTAGTGTAAAAATTTTCAACTTTAAAGGTAGTTGACAGGGATTTTGACATTTCACTCTCAGCTGTTAGATAAAAATACAATTTTAATTTACCAAACCACTATAATATGATCTAAATTTAATTATTTTGCATACATATGACTTCATCTTGTTCCAAATCACTCATTTTATATCTTATATTTGATGTGATTTATTTTAAAATCACAAATGATTTTCATTTTATTCTCACATCTGTCAAAAACATGACAGTTTACGATTGACTAGCTTTGTAGTGCATTTTGCATTCACAAAGCTAGTTGATTTTCGACTACGTAGTGACTACATTAGTGAATGCGCCCATTGTTTACATGCGATCAATTGCAATCATATGAAAGTCAAAAAAAAAAACATGTTTGCTTTTCACTTTTTATAGTTTCACATTTGCTCAACAAATATTTCAGTTTTGCTTTTAAGAAAATCCGACATTTAACATGTGTATTTAAAAAAGGTATGCATTCGTCAGACTTTCAGACTGAGGGCAGACAAGAGTTAGAATTGACTTCACTGCATATATGTAGTTAGCCAAAAAAATACATGACGCCACTTAGAGCGTTATTTTCTTGGCCGGAGTTATCCTGGTGTAGCCGCTATGGTTAACAATGATTCGCAATTTTATTTTGAAAAAATTAAAATTATTATTTTGAAAAAATAAATTATAAAATACATACATACATACATATGTATGTACCGTACATAAATGTATATACATGAGATTCCATTTCATTTTTTAAGCAAAAAGAGGCTGGGTGCGACCCACACTGATAACTTCGCATTTTGTATTTATTGTAAAAAAAATGACGGTATGTTGAACTATTTCCAAATTTATATCAAACCTGTATTACATTGTTTATCAAACCTGTATTACATTGGTATCAATACAATACAATTTATTTGAAGTCAATAGCATTATCCGTTCCTGAGATATATGCAACCAACTAAAATTTTCACTTTTTTTTAAACTGCTATGTACATGTACAATGTACATTATGTGCTGTACGTAGCATAAAACAAGTTTAATGCTTATAAATTTTTAAGAAATATTTATCAACAAATTTGTTTATGACTTTTAAATCAAAACAACTTTGATTTTTGGCTAGTAAATTGAAATTGATAAGTCCAATTAATGAATCTACTTCAAGTCTATTATTGAAAATAATCATTCCATATTGGCTGACGAATGTGGCAGAGAAAATATTTTTAAAAAAATTTAGATGAGTGTGAATAAAACAAGCTATGTATTATCCGGGCAGTTTAATTTAGCCAACATATTTCCAAAATACTTCAATGTCATTTACTTAATCAATACCTATCCCTTGATAACAATATTTAGCCACTAAATTTGGAAAATGATTGATAAGAAAGGAAATTCACGCAATATTTAATTTAAAACCATTTGTTGGGGAGAAAACTTAAATATCTTTAAAGACTGTTTTTAAAGTTTAATCTCAAATATATTCGTTTAGTAAATTCAACTAAGAAGGACCAACAACTGAATTGAAAGCAATATTTGTGCAACATAGCAACTTTACAGTGACTAAGACTGTCATGACTTCATAATCATAATACATACTTCAATTTTAGGTTTTTCGGATTACATACATTTAGTTTTGTAAATGTAACACAAAACTAGGAAAACATACATACATAGGAATAATGAACATAGATATTAAACATTTTTAAAATAGTTCATTCCCATCATTACTGCAGCTCTATCAACAACAAAATTCATTAAATTGTTTTTATATGATTTTCATTAAAACTGGTTACTTTAATATCATAAATTGTTTTAGGATCCGCTTTATGGAACGTTAACAAATTATAGAAGAAATATTTTGCTGCTGCAGTGAATATCTTTTGCAACTTCAGTTACTGCAACTAGTTTTTGGATTTAATGCTAGATTTAGTTCAGAAATAAAGTTATTTTTGTTCACTTTTGAGGTGTTTATGACTTTTAAATCAAAACAACTTTGATTTTTGGCTAGTTAATTGAAATTGATAAGTCCAATTAATGAATCTACTTCAAGTCTATTATTGAAAATAATCATTCCATATTGGCTGACGAATGTGGCAGAGAAAATATTTAAAAAAAAATTTAGATGAGTGTGAATAAAACAAGCTATGTATTATCCGGGCACTTTAATTTAGCCAACATATTTCCAAAATACTTCAATGTCATTTACTTAATCAATACCTATCCCTTGATAACAATATTTAGCCACTAAATTTGGAAAATGATAGATAAGAAAGGAAATTCACGCAATATTTTAATTAAAACCATTTGTTGGGGAGAAAACTTAAATATCTTTAAAGACTGTTTTTAAAGTTTAATCTCAAATATATTCGTTTAGTAAATTCGACTAAGAAGGACCAACAACTGAATTGAAAGCAATATTTGTGCAACATAGCAACTTTACAGTGACTAAGACTGTCATGACTTCATAATCATAATACATACTTCAATTTTAGGTTTTTCGGATTACATACATTTAGTTTTGTAAATGTAACACAAAACTAGGAAAACATACATACATAGGAATAATGAACATAGATATTAAACATTTTTAAAATAGTTCATTCCCATCATTACTGCAGCTCTATCAACAACAAAATTTATTAAATTGTTTTTATATGATTTTCATTAAAACTGGTTAATTTAATATCATAAATTGTTTTAGGATCCGCTTTATGGAACGTTAACAAATTATAGAAGAAATATTTTGCTGCTGCAGTGAATATCTTTTGCAACTTCAGTTACTGCAACTAGTTTTTGGATTTAATGCTAGATTTAGTTCAGAAATAAAGTTATTTTTGTTCACTTTTGAGGTGTTGTTGTTTTTACTTTAAAAAAAATAACGGTATTTTGAACTATTTCCAAATTTATATCAAACCTGTATTACATTAGTATCAACACAATACAATTTATTTGAAGTCAATAGCATTATCCGTTCCTGAGATATATGCAACCAACTAAAATTTTCACTTTTTTTTAAACTGCTATGTACATGTACAATGTACATTATGTGCTGTACGTAGCATAAAACAAGTTTAATGCTTATAAATTTTTAAGAAATATTTATCAACAAATTTGTTTATGACTTTTAAATCAAAACAACTTTGATTTTTGGCTAGTTAATTGAAATTGATAAGTCCAATTAATGAATCTACTTCAAGTGTATTATTGAAAATAATCATTCCATATTGGCTGACAAATGTGGCAGAGAAAATATTTAAAAAAAAATTTAGATGAGTGTGAATAAAACAAGCTATGTATTATCGGGCAGTTTAATTTAGCCAACATATTTCCAAAATACTTCAATGTCATTTACTTAATCAATACCTATCCCTTGATAACAATATTTAGCCACTAAATTTGGAAAATGAGTGATAAGAAAGGAAATTCACGCAATATTTTAATTAAAACCATTTGTTGGGGAGAAAACTTAAATATCTTTAAAGACTGTTTTTAAAGTTTAATCTCAAATATATTCGTTTAGTAAATTCAACTAAGAAGGACCAACAACTGAATTGAAAGCAATATTTGTGCAACATAGCAACTTTACAGTGACTAAGACTGTCATGACTTCATAATCATAATACATACTTCAATTTTAGGTTTCTCGGATTACATACATTTAGTTTTGTAAATGTAACACAAAACTAGGAAAACATACATACACAGGAATAATGAACATAGATATTAAACATTTTTAAAATAGTTCATTCCCATCATTACTGCAGCTCTATCAACAACAAAATTCATTAAATTGTTTTTATATGATTTTCATTAAAACTGGTTACTTTAATATCATAAATTATTTTAGGTTCCGCTTTATGGAACGTTAACAAATTATAGAAGAAATATTTTGCTGCTGCAGTGAATATCTTTTGCAACTTCAGTTACTGCAACTAGTTTTTGGATTTAATGCTAGATTTAGTTCAGAAAGAAAGTTATTTTTGTTCACTTTTGAGGTGTTGTTGTTTTTACTAGCTAGTATTTTCAATTACCAATAAATCACGACTATTATATTGTTTTAAGTCAGAGCGTTTACAAATATGAAACAGGTTTGCAAGAGGCTTAAATTTTTGTGAACCAATAGAATGGTTATCATGGCTAGGCAAAACGATGTAGATTCTTATTCATCTTTAAAAAACAATCTTATTGAAAATCATAAAGGAAATTATGTTGTTTATATTTCGAAACAGAAATTGTTTAAATATTATTTGTTCTCTTTTTAATACTCATATCGACTTCGATATTTCGAAAAGAAACTGAGTAGGTAGGTAAGTTAGGTATACCTAGATACCATCTTTTATTTTAACGACAAGAGTAAAGCAATTATTTTTTTTAACATTTACATAGGTAACTTATATACACATGTACATATGTGATGTGTGTACCTGTAGGTATTTTATTTGCCTTTATTTAATTAGTTAAATAACTTACTCCAAACTTTTATGTTCTAAAAAATGATGGGCAAAAAAATCCAGACACCATGACTTACGTAGGTAGATAAGTTTGCCAATTAAAAAAAGTCTTAAGATTATTAACTTCCCATAGGGAGTTATTGTAATCGGTCCGATTTATCAAATTGAAATTTTTGACAAATCTGTACGTTTTATGGTTCCCAGAATCTAAATTCGTCATTTGTAGAGAGATGTCTGTGTGTGTGTGTGTACGTACGTTCGTACGTTCGTACGTTCGTACGTATGTACGTTCGTATGTTCGAGATACCCTTTTTCGTTAACGATATCTCAAGAACCAGTAGACATATCGATTCCAATTAAATTTTGTTCGATAGGTTATAACTTCAAAAGAAGCTGAAAGGACTTTTATATAAATTTGTCTAACGGTTTTTCCACTATTGCGGTTTTTAAAAAAGTGAAAATTTTAGTTTGTAGCAAATATCTCAGAAACGAATAATGCTATTGACTTCAAATAAATTTTTTTTAGGTAGATTGCAATGTTACACAGGTTTGGTGTAAATTTGAAAATAATTTAACATACCGTTATTTTTAAAAAAAGTAAAAATGATATCATCTTCAAAACATTTTTTTATTATGTGAAATGTAGTCTTTGACATCTGGTAAAATTTTTGAAAAAATTGAACTGACAGTTTTTTTACAAAAAATAAAAAAGTACAAAAAATTCTACCAAAATTTGGTAAAAAATGTTTTTTGACTTGAATATCACGAGAATGGGCAACGATATTGACTTCAAATTAATTTTAGCTTAAACAAAATACAATTATTAATAAACGCTACGGGGAGAGAACGATAACTTTGGCGACAAGAAAAAATAACGGAATCTTGTAGAGGGGTTCAAAATAAGCATTTTTTACTATGGGAGGGGGGGGGTCTATCACCCCCCGTTTAGGCGGTAGAGGCAATTTAAAATAAAAATGCTTTGAACGAACAAAGAGTTATCAAAAAATAACGGTAATAGTTACAATTAAGTATGATACATTTTTTTAAAGCGTATACTCTATTCTATCAGCCTGTTTTTAAATCAAGTGAAAAAAGTGCATAGTTTTTGAGAAAACTAATTTTAAAACAAAAATTTGTCCAAAAAAAAACTAAAAAATAGCTTTAAAGTGTAATTTTTCAAATTTTTAATAAAATATAAACATTTTTTGTTTTGCAATCCGTTGCTCTAATTTATTCTTAATCAAAAACTGAAAACTATATGAATTTATGTAAAATAGTTTTTGAGAAAATTAGAAATTAACAAAATAAATATTTTAACTTAATTAATTTTATTTGATGAAAATACATTGTGATGTGATAAACTAATTTTTTTTAATACAGCTTAGTTGAATTCAAAAGAAACTTTGCATACACCCAGCCTCGCACCTACCCCAATTCCTATAGTGTGCAAGCAGGGGGGTTGCAGGGGGGCAGCATGCCCCCCCTTACATACCTCACTATTTATTTCTCTGTAATGCTGGGTAACAACTCACTTTTATGGGATTCTGCTACGCTCCAGTACACAGATCGTGCTGGCGTTGACTAGGGTTTATTGTAAGAAAATAATAACATCCAAGTGTACACAGAAATTATACTCGATTTTAGGATTAAGATTACCTACTAGCCCTAGCGAAGTATTGTAAAGTTCTTCTATTTTGCTCTGAGTTATTTTCCCGAAAAGCCTGTTCTATTTAAAACTTTTTCAAATTGGATGAAATTGGGGAACTCTCCAAAATAAATAGGTATCTATTGCCAACATAATATATGAGTAGAGATTAATTCTGAGTCAATTTGAATCCAGATTCCTTAAATAATAAAGTATCTTTTCATACACCCACCTCGCACCCACCCCAATTCCTATAGTGTGCAGGAAGGGGGGTTGCAGGGGGGCAGCATGCCCCCCCTTACATTCATTACTGTTTATACACTATAATACTTTGAGCTACCATTAATATATTTTCAAATTTCAAGTATATATGTACGTAAGTAAGACAAAAAAAAAACAAAAATCTCCTAAAAAGTAATTTTAGTAATTTTCAATTTTCTCGCAAATTATTAGACATAATTTCATAAACTTTTCAGTTTTTGATTAAGAACTAATTAGAGCAACGGATTGTAAATCAAAAAATTTGTTTATTTCATGAAAAATTTGAGAAATTACTCTTCAAAATTATTTTTAAGCTATTTTTTGGGCAAATTTTGGTTTTAAGATTAGTTTTCTCAAAAACTATGAACTTTTTTCACTTGATTTAAAAACAGGCTGATAGAATAGAGTATACGCTTTAAAAAAATGTATGATACTTAATTGTAACTATTACCGTTATTTTTTTACAACTCTTTGTTCGTTCAAAGCATTTTTATTTTAAATTGCCGCTACCGCCTAAACGGGGGGAGATAGACCCCCCTCCCATAGTAAAAAATGCTTGTATTGAGCCCCTCTACCAAAATCCGTTATTTTTTCTTTTCGCCAAAGTTATCGTACTCGTGCCTAAATCGATAACACAGTTTTTGCAAAAATTAACAATTTTACAAGAATTGAAAAAATTACTTTATGTTTGAAGACAGCAAGGGAAAACTTCTGTGACACAAAAACTTCAATAAAAGTCAATTTTTTAAAGTAAAATGGGAAGTTATCAGTATGGGTTACACCCAGCCTCTTTTTATGAATAAGTATCGAAAGCAGTTCAATTCTCAGCCTCACGCCCAGCCATGTAACGCGGCCATCACAGAATTTAGTACATTTGGGTACATTTCCCATATGGAAACATTTCAACATACAATCACAAATAATCATATAAAAATATAAAAAATAAAAATATTAAAATAAAAGGTACCTACCTATGACAAATAAATATGCAATCACAAAATATTTTTTTTTTTGGTCACTTAACTCACCTTTCAATAAAGTTATAATTTTTTAAAATTAGAACATTTTTCAATCATTCGTTTTCAACCACAACAAGCTAACCACTGACCTACAAATTGTACCTAGATATTTAAAAAAAATTGTGGATAAACTAAAAAAAAACAAAATTAATAAATAAAAAAAAAATTAAAGGAGGTAGGTACCTAACTGATTATTTTTCTATTTAAAAATATACCTACCGACTTACAGGAAAATAAAATTCGTATATGTATATTCATTCATTTTAACAAAATTAATTCCTAGGAACCAAAGTAAAATCTTTCAAATATTCATTCCAGAATGAAAAATCCTTCAAAGTCAAACCAACCAATTCACAATATATGTATTATACATACATGTGTGTAAATCAACACATTCAATCTTCTCCTTTTATTTTGTCTCAAATCTGAGACGACCTTACAAATTATAGACGCAAATACAACAACAAAAGCATAATAAAAAAACCATCACTTGTCTTGCCTTGGTCGTAGCACAAAGAAAAATATACCTGGGATGGAAGACTATACAAAAAAGCAAGCAACGAATAGACAAACAAAAACAAATAATCTGGAAAGGGGTAAAAAGAATAGAAAAGATTGGCAGAGAGTAGAGCAACAAAATATTTCAGAAAGAGCTTTGATTTTGTAGGAAAATATCTTATTTAAAGCTTTTAAAAATAAAGCTTTTTTAATTTCATAGGTCATTCTTCTCCATAAGCGTGAGACATCTGTATATGATTATTTGTGATACAATCTCTTTCCTTTCCAACTGGAAACAAAAATGTTTTTCTTTGAAAAAGTACTATTTTTTTAATTTTCAAAAACATTTCAGCATTAGGTTTTCTTTTGTATTTGATATTGATAAGAGCATTGAATTGAAAAAAAAATTATACTTAATCTTATAAAATTAAAAAGAAAAAAATTAATGTTTATTGTTTATTTCGTGTTTAAAAATTTATTTTTCGAAAACTATTAACAAAATAAACTTAAATTAAAATGGAAAGTAAAGAAGATATTTCTTGCTTTCCAAAACTTTATCACATGGCATTGTAAGTCTTACCGTTGTTATTTTATAATGGTATTTCCGTTTATACTGTTTCTATATACACTGCCTGGCGCTTGCTTCTACAGCTATGCTACATTGTCTGCTTGTCTAGGAATGGGTTAGAACTATCAAAAATGTCTGGGAAACGAGGAAACATCATTTAATGAATACCTTAGTAACATATAGACATATAGAACCAACTGGCGCTTTCTCACGATATCAGTATATCATTGTCTGAAGGTAACGTTACGGAATGGCATGATATATTTGCAACAATTATAGCTAAGGTTAATAAAGAATATCTATCTATCTATCTACTTGCACATCCTGGAATAAAAAGTTCCGTTATAGGCGTCCTTACAAGACACTGCTTAATAGTCAGACATGCCTTACGACCTGGAGCTCCAGCCAAAGAAGAAGAAGAGTCAGTTCCTCATCTTCTTTGCTATTGTCCTGCACATTCACAAAAACGCAAACAACATGGTGACTTCTATTACAATGATCCCAATGATCTTATTAACAAAGACATTAACAGTCTCAAACGCTTTATTGCTACCTCCAAATGGTGCAACGGGTAGGAGGATCGTAAAATCTACATGTTATGTGGTATTACATTCACAATGGACCATTGATAATGTGCTGGCCTTCTTTCCAGCAGCCAACACTCTGACCAAATGTTCCCATTGTATTTTTAACTTCCCATAGGGAGTTATTGTAATCGGTCCGATTTGTCGAATTGAAATTTTTGACAAATCTGGACGTTTTATGGTTCGTAGAATCTAAATTCGTCATTTGTAGAGAGATGTCTGTGTGTGTGTGTACGTACGTTCGTACGTAAATTCGTACGTTCGAGACTCCTTTTTTTGTTAACGGTATCTAGAGAATGAATAAAGATATGAACACGAATTAAATTTTGTTCAATAGGTTATAACTTCATGAAATGCAAAAAGGACTTTTACAAAAATTTGTCTAACGGTTTTTTCACAATAGCAGTTTTTAAAACAAGTGAAAATTTTAGTTTGTCGCAAATAATTCATGAAAGAATAATGCTATTGACTTCAAATAAATTTTATTGTGTAGATTGCAATGTGACACAAGTTTGGTATAACTTTGAAAATAATTTAACATACCGTTATTTTTAAAAAAAGTAAAAACTAAAAAAAAAATTTTTGGCACAAAAATATACAATGAAGGAAAAATGATATTATCTTCAAAACAATTTTTAACCATGTGAAATGTGATATTTGACATGTGGTAACATTTTTGAAAAAATTGAATTGACAGTTTTTTTTTACAAAAAATAAAAAAGTGCAAAAAATTCTACCAAAAGTTGGTAAGAAACTTTAACAACAATTTGCCGAAAAATGTCAAAAGTAGTTTCTTGACTTAAATATTCCCAGAGTGGTCAATCATTTTAACCTCGAAGTTATATTATTTTTTTGATAATAGAATTGTAAACTTATGGTATATTTTTGACAAATGTCGAAATGACAGTGTTTTTTACTAAAATAAAAAACTTAAACTGAAATTTACAGAAAAGTGTCATAAATTGTTTTTCGGCTTAAATATCATCCCAACAAGGAATAATATTGACTTCAAACGTATTTTATTTTCAACCTACTCGTAATGTATTTGTCAATACCTAAAAAGTGGTAAAATATTGACGAATATCAAATTGAAATTCTCACAATAACTACAAAACTACAAATATTTCTAAGAAAATTGGTAAATATTGTTTTCAGATTCAATATATCAGAGATTTTATATGTTAATAAAATTGTTATCAACTAACATCAAAAGTGAATCAATTATTATCACGAACGCCAAGTTTTCAAATTATCATAATGGGAAGTTATCAGTGTGGGTCGCCCCTAGCCTCTTTTTAACACGCTTATATTAGCTTCACTTGTATGTATGTATGTATGTATGTATGTATGTATGTATGTATGTATGTATGTATGTATGTATGTATGTATGTATGTATGTATGTATGTATGTATGTATGTATGTATGTATGTATGTATGTATGTATGTATGTATGTATGTATGTATGTATGTATGTATGTATGTATGTATGTATGTATGTATGTATGTATGTATGTATGTATGTATGTATGTATGTATGTATGTATGTATGTATGTATGTATGTATGTATGTATGTATGTATGTATGTATGTATGTATGTATGTATGTATGTATGTATGTATGTATGTATGTATGTATGTATGTATGTATGTATGTATGTATGTATGTATGTATGTATTGTATGTATGTATGTATGTAGGTATGTATGTATGTATGTATGTAACCGACACCTTTACACTCGATTTTGACCCACTTTACACGAACCGATTTTAATAAAATTTTGTACACATATCAAGAACCGGTGGCAAAACAATAATTTCATAAGTTTATCTCAATATCCTTATCAGGATTACCAGGATTAAATATTTTAATCCCACAGCTCCTGCTTTTTCCTGATTTTATTATGCGCTTATAAATATTAATAGACTCCCTCATTTCAAGTGCTGCTGTGGCTCAATTGGTTAAAGCGCGGTCACGTTTCAGTTTGAGCGTGAAGGGTCGTGGGATCAAATCCTAGCTATGGGTGACTTTTTTTTTTCAATTAAAATTACGAGATTTTAAATAATAAATAAATAATTCCAATTTCATTTACAATTTCAATCAACTAAATGGGTCAATGAAATGTTTCAATGTTTTCTTAAATCACAAAATAAATACAGTTTAAAAAAAATAAAAAACACGCTTTTAAAGCACGTTAAACTAAAAAGTTAAAAATAAATATAGTTTGAAAAAACTAAAAAACACGCTTTTAAAGCACGTTAAACTAAAAAGTTAAAAATAAATATAGTTTGAAAAAAACTAAAAAACACGCTTTTAAAACCCATCATACTAAAAAAGCGGAAAATAATTTTTAATATAAGCTGAAAACAATAATGAACTAAAAATACAAGTGTTATTGTGAATAAGCGTGGGGCGCTCAATATATGAAAAAAAAATATGGCCAATGCGCCCAACCCTTTTTCACAATAACACTTGTATTTTTAGTTCATTATTGTTTTCAGCTTATATTAAAAATAATTTTCCTCGTTTTTAGTATGCTGGGTTTTAAAAGCGTGTTTCTTAGTTTTTTTCAAACTATATTTATTTAAATTATAAATGCATATGTAAAAATGTTTTATTGTTCACTAAAAATAAGTATATATATGCATACATGCATATATTTATACACTTTTGCACTTTGAAAGCGAAGAATTGCTAAATTCCTTTTTTTCTTTGTAGGTTTTTTGAAATGTCCTAGAAGGACCAAATGTTTCTTTGTGCCACCGCTGGTGAATGAAATTTTCTTTTTTTCTTTTTCCTGTTAAATAAAATTAAAAATCCGATTTCCTTTTTTAGTGTACAAACATTATAAAAATGTATTTTAAGTATCATGCGCCTGTGTCCAAAGTTCTAGAAAGATTGACCTTTTATTTTATTTTAAAGGTTAAAGCGTTGATTTGATTAACATTCAAAGCATAGAGTTTAATTTGACATGAAGTGTCAATTTTAGCTATTGTATTTTGTTGGTTAAGTTACAATAATTATTTGTAATTATAAACTTAAAAATAATTTCAATTCTGATAAGAAATGAAATAATTAAAAATTATAAAATTATATTTGTGTCAACACAGAGGAACAACATTTTTGTTTACAAAATTATGCATACATACATATTCTATACATATGTAGATTTAAGAAGATCTGAAAGTGATGGAAAATTATTAATACTTATAAGACGAGTGCTCGAGCTGGAAAGCAGGTAGACACAAAAGCTTTGGGAGGAAATTACTCAATAGTGGTGAACTGTTGATCCGGACAAGGATAATAAGATATAACTTAAACATCCCTATTCTGCTATTCACGTGAATCGTATATCCGATCCACTTATTCGATTCCCTTTCATACTACATTTCCATTCTGCTTATCTGCTATCCGTCAGGTGAACTACATTATTTCGAATCAGTTTGACATTCACGGGAACAGATTTTCCTTAAAAAAAACTTGAATACATTTCTTTTATTTCCAAATTTAAGTTTAATCCACCTAATTTAGAAATCCTCGAAAACAGAGAAACCTTAGAAAACAAAAAAAATATATTTGGGAACTGCCGGATGAAATGTAAGCAGATGTACATATATTCATTTTGAAATAGATATGTAATATATAAATTATTTCAAAATCATATGTTTACTATAACCTTAAAACCAAATAAAAGAGCATTTCGGTATGTATTGGATATTGTTTTTACTTTCATTTTATTAAACACAAACAAGAAATACGAACCATAAACGTAAAATCCGCAAAATTTTATACGCGGAACTGAATTGTATGGAACGAATGCGTTCAAGTGAATAGCAGTATTACCGTCGTCGTGATTATCGACCTAAATAGTTTAATACAGATTCACTTCAAATGAATAGCAGACTAGCAATAAGTGCTATAAGTGAAAAATTCCCCTGATGGATAGCACAATATGGCTTAACAATTATTGTGTTGTCACCGAATTTTTATATGCATACAAATTTTAAATGAAATATGTTCATTTAAAATGTGCCAAAATCGAATCTAAAAGAGTCGGTTACATACATACATACAGGTGAAGCTAATAAGGGTGATTTTTTAGCTGGTTTGGTTTTGGCAACACTGGTTTTGACAGCTGACGTGTGTTTAGTACCTTGTGTCACTGTCAGCTTCAGTTTGGTTTGCAATTTAACCATGTATCGTCTTACAAATGAACAAAGCTTGCAAATTATTGAATTTTACTATCAAAATTCGTGCTCGGTTCGAAATGTTCACCGCGCGCTGCTTATCGAAAAATTGTGTTCAGCGATGAGGCTCATTTTTGGTTGAATGGGTACGTAAATAAGCAAAATTGCCGCATTTGGAGTGAAGATCAGCCAGAAGCATTGCAACAGCTACCAATGCATCCCGAAAAAGCCACTGTTTGGTGCGGTTTATGGGCCGGCGGCATTATTGGGCCATATTTCTTCAAAGATGATGCGAATCGCAGCGTTACTGTCAATGGTGAACGCTACCGAGCGATAATAACAAACTTTTTTTTTGCCCGAAATGGAAGTTCTTGACTTGCATGATATGTGGTTTCAACAAGACGGTGCCACATGCCACACAGCACGCGAAACAATGGCGCAATTGCGAGGCGAGTTTGGTGAACAGTTAATTTCACGTTTCGGGCCGGTCAATTGGCCGCCTAGATCGTGCGATTTGACACCATTAGACTATTTTTTGTGGGGGTATGTCAAGGCTAATGTCTATAGGGACAAGCCCGCTTCGATTGACGCACTGGAAGCCAACATCCATGCATTCATTCGTGAGATACCGGTCGATATGTGTGAAAGAGTATGCCAAAATTGGACTCAGCGGATGGGCTACCTGAGACGCAGCCGCGGTCAACATTTGCATGAAATTATCCTTAAACATTAAATTGCAAGGTTCAAACTATCGATTCAAATAAATATTTCATTCATTTTTTCGAATTTTTTGTGTTTTTTTTTTTTAGTTCTAAACCTCTTAAAAAATCACCCGTTACTAGCATAGACGTTGAAGTCATGTCTACCGATGAAAGAATTCATAGCGGAATTGAAGATTCTATTAATTACATAGGTATACCTTACCGAAAAATGTATAAACCTCTATAAATATCAAGTCTGGTAAAAAAGAGAAAGTAGTATCAAAAATTATAAAGAAAAAATGTCAAAATCATATAAGAAATCAAATAATGAAGCGGGTCATAGTAGATAAAGGAATAAAATGTATGTATTTACTGTGAAGAAGATGAAATTTTTCTTAAATTTCAAGATAATTACATCCAATTTTTTCAAAATGCTACTTTAACAGTAATTAAATCTAATACTAGATTAATTGATATTTCAGATAAAAATAAAATACTAGATATTATTGAAACTTTTAATTTAAAAGGGTTCGGAGAACGATAAAATTTAATTCGATCGCGATCGCGATCGAAAAAACAAATCGGGAATTTAATTTTTTATTCGATCGCGAATTTTATTTTTCGGATTTTTAAAAATAAAATGTATGTTCTCGAACGAATTAAATTTTGTTGAGAACTGAAAAATTTTATTCGTTCACGAATTTATCACAGAAGATCCAAAAAAAGATTCATTCACGAATCGATCGCAGATAAAAAATAATATATTCACTTTTTCAATGTTATTTTTATTGTAAATAGAAATGTATTTAAATATTATAATTAGAAATATAAAAACTGCTCACATTATTTATTTATTTCTTTTTTAAATCCCGAAATATTTTTGCTGGCAATGAAATTTAATAAAAAATGTTAAGAACTTGCTTTCTTTCGGAATAAAAATGATCGATGTATCTTATTGTGACAAAACATATTTACCTAATACGACGCAGGTCAAAGCGGGTTGGCTGCAGTCGCGGTGACGTTGGTCGACGTCGTCGGTCGGGTGTCGTCGGCTCATAAAAAATAAAATAGTTCTAGGAAAAGTGTATGTATTTTAATGCACTGTTAAATTCCCAATTATTACTTTTGGCGTACAGTCAATAAATTTTATTGCGGATGAAAAAAGGGTATTTTGAATAAATGCAATCGGAGGGAATTGTCTGGCCACACTTCTACTTTCCAATGGTGTCGGCGGCGCGGCGGCGGCGGTTTCTCATTTAAATAATTATCAATACTGTCACCAACACCATGCACTTTCTTAAAATATTTTTTTATTTTCAAAGTCACTTTTCTTTGACACCTCAAAAGACTTCACCTATTTGTTTCTTGTTAATAAGAAATATACCTCCTTTTTTAATTCGCATTCTTTTTTTCGTCCCATAATGAACATTTTCTTATAACAGCTATTAATACATAATTAAAAACAACAGCGTAAAAATCAACCAAACTTCACGAAATATTTTTTCTGATCCTTTTCAGATCTTTTTGGCTCCTTTCGGATCTTTTCAATTTCTATTCGTGAGTGAACAAAATCGGAAAAAAAAATGTTTTCGATCTTTCACCAATGAAAAAAAAGAGAAAGAAAATAATTTAATTCGTCCCGAGATAGATCTGAAATTTTCGGATCCCGAGAATAGTATCAGTATGAGAATTTTATTTTTTTCGGATCGTGAGAAGATCGGAAAAATGTGAGAAGTATCCATATTAATCGGTTCGCGAACGATATTTTCCGAATATTTAGTTTTTATTTAAAACTGAACATCTTAATAAAAATAATCGCGGTATTAATGAAGTATTTCTTGAATTGAAACAGCAATACTTCTATCCAAATCTCTTTAAACTTGTTACAAAATTTATAAATAATTGCGAAAACTGTCAGCTTGCTAAATATGACAGGCATCCAGTTAAAATTCCTTTCGATATCAGTGAAACTGCTTCTAAATTTAACGAAATTGTTCACATGGATATATGGTTTCCATGCAGAAATATAATGTACCTCACAATAATAGACAAGTTTCTCAAAATACGCAACTATACACAAGATAAATGATAGAACATGTAGATATCCATATCCAGATTCTATAAAACAAAGAATTAGATTATTATGGAAAATGAGTAAAATAATATTTGACAACGAAAGATGTATGTTGCATAGTGCGGTAGAACTATTCTTAAAAGAAAATAACATCGTTATTCATAGGACAACTGCTCATCATAAAACCGGAAATGCAGATATTGAAAGAATGCACGGTACTTTGAATGAACACCTGAGAATAATGGAAAAAGATAAAATTAACAACACTCAGAGTTTAGATGATAAAATACATGACGTCATAACAATTTACAATAATACGATTCATACAACAACAAAGCTAAGACCTATTGATTTTATAATCAAAAATTATGACCATAGGAATATTGAAATTTTATTCGAAAAATTTAAGCAAGAAAAAATCAATCGTATTACAAAAGTTAATCAATCAAAGGATAGAAATTATAAATTAATCAATAACATAGTTATAAATAGGGAAATTGCCAAAATTAAACCTAAATATAAGAAACTAAATCAGTTTACAGTAAAAGATAATCACGTCATTGATACAAGTAATAAAAGAAATACAAAATATTCACGAATTCAAATGAAGCGAAAAAATGCTTACCAAAATAATTAAGTTACATTGCAGAATGTGGAGTTTGTGGAAAATTTTTCTGGTCTTTTTGACTCAAAAAACACAAGCACAGAAAATAACCATCACACCAATCAACACGGAGTATGGGTTCACCATCTTATTTTTTGTGGGGGTATGTCAAGGCTAATGTCTATAGGGACAAGCCCGCTTCGATTGACGCACTGGAAGCCAACATCCATGCATTCATTCGTGAGATACCGGTCGATATGTGTGAAAGAGTATGCCAAAATTGGACTCAGCGGATGGGCTACCTGAGACGCAGCCGCGGTCAACATTTGCATGAAATTATCTTTAAACATTAAATTGCAAGATTCAAACTATCGATTCAAATAAATATTTCATTCATTTTTTCGATTTTTTTGTGTTTTTTTTTTTTAAAGTTCTAAACCTCTTAAAAAATCACCCGTTACTAGCATAGACGTTGAAGTCATGTCTACCGATGAAAGAATTCATAGCGGAATTGAAGATTCTATTAATTACATAGGTATACCTTACCGAAAAATGTATAAACCTCTATAAATATCAAGTCTGGTAAAAAAGAGAAAGTAGTATCAAAAATTATAAAGAAAAAATGTCAAAATCATATAAGAAATCAAATAATGAAGAGGGTCATAGTAGATAAAGGAATAAAATGTATGTATTTACTGTGAAGAAGATGAAATTTTTTCCTTAAATTTCAAGATAATTACATCCAATTTTTTCAAAATGCTACTTTAACAGTAATTAAATCTAATACTAGATTAATTGATATTTCAGATAAAAATAAAATACTAGATATTATTGAAACTTTTAATTTAAAAGGGTTCGGAGAACGATAAAATTTAATTCGATCGCGATCGAAAAAACAAATCGGGAATTTAATTTTTTATTCGATCGCGAATTTTATTTTTCGGATTTTTAAAAATAAAATGTATGTTCTCGAACGAATTAAATTTTGTTGAGAACTGAAAAATTTTATTCGTTCACGAATTTATCACAGAAGATCCAAAAAAAGATTCATTCACGAATCGATCGCAGATAAAAAATAATATATTCACTTTTTCAATGTTATTTTTATTGTAAATAGAAATGTATTTAAATATTATAATTAGAAATATAAAAACTGCTCACATTATTTATTTATTTCTTTTTTAAATCCCGAAATATTTTTGCTGGCAATGAAATTTAATAAAAAATGTTAAGAACTTGCTTTCTATCGGAATAAAAATGATCGATGTATCTTATTGTGACAAAACATATTTACCTAATACGACGCAGGTCAAAGCGGGTTGGCTGCAGTCGCGGTGACGTTGGTCAACGTCGTCGGTCGGTGTCGTCGGCTCATAAAAAATAAAATAGTTCTAGGAAAAGTGTATGTATTTTAATGCACTGTTAAATTCCCAATTATTACTTTTGGCGTACAGTCAATAAATTTTATTGCGGATGAAAAAAGGGTATTTTGAATAAATGCAATCGGAGGGAATTGTCTGGCCACACTTCTACTTTCCAATGGTGTCGGCGGCGCGGCGGCGGCGGTTTCTCATTTAAATAATTATCAATACTGTCACCAACACCATGCACTTTCTTAAAATATTTTTTTATTTTCAAAGTCACTTTTCTTTGACACCTCAAAAGACTTCACCTATTTGTTTCTTGTTAATAAGAAATATACCTCCTTTTTTAATTCGCATTCTTTTTTTTGTCCCATAATGAACATTTTCTTATAACAGCTATTAATACATAATTAAAAACAACAGCGTAAAAATCAACCAAACTTCACGAAATATTTTTTCTGATCCTTTTCAGATCTTTTTGGCTCCTTTCGGATCTTTTCAATTTCTATTCGTGAGTGAACAAAATCGGAAAAAAAAAATGTTTTCGATCTTTCACCAATGAAAAAAAAGAGAAAGAAAATAATTTAATTCGTCCCGAGATAGATCTGAAATTTTCGGATCCCGAGAATAGTATCAGTATGAGAATTTTATTTTTTTCGGATCGTGAGAAGATCGGAAAAATGTGAGAAGTATCCATATTAATCGGTTCGCGAACGATATTTTCCGAATATTTAGTTTTTATTTAAAACTGAACATCTTAATAAGAATAATCGCGGTATTAATGAAGTATTTCTTGAATTGAAACAGCAATACTTCTATCCAAATCTCTTTAAACTTGTTACAAAATTTATAAATAATTGCGAAAACTGTCAGCTTGCTAAATATGACAGGCATCCAGTTAAAATTCCTTTCGATATCAGTGAAACTGCTTCTAAATTTAACGAAATTGTTCACATGGATATATGGTTTCCATGCAGAAATATAATGTACCTCACAATAATAGACAAGTTTCTCAAAATACGCAACTATACACAAGATAAATGATAGAACATGTAGATATCCATATCCAGATTCTATAAAACAAAGAATTAGATTATTATAGAAAATGAGTAAAATAATATTTGACAACGAAAGATGTATGTTGCATAGTGCGGTAGAACTATTCTTAAAAGAAAATAACATCGTTATTCATAGGACAACTGCTCATCATAAAACCGGAAATGCAGATATTGAAAGAATGCACGGTACTTTGAATGAACACCTGAGAATAATGGAAAAAGATAAAATTAACAACACTCAGAGTTTAGATGATAAAATACATGACGTCATAACAATTTACAATAATACGATTCATACAACAACAAAGCTAAGACCTATTGATTTTATAATCAAAAATTATGACCATAGGAATATTGAAATTTTATTCGAAAAATTTAAGCAAGAAAAAATCAATCGTATTACAAAAGTTAATCAATCAAAGGATAGAAATTATAAATTAATCAATAACATAGTTATAAATAGGGAAATTGCCAAAATTAAACCTAAATATAAGAAACTAAATCAGTTTACAGTAAAAGATAATCACGTCATTGATACTAGTAATAAAAGAAATACAAAATATTCACGAATTCAAATGAAGCGAAAAAATGCTTACCAAAATAATTAAGTTACATTGCAGAATGTGGAGTTTGTGGAAAATTTTTCTGGTCTTTTTGACTCAAAAAACACAAGCACAGAAAATAACCATCACACCAATCAACACGGAGTATGGGTTCACCATCTTATTTTTTGTGGGGGTATGTCAAGGCTAATGTCTATAGGGACAAGCCCGCTTCGATTGACGCACTGGAAGCCAACATCCATGCATTCATTCGTGAGATACCGGTCGATATGTGTGAAAGAGTATGCCAAAATTGGACTCAGCGGATGGGCTACCTGAGACGCAGCCGCGGTCAACATTTGCATGAAATTATCTTTAAACATTAAATTGCAAGATTCAAACTATCGATTCAAATAAATATTTCATTCATTTTTTCGATTTTTTTGTGTTTTTTTTTTTTAAAGTTCTAAACCTCTTAAAAAATCACCCATTATAAGCGTGTTAAAAAAACTAAAAATACAAGCCTTTAAAAATTATTGTACTAAGAGACGTAAAAATAATTTTTAATTTAAGCTGAAAACAAGATTTTAGATTAGATAAGATAGGATTTTATTAATTAATTTCGTTAAAGATTGGTTACAATTTTAAATATCTACAAAAAATCATTTTAGCATGACTTTGCCGTCTACCAGATTGGCAATCCAATAAATCCTTAAGTTAGTAATTATAACATTTTTAGTTTTGTAAATTTGAAACTTTTTAATTAAATGTTTTTTTTTTTGTTAAAAAATTGGCGTTCTCTATGTAGCTTTTATATTTAAGTGCAGTCTTGACGTATGTGTATAGTTTATTAACATCTATCACATTTCATAGCGAAGTAGGTACACGAATCCTCTGTTAAATAATCACTTCCAAATAGGTTTCGTCTTATCTCTCTGAGGATTGGACATTGCCCTAAAAAATAAATGATATCTTCCCTTTGTCTTTGGTTGCAAAGATCAAATAAGACTGGTAGATCGCTTTTATGTGGTACATAAATTAGATCCAATAATTCTCCTCGTAGTCGAAACATTAATGATATTTTGGCTCTATCGTTTTCATCCCGAAAATAATAATTGTTTTTCTTAAGAGAATAATCAAGACGATTATATATAGTGATCGGTGAAGAGAGCTTCTGGCTTCTTCTTCGTATTTAAATCTATATCTAAGGTCTGCTTTCCTGATCAGATCATATAGCAATGGTTTCCAAGTACTTGGTTCCTCTCCACTTAAAATCAGATCCATATCGCATGTTTCAGCTAGCTCGTGCCATTCCTCAAAACATCCTCTTCATTTGTGAAGGATATGCGTCGCGACCCTTTTAGGAATACGGTGATCCGGCATGTGCATAACACGAAGAATGTATTTGAAGTTTAAGTATCTTGATGAACAGTGGCGACGACATCCCAGTTTCCAGCATTATCTTCTTCTTGATACATATAAATTACTTGTCACGTTGTTTGTTCGCGATGGACTCCTAAACTACTTAGCCGATTTCAATCAAATTTGCACACCGCGTGCTGTTTGATCCAACTTAAAAGATAGGATAGCTTACATGTCAATTTATTATCGCAATATTATTTTATTGCAAATTATTTGACAGTCATAATTATCTTTTAGCTCTAAACGATATTAACAGATGGCGACATCTGTTGACTGGATTGAGTAAGTAATTAAGTAAGCAGTTTGGTCCAACTTAAAAGATAGGATAGCTTACATCTCAATTTATGATCACAATTTTATTTTTATTGCAAATTATTTGTCTATTATTTGACAGTCACAATTATATGTTCGCTCCAAACGATTTGTGGTCTCTCTCTTTGACACCAACTAATTCTTCGCAGGAAACACCAAGAAGGCAAGTGAACAAGATGAATATTTAAAAAATGAAACACTATTGATGATGAATAAACAACTTTTAATATTTAAAGGAATGAAATATAATTTATCTAATTTGAACAAAATGGATTAAAGAGCAAAAATTATTCGAAGCGTTAGGTTGGACAATAAAAAACAGAATGAATGGAATAAAATAATTTTAAATCTAAGTTCGTCTCAACAGTTAGAGTTTATGAAGAGTTTGAATTAAGTCTTTGTTCTCGCACATTCTATTTGCGTTTTGCTAAAATTCGAAGGATGTTGGTATATTCTCCGGTAGATGCTTGACTGTCGATACAGAGTCGCCACAGATTTTATCAGATAGCGACATCTGTGCACTGGATTGAGTATGTTAAGAATTCAATAGATGGCGCTATGTCAAACGTCTAAACGCATAACCACCACATGTTGCTGAGGCTAAAGTACAGTTTAAATTTAGTTTGTAGTAAACCGAAATACGGTGAATTTTACATTTTTAATTTTTTGTGTTAGCGTTAAGTATTATCAAATAATTATATGTTTGAAATATACATATATAACATGAAATTTGGCACAGAGATAGATTATAGTCTTAAAAAAATAAATATAGTTTGAAAAAAACTAAAAAACACGCTTTTAAAACCCATCATACTAAAAAAGCGGAAAATAATTTTTAATATAAGCTGAAAACAATAATGAACTAAAAATACAAGTGTTATTGTTGAAAAGCGTTGGGCGCATTGGCCATATTTTTTTTTCATATATCGAGCGCCCCACGCTTATTCACAATAACACTTGTATTTTTAGTTCATTATTGTTTTCAGCTTATATTAAAAATTATTTTCCGCTTTTTTAGTATGATGGGTTTTAAAAGCGTGTTTTTTAGTTTTTTTCAAACTATATTTATTTTTAACTTTTTAGTTTAACGTGCTTTAAAAGCGTGTTTTTTAGTTTTTTTTTAAACTGTATTTATTTTGTGATTTAAGAAAACATTGAAACATTTCATTGACCCATTTAGTTGATTGAAATTGTAAATGAAATTGGAATTATTTATTTATTATTTAAAATCTCGTAATTTTAATTTAAAAAAAAAAAGTCAACCATAGCTAGGATTTGATCCCACGACCCTTGACGCTCAAACTGAAACGAGACCGCGCTTTAACCAACTGATCCACCGCAGCACTTAAATAAGGAGTCTATTAATATTTATAAGCTCATAATAAAATCACGAAAAAGCAGGAGCTGTGGGATTAAAATATTTAATCCTGGTAATCCTGATAAGCATATTGAGATAAACTTATGAAATTATTGTTTTGCCACCGGTTCTTGATATGTGTACAAAATTTTATTAAAATCAGTTCGTGTAAAGTGGGTCAAAATCGAGTGTAAAGGTGTCGGTTACATACATACATACATACATACATACATACATACATACATACATACATACATACATACATACATACATACATACATACATACATACATACATACATACATACATACATACATACATACATACATACATACATACATACATACATACATACATACATACATACATACATACATACATACATACATACATACATACATACAAGTGAAGCTAATATAAGCGTGTTAAAAAGCACGTAAGCTAATCTTTTAGGATTAAACATTGAAAAAGTTTTACATACAAATTGGAGCAATCTCCGGTTATTGTTTTACATTCAGCACAACGAAACAGATGTTTTCAAAAACTTCGGTTGTCCTGCCCATAAATCCACTTTTTAATAAACTAATACGTAATCTAGAAAAAAAATTATATGGGAAATCAAATAAGCAACAACAATATTTTTCCAAAGCTTGAGATTCTGCATTAAATTGGGGCAAGTTGTAGAGTTTCCGAAGAATATGCCATCATCACTACATTATCTGCAAATGGAAGAGCTTTGATTTGCAGTCCTCCATATTCAATACCACCAGGTAAACAGTCCACTAAGTCATTTATATAAAGAGCGGAAAGATCTGGACTAAGCGTGTAACCTTGTCGGACTCCGGAATGAGTTGCAAAATACTCCGATTTACTTTTTCCAAGCCTGTAGCTTGGTTTATCTTCCTGTTATGCTGATTTGCTTATTTAATAATTTAGCAACGCACATCTAAGCTTTCTTTATAGACTTGCTCATTTCTGTTATTCCATACTATTTTGGGTAGAAGATCTATGTAAGTTGTTAGTTTGGTCATTGATCACCCTTAGTATAGTAAAGGATACCACGATTGGCGTGTGGTCGGAAAAGGGTTCATTTAGCAATTCAAAATCGACAACATTGTTATTCCACTCGCCTCTTACAAAGCCAAAATCAATTACGGATTACGAATCTCCTTTACTAGTTCCGTTGAGAATTCTGAATCCAAAAAGTTAACATAACTCAAGAAGTTTGAGCCCACTTGCATTTTTAAAAGTGTCTTTCGATTTCCTCCCAATTCCAGCTAGATTATTTTCAGAGCCTTCTTCTTCACTCTCTTGCGTTAAAATCACCTATTAAGAGCAAGTTTGGATGTTCTTCTCGTTGACATGTCAAGAATTCCTGTAGTTGTTCAAAATCATTTTCCCAGTCATTACAGTTCAGATATAGAGGTAGTAAAAGTACGTTATTCCCCGAAAGCTTCATATCAATATATGTCGAACGATGGTATGTTACAATACATCAGTTAAGAATACCGAGATCTTTTCTATACCTCGTATAGTTAGGTACTTACTTAATTGTATTTTTAGTTTTTATAAACTATATTTATTATTTTTTAGTTCGATTTGTTGTCAGAGAAATTATTATTCTTATTTTGTATGGGGAAGATAGATAAAATTGAAAAAAATAAAAGACATTACCAACATTTTTGTTATGTCTACCCAATTTTACTGGGAGCCAATCGTCCGTGAATACATACAAGTGAAGCTTATATATGTAAGTGTTTAAATAGGGTGAAATATTACTAAAATTACTTATTTTTGGTATAGAAAAAACATAACATCAGAAATTGACTTGTTTTCAATATCTTCTCTCTTTACGAAAATTTGCGTATTATCAAGTCACTGAATTTTTTTTTTAATAAATCCAGCTTTTATCATTTAATATCATAAATACCTACTTGAGTTAGACCAGGTATATAAAGTGTGTTTTAATGTTTCAGTATTATCCCATCAAAAACATTCTGTAAGAAACTAGCCAAGTTGCGATGAAGCTGCTTGTGGATCTCTAAAAAGTAATAAAATTTAGACAAAGTCGTGTCAAGTCTTAGGTTCCTTACTGCGATTTCTTTATTATTTAAAGTTTTTTCTTTTTAGGAGTAGTTTTTTTATTATTAAAAATCTTTCTTTTTTTCTGGTTCTGATTCTTGTACAGTAGCAACAGTTTTTCGTATTCCCTAGTGTAGCAACTCTAATACGCGCCTCTGGATGGCGTTAGTAGTGGTCACTTCTGTTGTGGTATAGTAGTTATTCTACTCGCTACTCGCTACTTGTGGTTTTTGGGTCTGGAATAAGACTGATTTTATTATGCTTCTTAAAATTATTTCTTATGATACAATTATGTGCTGATGATGATAATTCATCGACAGATACTTAAATATCTATATATCATGAACAAAGAGATGTTGCACACACAGCATATTCTCTGTATTATAAATGAAAGATAAGGGCACCCTGAGAAAAGTATCTGATGATGGGTGCCATTGTATATTTGATTTCTCAAATATTTACATTTATCATTTCCTCTTTTCAGAAATACATTGGTTTCACAAATTTCATTTTTAATTGTGCTTTCAAGTACTAAGTTTTCACATACGTATATATTGTTATGATTGAAGCAATCATTCATATTTTGCTTTAATGCAAAATTTGCTCTATTCTGAGTAATAGCAAAAATACTATTTTTATTTTCAAAAATAGTAAACTGTTGGTTTATAAGAATTGGCAAAGAGATTATTTCGTATATTTCGATTGTTTCTTCTTTAAGAATTAGAATGGATATGATTACATGTATCATATGATCTTTTTCGTAACATTTAACTTCAATTTGTTTAACTATAAATTGATAAGCGACCAAACTGGGAGTGAATAACATTTTATTTTCATATTTGCTGTTTATTAATGCTTCAATTAATTGTTCGGGGGTAATTATAAATGGATGAACGATTCTTATTTGTAAAAAGAGGATTGCATCTATAATTTTTCCTAATTCTATTTCTAATTCTAAACTTCTATCTATTATTTTATTATGTACTTCCCGCAAATACTCCAAAGCATTTTCTCTCTTTTCTATATCACTTACACGATAAATAACATTATTTAGAGTTAATATAACTTCATTAGTTTTGTTTTATAAACGATAATAATTATTATTCAGTATCTAATTCTGATCATTTACTTTCCCTATGATGTTTATTTGTTTACTAATCCTTTTTTTTTAAACTTTTAATTCTCTTTTGTTACTGCTATACTCTTATCATAATATTCGGCATCAGAACTATCCATAGTTCCAAATAAAGTTTTTAGACCTGTACCACTAATGTTTATTAAACCTCTTCGTATTCTATTTTTTTTTATCTATCTATATTCTATATATCTGTATATATACAAGAAAGTCTGTTTTTTTGTGTTCGTTCACTAACCAGCCAAACCGGTTGACCGATTTTCTATTTTTTTTTTAATTAAAAAGGAATAAAAGTAGAAGGTTTAGGGTGCAAAAAAAAATATAAAAAGATATGGAAAATATGTTAAACAAAAAATTAAATTTAAATTTACACATACAAATCAGTAGGGATCGTGGTGTCCTGGTAAGATCTCCGCTCCAGTCGATCACCAACTGTGTAAGCGAGTGCACGTGCTTCGGCTTTCACAGAAATTTTAAGTAAATTCAGCGCGAGTTTTAAGTTTTCTTTGAACCGACGAATTTTTATAAATGCAGTAGCACACAGGAGGAGGCGTCGGACCCAGACCCGAAGGTTTCGTGTTCGAGTCCCAGCTCGGGCATAAGTTTTTTTAATTAGAAAAAAAAAACAAAACAAACAAATTTGGAGAACAATCCCAGCGAGAGGAATTCTTCCGAGAATGGAAGTGAAAAAACTTGCTGGGGCATCGAAAGGTGTCCCAAGTAAAGCAAGTGGTAGGTCACCAACGGCATCAGCTACTGGTTCAGCTACAGCAGCGGGACCAGCGAAAGCAGACCAGCCAGCAGCAGCAACAACATCAACAACAAGCAAGCCGTCAACGGCTACAGCTACTGGGACCTCGCAAGAGGCCCAAAAAACATCAACAGCAGCTACAGTAGCAACGGCAATGCCAGCCAATGCTTCTACCAAAAGGAGAAGGAGCATCCGGTGTACGCCGAATTTGGTTAAGCGTCGCTTCACGTTCGCCTCAGCTGAACTGCGAGCTGCAGGCAAGGAGACGGCGCGTAAGGCCAAAACTCGAGCAGCCGAAAAATTGCCAATTGAGTTGGCTGAGTTGCGAAAGCAACAACATCAACAGAAGCAGCAACAACAACAGCAGCAGCAAAATAAAGCTGCTAACAAGCTTTCGGCAGCGCCCAAGCCGCAAAGGGTGCCACAGCAACAACAACAACAAAAGCAGCCGCCCAAAATAAACACAGGGGCGGCACAATCAGGCCCCCCCTAAACATCAGGGGGCCCAAAAAAGTCCCAGCTGCTGTAGCAGTACCAGCAGCAGTACAAGCAGTAGCACCACCAGCAGCAGCACCGGGGTCAAGACATTAACCACGGTCAAGTCCAGACGGGAGGGGCATATGCCAATCTTCATTGTAACACTGTCACCCCAAAGTAGACTGGAGAGTCTGAGGAATATCACCGTCCTAGACTACCAGCTTATACACTGGGAAAAATTAAAGAGGCATGACGACATGCTGCAATGCATGCGCTGCCAAAGGTTCGGTCACGCTGCGGCCAACTGCGAAATGCAGTTGCGCTGTGTCAAATGCGCCGAAACCCACAATAGGGGAGATTGCAGGATAGGGACAGAGCGGGTCGAAGACATGGCCCAGCTCAAGTGTGTCATCTGCGGGAACGAGGGGCACCCCTGCTAATTATCGGGGCTGTCCAAGGTCCAAGAGATACGGGAAAAACAGGCCAGGCAAAAAGCAGGAAGTCTACCCGTAAGCAAGCTCCAACAGCAAAAAGTGCAGTCGTTAATCCCAATATTTCTTACGCCAACTATGCGAAAGGAAGGGGAAATACGAGACAGGCTCCACCACCGGTCGCCCCACAGGCCCAAGTGCCTCAGGTGTCGGCGGGGCAGCCAGACATTGTATTCTTGTTGCTGAGCATTCAAGGCCAGTTGACAGGACTGCAAAGTCAGATTAGGAAGCAAGGCGAAAGAGTAGATTACCTATACTCTTTGTTGCTTGGCTAAGCGCAAATTCAGGGTTAAGGGCGCGCCGCCGAAGTCGCGCCTTAGGATCCTAGGTTTGAATGTAAATTCATTGATTAGGATCGAACAAAGAGCCACTCAGTTTCAGTTGTTGAAAGACCACAGTCCTGATGTGTTTATGGCTAGCGAAACTAAGCTAAACCAGAAACACGAATTGACTCATAAAAATTACAATATCGTAAGAAGGGATCGACCCAACTCTGATCAAGGAGGCGGTGTTGCAATCTTCATACGTAAAGGTATTAATCATAAAGTTATATACAATAATGATTTGCGAAAGCTTCAGACCTCGGAAGACTGCGTCGTAGGTGTTTCCCTCACTAGAGGCAAGCGCTTATATTTGATTGCGGCTTATACGGTTGGATGCTCCGCAGCCAACTAATTTCATATCAGAGCTCGAGATTCTTTTTATGTAGAGTACTCAAACTGGGCTTGGAAGAGAACTATTGGGAGGAGATTTGAACGCCAAACATGGTGATTGAGGAAATCAAACAAGTAACCCAAGAGGTAATTATTTATTTAATTTGATGAATCTGTGCAGCGTTGAGTACGGTGGCGACCTGCTGGCTACTGAAAGGCCATCATACCCAAGGAGCGGTTCTTTTCTGGACCTTTTGCTATACGATACAAGACTGACAGTAACTGACAATGTGGGTAATCACCCGCGAAATTGTCTACAGACAATCGACTACGACAGCGACCACTGCGGCTTGGCTGCTTTAATGCAGATCCCCAACGAGGTTGTGGAACTGGAGGAATTCGTTCCAGCACATTCTTACAATTATAGTAAGATGCGCTGGCCACGTTTCACCCAAGTTCTATCAAGAGAACTCCGCTCGAGTGACATAACTCCGCCAAACAACAGAAACTTGACAAACATTGAAATCGACCAACACCTTGAACAGATGGACAGTATAATAAAACGAACAATGAGTCATTCCATATAAAAACGTCTAAAATTCGTTAAAATATATTTTTCGTGATTTTTGATTTTTTTTTAAACTTTGTGAAAATCATCTCTATGGTCTCATAAAATAGAATCCAATATGCTTCAATTTTCACGTGTATCATTCCCCCCCTACACCCCTTGAAAAATTTAAAAATCGTCATTTCAATGGTGTTTAATTTTTTTTGTAAAAACTTTAATGTAAGTGATATCAATTTGATTAAGGTGTCATTTCAAAGATAATAAACAGTTGTTTCTGCAAAAAATATTAAATTAATCAAAATCAACACCCAACTGTTTGAAACATGGTGCTGAAGTTGAATTTAGTTTTCCTATTTTTCTTCATATTGGACTCGTTCCCATTTTTCGGTCGGTGGATGTAAAGAGTTTTTTTCTTTAGAATAAAACAAAAATTGACTCATTTTACTCATCCTTAATATTTAATATCACTGCTTTAAGATTCGGGTTTTTGAATAAACCCAATTTTTAGGTTCAAATATCACCATTTGGGGGACCAGATATCAACATGAAATTTCAGCATTATTTAGTTCGTAATTTGAACTACAAGTTCTATAAATTTGGTTTTGTTATTAACACCCGTTCCATATCAAATAATAGTTTGAAATAAGCATTAAACATAAAATAATATACACAGAAAACATTGTCGCTAAGTATTATAAATGTATGTATACATGGTGATTGGTATAAAGTGCACCAAAAAGCTATAATGAGTAGTTTGGGTTAAGACAAGAAAAAAATCTCTTCCAATCCATCGAAATCCCAGCAAAAAAAACCAATTGTACTAACTAACATATATAGAGAACATGAAACAAACGTAACAAATGAAATACTTAAGGACATACAAATCGATGACAACAAACATCACCTAGTTTTAGGCGATGTCAATGCCAAAAACACCATTTGGGGCTCTAATACTAACAACACAATAGGAACAATATTCGAAAACTTTGCCAACTATCAAAATCTCGTTGTTTTAAATGACGGTTCATCCACGCTCTTTAATACTAGGAACACCTTCACTGCCGTCGATATTTCACTAGCATCTGAAGACTTACCTCCGCTCCTTCATTGGGAAGTCCTCCCGAATGGGGAAAATAAAGACCACATTCCAGTTTTAATACGAACCCATGAAAGGAATAAACGAAACAGATCTGTAAGATTTAAGAAATTTCAGGCTAACTGGAATATTTTCAGACTAATAACCAACTCATTGTCTACTACCATCCCAACTTCAAACAACACCAACCAAGAAGCAGCCAAAATTAAGAAAATCGTAAGATACGCAGCAGCTAAATCAATTCCAACCACAAAAATCAAGCCACAAAATACTAAACCAAAACCAATATGGTTTAACAAAGAAATAGCATCACTAGTAAAATTTAAAAACAAAGCCTGGAGTTTAGCTCGAAAATCTCCGACAACTCCGAATTGCGTTGCATATAGAAAAGCAAGTGCAAAAGTTAAATATGAATCCCTAAAAGCGAAAAGACTGTCATGGGAAAAACTTTGTTAACACAATGGATCCAAATTTAGACTCTAAAACTCTATGGAACAGATTCAAATCTGTAAGGTCCTCACACAACACCCCGCACCTTCCCTACATTTTCTTAAACAACTGTCTAGAAAACGACCCTGAAACGATATCCAAGGCTTTTTTAAAAACATGGGGTCGCTATAGCGAAAACATCTCCTTTCCTGAAACCGTTATTAATAGGAATCTTGCTCTGGACTTAAATAACTTTTCCGCTCAAGATAACATCTGTTTAGAACTTAAGGAGAATATTTCCCGAATTGAATTTGATACTACACTACAAATGCTCAAAGGAAACACTCCAGGAGATGACAAAATCACGTATGTATAATATGATCAAAGCAGGAGATGACAATCTAAAGAACAGGATTTGCTCCCTCTATAATGACATTCTTCGGACTGGTATCTTTCCTCATGATTGGAAGAAAGCCATACTCAAGCCAATAAAAAAAACTAACTAAACTAAAAACTCTTGCAATTATCACAAAATAGAAGGATATCGCCCAATATCCCTTCTACCTATTCTCTCTAAAATTTTTGAAAAAATTATAGGACGACGAATGGGCTGGTTGATAGACAAAACTATGAGCAACGAACAACATGCTTTTAGGGCGAATAGAGGAGTTCAATCATTAACATATCTGATGGAACACAAACTGTCAGACAATCTCTCATCATATAAGTATAGTGTAGTAATGTCGTCTGACCTTGAGAAAGCTTTTGATCAAGTAACGATTTTTCCAATAATAGAGCAGCTACACAAATGGGGTGCTCCTAAGCAAATTTTAAAAGTTATCTTATCATTCCTATCATCAAGAACCTTTATCGTTAAAATCAATGGATACACCTCAACAAAGACCAAACTAGAAAATGGTATACCCCAAGGCTCACCCCTCTCAGTATATCTCTACAATACATACATAGATTCACTCATCTCAGAACTTGCACAACCAAAACAAAACCTATATTTCGTAGGTATTTATGTTGACAATATTTACATTATAGCTAGCTTCCGGACACCCATCTCATGTAAATTCCATATTAAAATCGGCAGATGATGTTATACATAGGTGGACACAAAAAACAGGAGCAATTGTACCTCCTTCCAAAATAGAGGCTCTCCACCTTTGCCGAAAAAAGAAGTGTACAGCATCCGCCCAGCCATTAGTTATACGAAATTACAACGTCATTCTCAAAAAAGAACTTCGAATCCTCGGAATTACTTTCACCAGCAACATGAAATGGGACCTTCACATTAAAAATATGATTAATCAACTTAAAAACAGAAACAACGCCTTAAAAATGATATGTTCACGTCGAAAAGGACCACATCTCGAAACCGTTTAAAAATAACCAAAACCTTGGTCGAAGGTACCCTTCAGCACGGAATCACCCTCTTCACGTGGACTACAAAAGAAAATCTCACGAAAATCGACGCAGCAATAAACGAATGTTACAGAACATCAACCGGAGCACTAAAATCAACACCCATTGTATCACTCAGAGTTGAAGCTGGTTTCACAACAACGAAGAAATTAGGCCAAAAAAGAGCTGTAAATTTAATTAGTAAAGCGCTAACAAACCCGACCCACCCACTTCACACAGCATCACGAGAAACTCTAAGCCGCGAAAAACAAAATAGAAAATCTTCGATATCTTCGCTAAGTCAAATTTTAACCTTGATTTCTAATCTCGGATGTGTCCCACCAGAATTTGTGACATACTCCGTTTCTTCACCTCCCCCCTGGAAAAGACATCGACTAGAGATCAACACCAACCTGTCAAGATACAAAAAAGGAAGTACAACAAACTTAGAGTTTCAAATGCTCCACCGAGAGCTAATAGAAAGCATTAAGCCAGAAAGAATCCTGTATACGGATGGATCTTACAAAAATGAAAACTCTTCCTATGCAGTCATCGAACTTGGTACTAACAACGAAGTTATACCCATCTTTCAAGGTACCTTTCCAGACGCTGCTGGAAGCTACATAGCTGAATTAACTGCATTGTTAAAAACTTTAACTCTTGCAAAAACCTGGACGCATAAAACATTGATTTGCACTGACTCATTAAGTATTCTTAATGGAATTAAGAATCATAATCATAACTGCTCTTCCCTTGAACACATCAGATGTATACTCTACAACCACCCCTACATCACCCTGGCATGGGTAACAGGGTACGTAGGTATTAAAGGGAACGAAGCTGCCGATAAAGCTGCAAAAGAAGTGTTCAATTATCCCTACATAAAAGACTTTCCTAATATAGGTCACATCATCAGGAAAATATTCATAATTCACGAGCAAGAAGAACTTTTAAACTCTTGGCTAAATGAAAATAATTTTCTCCGAAAACATCATCAAACTCACCACCGAACTCCCTATAACAAAGCCTATACTAGAGAAGAATGTATTACAATATTTCGAGTTAGAGTTGGAAAAACTCTTTTTTCAAGTAAACACTACTATAGAAATGAACCACCACAGATGTGCACAAATTGCAGAGAAGACCTTTCAGTATGGCATATCTTCACTGAATGCAATAATTTCGTCTAATAACAGAATTCGAATCCCCTGAAGACAAGCAGAAACAGTTGACCATAATCCTGAGTCCCACCGATATAAAAACCATACACCGCATCAAAGCAGCCACACGTTTGCATAATGTATTTAAAGACATATAGACAGCCGCTTATACCTCAATTAATGTAACTTTAAAATAATCTCACTAATTGTATTGAAAACTTAAATTTCTTTTTCCTTTTATTCTCCTGAACGGCATCTATGATTTTTATTGCCCTGATGTCCTTTATTTGTAATAATTTATAAATTTATTTATAAGTTATTTTTTGAAATAAATAAATAAAATAATATACACAGAAAACATTGTCGCTAAGTATTATAAATGTATGTATACATGTGGATTGGTATAAAGTGCACCAAAAAGCTATAATGAGTAGTTTGGGTTAAGACAAGAAAAAAATCGTATGGGAGGAGAGGTCCATCTCCACCCGTTTAGGCGGGAGGCCCAATTTTATAAAAAAAAAAATTACTTAAAACAAAAAAAAATATTAAAAAATAACGGTAAGAACTACAATGCCATGTTATGCCTTTTTGGAAAGCTACATATATATTTTTCCTTTTATGCTCAATTAAATTTAAATTGATTTTGTCAATAACATTCGAAAAATTAATTTTCAAACTCAAAATTTTAGATTTTTTTTTAATTTCAAACTTTTTTTTTCAAAATTTTATGTAATCATGTTAAGTATACATTTGATCTCAAAAATTCAATGATCCTATTAATTTTCAATAAAAAAAACTGAATCAATTACTATTCTCCATTTTGTTTCATTACTTGCATCTCTTTTCTTGGGCACGAACCAAAGAGGTGAGTTCCACGGTGATTTACTATCCCTTCTTTTAATTTTTTAATTTGGTTATCTACTTCTTTTTCGTGAATTTTCGGGTAACTGTACAATTTAGTATAAATGGGTTCACTATTTTCTCTAACTCTTATTTTATGCTCTACCAAATTAGTCGTAGTTAATTAATTTATCTCCCTTTAAACTAAAAATATCACAATATTCCTTAGCTATAGCAAATATGCTATTTTCACTAACTTCACTTTCCTTATTTTTAGGAGATTTTACTTCAACAAGTTCCTTTCCTAAATTTAAAGTAATATTCTCTATTCGCTTCCTAAGAGTTTTATGTTCAAAAAAGCATTAGCTTTCAAAACATCATTACCAATTGTAACGAAGCTATTTATCGATGAGATGTTCTTAGGCATAAGGAGCATTATCTCAGGGTTGATAGAAACTAGACCCGTGAGCTGGAGACACAGCAACTAACCAAAGCAAAGATCAACCCCTCAATATACCTCCAAAAAAAAACCTTCCCCTTTGGCACTCCACCATTATGACTCGAGGTTTACAGGGAACTCGAGCCAGTCCTGGCAGCAAAAGAGAAGGGTGTCCAGTCCACGTCCGCTTGGCATGCTAGCTCTAGAACGTTCTAGCTCGTCGGAGGGTGGGTACTTGCTGACGTAAAGACTGAACGATGTGTTACGTATTACATGCCAACATTTGTTTTTGCTTAAGTTGCGAGGCCTAAATAGTTCCAAATGAATTTCCTTTCCTGTTAACTATGATTGATCTGACTCTATTGAGGTGTGAGAGCTTTGGTGATATTGCCCTCTGAGGAATTCCCAACCCACAATAATCACCGTGATTACTTAATCACTGTGATATATTAGCCTTGGTTACCACGTCCTCATATTTGTAGCAACCCCAAAAGTGTTTGTTAAAATCGAGTTGGTGCTTTAAATTCTACATTCTAACTCTGAATTAACGATTCGACTTATTCCACAGCTCATCAAACGATATTCCTAAAATACTTACTACACTGTCGATGACGTCATAAAAAAAGTTTGCCACATCCACCATCCTAATCCTTACCAACAAAAACTCATTCTGTGTTACCAGCACTTAAATGAAAACAATGCATGCAAAACATACTAGCCATTGAGAATCAAAAAAAAAAAAAAAATTATACAAAACTATAAATTTCGTTTTATGTAAAATTATACATGAATAAAGTTTTATTTAAAATAAAGAAAAAAAAAAACTTAAATATACAAAACTAAATAAAGTAAATATTAAGACAGTATTCAGTTACCAAATAAAAAAAGATTTTGTGTACTTATGTAAATGTAAATTAAGTTTAAAAATATAACTAAAATTCATGACAACATATTGTCAACAAGATTTGACATTTAGCGAAAACAGTAATATTCTCAGAGTAACAACTGTATATTTCTGTTATGATTTTCTGAGAGTGAGAACGAGATTCTTGGTTCTATTGATTTGGCGGCATTTGAAGTTAACAGTGTCGTATAAAAAAAATTTACTATTTGAATATTTGAACTTACAGAAAACAAAATTAATAAATTCTTTCTATGTTACTATTTTTTTTTTCTTTGTATTTTTCTTATGTTTTTTACTATTTAGAAGAATTTCCAATAAAAAAAAAAAATTATTATCATGACAAAATTCGTTCAAAATTTTATAATTTTTGTTATTCTTTTTAGCACTTACCGAAATAAAAATGAAAGATCAAATGTGGTGGTTAAAGCTGGTATCCAAATGTTGTGCGCACAATATCCGGTATCCACTTAATATTAATACGAACCAGAAAAAAAAAGTATAAAAAAAGCTTTGAACGAAATGCATTCTTTTCTTGATGAGGGTGGTGAAATTATTGATGGTCGAAAATTTGATTAAAGCTGATCGGAAAGTTTTATTGCAGATGATGGGTTAGGTCAGAGCGGAGCAGGGTGTATAATGCACTTGTAATGGGGTGGAGTACTATCATATTTTTGATCACTGATTTATTGGGAAGTTGGGATTACAAAGTTTTACGTTATTTTTTTTTTTTTGTTTTATATACTTTTCTATTCTTTTTTTAATTTGTTTTTTTTTTTTTCTCTTTTTATACTTTTTTTCATCGTGCAGGTAAGATTTAGCGTATGGTACGATTTTACCAATATTTTGTGGCGTGTGCAAAATTAGCACGTGATCCGGGAGTATGGTGACGGATCTATCGGCACGATGAAGATCACGTCGTGTCGCGAGGAGCGTATTTTTTTTCTTATACGAACCGATATTTTTCTTTTGCTTTTCAGGTTTTTTCCCTTTTTTATATAGTTTTTATACTTGTTTTTTTTTTTTGTAGTTTATGAACGACACGAATGTCGGAGAGCAACAGCACGTGGTTATGGGGCTGGGACGCGAGCGAGTTTTTAATTTGTTTCTTGCGAATCTTTTTTTGTTTTACGAGAACTCGGGATACTTTTATTTTATTTAACTTTATACTTTTTTTTCGATTACCCGATATTTGACTACTTTATTTTGTTAATGTAGCTAATCCGAATCGAAACTCATGATCACCGAGTTCGAAAAGATTATTAATTAATTTGATTAAAATTCTCCGAGTTTTGAGGTCCCGGAAGTCTTCCATTACCCCATACATATAAATATTAATAATAGTGTGCGTGACCTTTACACCAATTGTACTCTCTTTATCGAAACTGAGATTATAACTTCGAAGTGCGAATTACTTTCCTGCTCTCCACATGATCTGAATATCACCAACGTCATAATTGTCTTCATACTCCCACTATAAGAGCTTTTTCTTTTTGAGAGAAGATTTAAGGAATTCATAATTATAAAAGACTGCATGCCGTACCGATAGTAAAAAGGGTCAAGTATTGTGATTAAAAAAAAAATAAAATCAATATAATTGAATCTAGTGTAGGGATATACCAAGGTTTCCTACAAACTTGTTCATTTCGCAAGTTTTAACGCGCTAAATGAAAAAGAACAGAAACCGTCGTCAAAAGTTCAGATATAATAAAAGCTCGACCCACGCCCGAGTGTTCGTCTCATGTTCAGACTGGCTAGCAAATAATTTATAGTTTCTATCTCTTCAAATCTTTTGAATGAAAAACTCCTAATCTTTTTCCATCTTCATCTTCCAATTCGTATAGGCTGTTACCCATTAATGAACGAATCTTTGCTTTTGTGAATTTGGGACATAATTTACCATTTTAATTCTTACTTTTATTACTTAAAATAAAATTTCTTTTATAAACTATGTCACCAACTTCATATTTTACAATCTTCCAACATCGTTTGACCAAATACAGCCTCATAAGGTGACATACCAATTGTAGAATGAACCGCAGTACGAAGATCGCATCCGATAGAGGGTAGGTGTAAGTCCCATTCTTTTTGTTCCTTTTTTATGTAAGATCTTATAGCGGTGAGTATTGAGCGGTTGACTCGCTCGCTAGCATTAGCTTGTGGCGCGTAGGAGGCTGTCCTTATATGTTGTACACCATGTGTGGATAAGAACTTTTCAAATGCCACACTGATGAACTGCTTACCATTATCTGTCATAAGGGACTCAGGTACACCATACATACAAAAAACTTGTTCATGAAGAAACTTGATTGCTGACTCGGTAGTTGCTTTTCTAAGGGCTTGAATTATAACAAACTTTGTAAGCTGATCTAGTACAATGATAATAAAGATATTTCCCTTTTTGGATCGCGGATATGGCCCTAAATAATCAAGGTAAAGATGCTGGAAAGGACGTTCTACTAAAAATGGTTTTCCCATGGGCGCCCGTAACACTTGATTTGTCGCTTTCGACATTTTGCATATTTCACATTTACCAATATAGTCCTTAACTTGTGTAGCCATGTTGGGCCAAAAAAATCTTTGTCGAAGTCTATACAGCGTTTTGGCTATACCGCCATCCGAAGCTTTCGGCGGCTGGTGGGCCAGGGTAATCAACTGTTCGGTTAGCGCCGATGGAATCCACAGCTTCCAACTTAAATCATCTTCAAGAAGATGACCTGTACTGTGATTGACCTTCTTGTATACGAAATTGTTCGAAACTTGAAGGATGGTGTCAATTATCTTAGCATATTCCTCCGATTGAAAGCTAGGGTCTGCTAGATCAATTTGCAGCACATCGGTAGAATATTCCTCTGACAAAGCATCTAGGCTCACAGCATCTGCCGCATATACCCTTGATAGAGTATCTGCCACAACATGTTGCGAACCTTTCCGATGTTGAATGTCAAAGTCATATCCCTGAAGTTTCAGACTCCATCGAGCCAACCGTCCGCTGAGATCCTTCTGACCCATCAGCCACTTCAGGCTCGCATGATCAGTTATAACCGTGAAACTGTGCCCTTCTACATATTCTCTAAATTTTTCAATTCCCATGACAGCCGCTAAACATTCTCGCTCCGTCACGCTGTAGTTGCATTGCGCGGAATTAAGTTTGTGCGAGAAGTAGAAAATGGGTCGCTCAACACCGTCATCGTCCTTTTGGCACAAGACACATCCTATGCCAGTTGCAGAGGCATCGCATAGAATGATGAAGGGTTTCTTAATCCGGATTTATGAGGACTGGCGCAGTAGTCAACAATTCTTTAATCTTTTTGAAAGCCTCTACGGCGTCATTGTCAAAATTGAACTTTTTACCTTTCTTTAGTGTATTGGTAATTGGAGTGGCAAGTGTAGAATAGTCCCGAATAAAACGTCAGTACCACCCGGACATACCAAGGAATCTTCTTACTTGACGAGCAGTTTTCGGAATGGGAAATTCTGATATGGCAGAAACTTTCTTAGGGTCTGTTTTTATACAACCATCGCTTACTACAAATCCTAAATAGTTTAACTCCCTAAAACAAAACCTGGATTTTTCCACATTAATGGTCAAACCTGCATCTTTTAAACGGGTTGCAACCAATTGCAAAAGTCGAATATGCTCGTCAAAGGTACGTGATATGATCAGGAGATCATCCAGATAAACAAATACATTTGTTCTCAATTCGTGGGGTACCACATGCTTTGAGGAGCATTGCAAAGACCAAAGGGCATAACCTTGAATTGATAAAGGGGTCTGCCTGGAACCGTAAACGCGGTCTTTTCCCGTGAAGATTTCTCCAGCGGGATCTGCCAGAAGGCGTCCTTCAAATCCACACTTGAAATAAAGTGGGTTTCTTCGAGACGACTTAGCACTTCTTGAATAAGAGGAAGTGGATACGCACTCTTTATGGTTTTAGCATTCACTTTCCTGTAGTCTAGACAAAGCCTGTTTTTGCCAGGTTTTCGAACTAGAACTACAGGAGAGCTCCATGCGCTATTGCTTTCTTCTATTATTCCCATTTCAAGCATGCGATCCAGTTCCTCGTAAACAAGTTTCTGCACCGCTGGAGAGATAGGATAGTGCCGTTGTTTAATTGGTTCCGCATCCCCCGTATCAATAATATGTTCCTCAAACGTTGTCCTTTCTAGGCCAAGAGTGGCAAAGGACGGAAACATGCTTATGGCTGCTTTGAGTGTATCGGATTGTTCTTCCGTCAAATCATGTGCCTTTGTGCAGTTTTCTTTCCTATATGTGTCTTTGTCTGTGATTATTTCGGAAACAAGTTGTGGTGCAATATTGAAAGCCTTCCAGAAATTTATACCTAAGTATAATTGTTGCGTTAGAGATGGAACTAAAAACAAGTCAATTTCCTTCTTCACCCCTTTATATTTGATTTCGACTTCTAGTTTTCCCTTGATGGCTTGTTTTTGGCCATCAGCCGTTCTTACATTGGAATCAAAGCTGGAATATGGTATATTATTTTTTTCTACGAATTCTAGACCACCAGCACCTAAACAGCTGATGCTGGCACCACTATCAAGTAATCCCATCATCACATTTCCTAGTAAGGAAACTGAAGCATACGGTAGAGGATCATCTCTAGAATAGATAGTGGTAGCTTTGATATCATGATACATAAATTTTCGTTTTTTTGCTAATTTTCTAATTCTAGCTATTTTGGCCGACGTTGGAGCTTTGGTAGTACCAAAAATTCTATTCCTGGCTGAATGATACGCAAGAAGACGTTCGTGAAGAGTTTTAAAAGGTGCTCTCACTTGGTCTTTACGATAATCTAGTTTCGGATTCGATGGATTTGTTCTACTTAAATTTTGCATTATGGTTACAATTTTATTAAAATTTGATGATTGCGATGGAATAGGTTGTGAACGTAATTTTAATTCTTGGTTTCCGGAGGTTTGTTGGTCGAGCACACCGTCCCGGTGTTGGGTATGCTCTTCCGAAAGTTTTTCGAGCACTTTGGGTACTGTGGCGTAGTAGTATCCTCTTTACCGCACTTAAAACAAAAAAATGAAGTTTGTGGAGTAGGACACTCTAAGTAACTATGACCGACCTTTCTACAGTTCCAGCAGGTATAATTACTGGAATCTCTTCTAACGTTGAATGCTTCTAGAGACACATTGGATTCTGAAGTATGAGGGTTAACCAAATCAATTTCGTTAGCATGCCTGCGAAATTGGGTTTGAGGTGGAATTTTAGCCTTTTGTGTATCATGATCTGTTATATATTTTTCGGTTTTTTTACAGACATAAACTAACTCGGGTAAGCTTGCGGTTCGGAAAGTAACAAGCAACTCTCCCATCCTACTACTTACATTCTCCTTAATTAGACTTATGAGTTCAAAATCTGGTTTTGGGAACTGTAGCCGAGTGTTCATTTGTTGGATCGCCATATAAAAATCATCAAATGATTCATGAGGTTTTTGGCGCCTGTCAAACATTTTCCTTGAAAGCTCCATTAAAGCAACCCGCAGAGTGTGCCAAACGACAGTTGGACGTCCTTTCACAAAAACCCAAAACCATGATTCCACCTGTCCAGACACAAACTGGTTAAAATTCATAACTATGTCAGGCCATGTTGCACCGTAAGATTCTTTGAGACGCTCAAGTCTGAAGATAAAGTCGTCTACCGTCATATTTCGGTTATCGTATTTTAATCCCCATTTGTGGAATGTATCGACCTTCAAACTAGGTCTCAGCAAAGATGGAACTTGCTGACTTGTCGAACTATTGTTTACTATAGGTGTAGAACCGTTAAGATTTAAATTCTGGAGTTGAGTCAAAAACTCATCTGCAGCGGGATGATGCGAAGAGTTCTGAGCTCTCGCTGAAGAAGATGTATGAGCCTGAGGGCTTTGGTTCAAATTTGGTTGTGTGGGATATTCAGTACGTCTACGTACATCATAGGCAATTGTCGTAGGAGGACTTTGCTGGGCAAGAGTTTCGCGAACTACATCCACGACCATACTTTTTAATCTAGACTGACTCAGTTCAAATTCCCTTTGCATTATCTTCCTATCTTCTATTTCTATTTCCTTAATGTGTTGTAAAATGTTACCTTCAATATTGGTTGCATTTTGAAAAGATGGTCCTCGGATATTTGATGAGTTATCTAGGGAATTAGCTGTGATTGGATTAACCGCTGAGGAAGAAGATCCCGGAAGTGACTTTTGATTATTATTAGTAGACATACTTATAACTTTTTTCTTATACGGTCGCCGTTTTTTTGGAATAGGAACGGAAACAGTTTTTCTTACTCTTAAATGATATCTCATATCATATAGTGACATATGATGACATATGATATACTAAAATTAACCTAACGAATTGGAAGTTCAACGGTCAGTGATGAATGTTCAATAATATTAAATTCATAAAAAAAATTAAAAGTTACTTAATTCGTTAAATTACTTGAAAAATGAACTAAAAAAAATTAAATTTTCAAATAAATACATATAGTAAAAGAAAATCAAAAAAAAAAAAATATATATATCGAAAATTTGTGTTTATACATAATTTTTAGGTGGATGTGATGCTGCTTTTTTATTGACGTTTCAACGAAGATTAGAATAAACACTTAAAATCACCTCAGTGTCAAACTACATAGATAACACTATTAATTTAATGTTGAAAATAGGTGAATAGATCGATATGAAATCAAAAGATTAGTATATGAAGGAATGAATGTGCGAGTTGGAGTTTAAAAAAAATAAAATAAAGTGGAAAACTATGATTTATCAGAAGACGCATCACATGCAGGGACTAAGATACACCCACAATGTGGACTATCTATCTGATTAACCATCTTATTTATCGAGGAAATTGGTTGACACAGCAGTAAAATGAGGACTCAGATCTAGTCATTTTCTGGATATCTAACCTCTATAACATTCTATAAATCAATTTTAAGAAATGTAAACTACGGAAAACTAGCAGTGAGATATTGAACTACATAGAAGCAAGGTTAGACACATCAGACCAATAGGGTACTAAGCTCAACCCTATTGCTGGATATCTGATCCATAAGCAACTAATTTACAATGGGGGGAAAAGAAAACTGAAAAAGAAATCTAAACTATTGTAGACAATTGTGGAAATAAGTTCCAAGAAAATTGAATGACCAACACTACAATTAGAGGGGACTTCGATCAACCCTTTTAATTGGCTGTCCAACATTCTCATTTTCCTAAGACAATTCTGTAACTGTACTGACAAAAAGGATAGGTGAACAAGCCAACACATACAATAATCCATATATAATATAATCATCAATCCACCTTCTTTGTATTTAATCTATAAATTTGAAACTAATTGGGCCCACGTTGGGCGCCACCTGTAACGAAGCTATTTATCGATGAGATGTTCTTAGGCATAAGGAGCATTATCTCAGGGTTGATAGAAACTAGACCCGTGAGCTGGAGACACAGCAACTAACCAAAGCAAAGATCAACCCCTCAATATACCTCCAAAAAAAAACCTTCCCCTTTGGCACTCCACCATTATGACTCGAGGTTTACAGGGAACTCGAGCCAGTCCTGGCAGCAAAAGAGAAGGGTGTCCAGTCCACGTCCGCTTGGCATGCTAGCTCTAGAATGTTCTAGCTCGTCGGAGGGTGGGTACTTGCTGACGTAAAGACTGAACGACGTGTTACGTATTACATGCCAACATTTGTTTTTGCTTAAGTTGCGAGGCCTAAATAGTTCCAAATGAATTTCCTTTCCTGTTAACTATGCTTGATCTGACTCTATTGAGGTGTGAGAGCTTTGGTGATATTGCCCTCTGAGGAATTCCCAACCCACAATAATCACCGTGATTACTTAATCACTGTGATATATTAGCCTTGGTTACCACGTCCTCATATTTGTAGCAACCCCAAAAGTGTTTGTTAAAATCGAGTTGGTGCTTTAAATTCTACATTCTAACTCTGAATTAACGATTCGACTTATTCCACAGCTCATCAAACGATATTCCTAAAATACTTACTACACTGTCGATGACGTCATAAAAAAAGTTTGCCACATCCACCATCCTAATCCTTACCAACAAAAACTCATTCTGTGTTACCAGCACTTAAATGAAAACAATGCATGCAAAACATACTAGCCATTGAGAATCAAAAAAAAAAAAAATTATACAAAACTATAAATTTCGTTTTATGTAAAATTATACAGGAATAAAGTTTTATTTAAAATAAAGAAAAAAAAAACTTAAATATACAAAACTAAATAAAGTAAATATTAAGACGGTATTCAGTTACCAAATAAAAAAAGATTTTGTGTACTTATGTAAATGTAAATTAAGTTTAAAAATATAACTAAAATTCATGACAACATATTGTCAACAAGATTTGACATTTAGCGAAAACAGTAATATTCTCAGAGTAACAACTGTATATTTCTGTTATGATTTTCTGAGAGTGAGAACGAAATTCTTGGTTCTATTGATTTGGCATTTGAAGTTAACAGTGTCGTATAGAAAAAATTTACTATTTGAATATTTGAACTTACAGAAAACAAAATTAATAAATTCTTTCTATGTTACTATATTTTTTTATTCTTTGTATTTTTCTTATGTTTTTTACTATTTAGAAGAATTTCCAATAAAAAAAATTATTATCATGACAAAATTCGTTCAAAATTTTATAATTTTTGTTATTCTTTTTAGAACTTACCGAAATAAAAATGAAAGATCAAATGTGGTGGTTAAAGCTGGTATCCAAATGTTGTGCGCACAATATCCGGTATCCACTTTGGTTACACCTATATATGAATTAATACGAACCAGAAAAAAAAAAGTATAAAAAAAAGCTTTGAACGAAATGCATTCTTTTCTTCTGCTTTTCTTTCTTTTTTATATGATATAACATACATTTGCTAATTGAACTTTATTAAAACTATTTAATATACAAAAAATAATAATCACTTAGACTAACTAACTGCAGAACGATGATGAGGGTGGTGAAATTATTGATGGTCGAAAATTTGATTAAAGCTGATCGGAAAGTTTTATTGCAGATGATGGGTTAGGTCAGAGCGGAGCAGGGTGTATAATGCACTTGTAATGGGGTGGAGTGTTATCATATTTTTGATCACTGATTTATTGTTAAGTTGGGATTACAAAGTTTTACGTTATTTTTTTTTTTTGTTTTATATACTTTTCTATTCTTTTTTTAATTTGTTTTTTTTTTTCTCTTTTTATACTTTTTTTCATCGAGCAGGTAAGATTTAGCGTATGGTACGATTTTACCAATATTTTGTGGCATGTGCAAAATTAGCACGTGATCCGGGGGTATGGTGACGGATCTATCGGCACGATGAAGATCACGTCGTGTCGCGAGGAGCGTATTTTTTTTCTTATACGAACCGATATTTTTCTTTTGCTTTTCAGGTTTTTTCCCTTTTTTATATAGTTTTTATACTTGTTTTTTTTTGTAGTTTATGAACGACACGAATGTCGGAGAGCAACAGCACGTGGTTATGGGGCTGGGACGCGAGCGAGTTTTTAATTTGTTTCTTGCGAATCTTTTTTTGTTTTACGAGAACTCGGGATACTTTTATTTTATTTAACTTTATACTTTTTTTTCGATTACCCGATATTTGACTACTTTATTTTGTTAATTCGATTAGCTGCGATTTTTTGGTGCTAAGCTGTTCAGCGATTCGAGGCTTGCTACCCAAAAAATTAGTTCCCGCTCGGTCGAAATCCAAAATCCCACTGTCGATCATCGCGTGTAGCTAATCCGAATCGAAACTCATGATCACCGAGTTCGAAAAGATTATTTTGGAGAGGACTTCCTGTAGGCTCATTATGCAAAGGATTTAAACCAATGATATATAAATTGTATATCAAAATTCACTTTATAATTTTTGATAAATAGGTGTGATAAAATTTAATTAATTTGATTAAAATTCTCCGAGTTTTGAGGTCCCGGAAGTCTTCCATTACCCCTTCATACTCCCACTATAAGAGCTTTTTCTTTTTGAGAGAAGATTTAAGGAATTCATAATTATAAAAGACTGCCGTACCGATAGTAAAAAGGGTCAAGTATTGGGATTTAAAAAAAATAAAATCAATATAATTGAATCTAGTGTAGGGATATACAAAGGTTTTCTACACAATTATACCATCATAATTAATTAAATAGTCCTTTTTTATGACGTGGAATTCTATTAGATAATCAGAATTCCCAAAATCCACAAATAAATTACATGTACCTAAACTTTTTATGTTTCCGTTCCCTATACCTCTGAAGTTAAGAAATGTATTTTTTATTAAGTCCTTTTAATTAGCTTACCGCTGCTCCTGTATCTATTAACATTCTACAACTTTTATTTTTATTATTCATAATAATGTTAGGACTTTCTGTTATGTTAAGTAGCGAAATGTTGACCTCCTCAACTATTCGCTTTTGCAAAAACCCAAACCACTTTGGTTGGATACGTTTCTTGTCAAAAATGGCTGACCACTTGATTGTCGCCACTGAGTATTGTTTTGGTTACTTTGTCTATAATACTGAGTTTTATTATTAATATTTTGCCTATTATCCTGTTCACAAACATTAGCCTTGTGTCCAATTTTTCCGCATGCAAAGCAGGTAATTGTATTTATCCTAACTGTATTTTAGTTAGTGTAGTCCATGTTACTAGAAGATTTTAATAAATTATTTGAATTGATTCCTAACCTTGATTCTTCTTCTATAGCATATCTGCTAGCCTCATTCTAATCTATTGGCATTCTGTAATTAACATATAAACTTATTTTTTCTCTAAGACCGTTAATAAACGCATTTAGGATATTTAGTTTAATGTATTCACTTTTCCCTTTCCAGTCGGAAGAGTCAGTGTCAACAATTTCGTTTTGCAACATTCTGCGTTGCAATGTTTCGCACTTTTGCGTATATTGTACGACAGTTTCCTCAAACTGTTGCTTTAATTGAATTAACTCCCTATGGAGTTGTAAGTTTGAAAAATGTTCTTTATAAACCTTGTTAAGCTCTGTTTTTAACTGACTCCACGAGTCTAAGGTTTTATTCAAAAGAATCGAAGACGCATTGCCTCTTATACACGATTTAGCATAAGCCAATAAAGCTTTATGCTGAGTCTCTTTGCCGATCTCAAAGGCATTCTCACAGTTTTGTATGAATGAAAAGGCTTCGGACGCTTCTCCACAAAATTTAGGTATAAACTAAATAAGGACACTTAGCGGTACATTCTCCATTTTTGCGTAAAGTATATGAAATTCTCTGAGGTTAATAATATAGTTGTATAACTAATATATTTGTATGTGTTTCACAATATTTTTTTTTAGATAAATTATATTATTATATAATATGTATGTATATTATTCTAAGTATCTTTTATTTTCCTTTTTTTTATTTGACAATTCTTTGTACATCTCTTCCTGTGCCTTCTTAAGTATTAGTTTTAATTTTATGGTATTATTAACCAAATATTTTGTGTTGTTCTTTAAAGAAACCTCTGTTAATGTAGGTACTATATTAATTGATACTATGAATTTGAGATTCATTTAAATTCTCTTTCATTTTTCTTTGAGTACAAAGCTAAATTAAATTAAAATATATTAATATTAAAACTCACACCAGGATGTTCACCATGTCGATTTTGTTAAACGCCGATTTCACTAGTACTTCACAGCAGAGATAGGGCTGGTCCACAGTAATAATTCTTTCTCAAGTTATATGTTTTTGATTTGTCTTTATTTTATATTTTTTTTATCTCATTGCATCATCTGATATGGGATATTGAATTATATTCTATTTAATTTTATTTCAGAACAATTCACATTTTTTTCAATTATTAGTGCACTTATAAGTTAGTGGGAGTATTTAATTTTGCTCTCCGGTATAACTAATTAGGCAGAAACAAAGTAGTTTAACTTTTTCCCTATTTAAATATTTAAAATCATCGGAATTTTCTTTGTTTCATTGCATCCTATCTCTGCCACCAATTTATTATGCGTGGTTTTATTTAAAAATTATATTCATAGAATAAAACGAACTTGTGGTTTTCGGGTCTGGAATAAGACTGATTTTATTATGCTTCTTAAAATTATTTCTTATGATACAATTATGTGGTGTCGATTAATTATCATCGACCGAAATTAAATATCAATATCATGGACAAAGAGATGTTGCACACATAGCATATTCGCTGTATTATAAATAAAAGATAAGGGCACCCTGAGAAAAGTATCTGATGATGGGTGGCATTGTATATTTGATTTCTCAAATATAAACAAAAAAGAGGCTGATAACTTCATATTATGCATAATTTGAAAATTTGGCATTGCTGATATTCATCGATTTATTTTTGATGCTGATTGTTAACAATTTTACTAACAAAAAAATTGTCAGAAATGTTTAAGCGGAAAAACAATATTTACTAATTTTTCTTAACTTTTTGTAGTTTTGTATTTGTTGTAAGAAATGTCAATTTGATATTCGTCAATATTTTATTATTTTTTAGGTAATTGACAAATGCATTATGTTAAAAATAAAATACATTTGAAGTCAATATTATTGCTTGTTGTTATGATATTAAAGTCGAAAAACAATTTTTGACACTTTTCGGTCAATTTCAGTTTTGGTTTTCTATTACCTATTCGTAAAAAAACTGCCAATTCGATATGTGTCAAAAAAGTACCATATGTTCAAAATTCTATTACGCAAAAAATGAAATAGATTCGAATTTAAAATGATTGACCATTTTGGACATATACAAGTCAAGAAACCTACTTTTGACATTTTTTGGTAAATTTTGTTTTTTATTTTTTGTAAAAAGACTGTCAATTCGATATTTGTCAAAATTGTGGCATATATTAATAATTATATTTTGTATAAACATGAATAACTTTAAAGTCAACTTCGGTGCTGATTCTCGAGATATTCAAGTCAAAAAAGAGTTTTTACCAACTTTTGGTAGAATTTTTTGTACTTTTTTATTTTTTGTAAAAAAACTGTCAATTGAATTTTTTTCAAACTTTCACATAATAGAAAATAGTTTTGAAGAAAATATAATTTTTTCTTCATTGTACATTTTCGCGCCAAAAAAATTTTTTTTTAGTTTTTCAATTTTTAAAAAATAACGGTGTGTTGAAAACTTTCAAAATTTATATCAAATCTATATCACATCACAGTGTATACAATAAAATTAATTTGAAGTCAATGGCATAATTTATTCCTGAGATATTTGCTTCCAACCAAAATTTTCACTTTTTTTAAAAACTGTTATAGTGAAAAAACCGCTTGACCAATTTTGATAAAAGTCCTTTCTGCATCTTTCGAAGTTATAACCTGTCGAAAAAAATTTAATTGGAGTCAATATCTTTACTCGTTCTTGAGATACCGTGGACGAAAAAGGGTATCTCGAACGTACGAACGTACGAACGTACGTACACACGCACACACAGACATCTCTATACAAATGACGGATCTAGATTCTAGGAACCTTGAAACGTCCAGATTTGTCTAAAATTTCAATTTGACAAATCGGACCGATTACAATAACTCCCTATGGGAAGTTAATAAACAAATGCATATTCAGATGGAATATCCGCAATAATAAATATGATATTATGCATGGTAAGCACAATAAATATTAACAGGCACAACAACTTCTTGGTGTTACATTATGCGTATTAAAAGCAGAAGGGGAGGCATTCGCCCTGCAGTGGGACGCTATAGGCTAGATTACATTTCAATTAGAAGATGTGTCCCACTACACTACGCTAGATTTTTGTAATGACAATTGATTTTTTTATGTACCAATAGTAGAAGGGGTTTTATTATATAGATATATCTCTACTAGTTTGGTTGTGCTCTTGTGTTTTCTATTCAGGGTCACCAGGTACTCCAGATTTCTGATTATCCTAGTTAACTTCCCATAGGGAGTTATTGTAATCGGTACGATTTGTAAAATTGAAATTTTTGACAAATCTGGACGTTTCATGGTTCCTAGAATCTAAATTCGTCATTTGTAGAGAGATGTCTGTGTGTGTGTGTGTACGTACGTTCGTACGTTCGTACGTTCGTACGTTCGTACGTTCGTACGTATGTACGTTCGTACGTTCGAGATACCCTCTTTCGTTAACGATATCTCAAGAACCAGTAGAGATATCGATTCCAATTAAATTTTGTTCGATAGGTTATAACTTCAAAAGAAGCTGAAAGGACTTTTATAAAAATTTGTCTAACGGTTTTTCCACTATAGCAGTTTTTAAAAAAAGTGAAAATTTTAGTTTGTCGCAAATTTCTCAGGAACGAATAACGCTATTGACTTAAAATAAATTTTATTGGGTAGATTGTAATGTTACACAGGTTTGGTGTAAATTTGAAAATAATTTAACATACCGTTATTTTTTTAAAAAGTAAAAACTAAAAAAAATTTTTTTGGCGCGCAAATATACAATGAAGGAAAAACGATATCACCTTCAAAACATTTTTTTATTATGTAAAATGAAGTCTTTGACATCTGGTAAAATTTTTGAAAAAATTGAATTGACAGTTTTTTTACAAAAAATAAAAAAGTGCAAAAAATTATACCAAAATTTGGTAAAAAATGTTTTTTGACTTGAATATCACGAGAATTAGCAACGCTATTGACTTCAAATTTATTTTAGCTTAAACAAAATACAATTATTAATATACGCTACAATTTTGACAAATATAGAACTGACAGTTTTTTCACAAAAAATAAAAAACTTTAACAAAAATTAGCCGAAAAATGTCAAAAGTAGTTAATTGACTTTAGAGTGATAAATCATTTTAAATTCGGATTTTATTTAATTTTTGCATAGTAGAATTGTCAACGTATGATATATTTTTGACAAATGTCGAAATGACAGTTTTTTTACTAAAATATAAAATTAAAACTGAGATTTACAGAAAAGTGTCATAAATTGTTTTTCGACTTAATTATCATCACTACAAACAATGATATTGACTTCAAATGTATTTTATTTTCAACCTACTCGAAATGTATTTGTCAATACCTAAAAAATGGTAAAATATTGACGAATATCAAATTGAAATTTTCACAATAAATACAGAACTACAAATATTTCTAAGAAAATTGGTAAATATTGTTTTCAGATTCAATATCTCTGATATTTTTTATGTTAATAAAATTGTTATCAACTAACATCAAAAGTTAATTATTTATTATCAGGAACGCGAAAGGAAGTTTTCAAATTATGCATAATGGGAAGTTATCAGTGTGGGTCGCACCCAGCCTCTTTTTTTTATAGTTTTCCCTTTATGTGACATTAAACCCTAACTCTGTCGTGGTCTTATCCAGAGGTTCTCAAATAGGGGCCTGAAAATGTGGTGAAATGGCAGTAAAGGGTGATACGCCGCCGTGCTTGCTTCGCGCTGGGCTTGGCGAGATATAAAAAATTGCGAAACAAAGAAAAACATATAGTCTTACCTGTCAAATCTAATTTTGTGCGAATAACACATCGCTTGAAGCGCCATGTAGGTGTGTTGAGGACTTCAATTAAAATGTCAGTAGAACTATCGTTATCTTTTGATCCTAATTCACTTTGCCTGAAATTGAGAAAAAATTAATAGTTTTTTAGCATATCTTAGCTTAAGAATGAATATGACCTACAATTTATTATAAATTGTTGCAAATTTGTGAATTGAAAAATCGTTAGTCATAGGTGACTTATGAAATAAAAAGCTTTTAATTCATAATCTTGTAAATAATTTATGAATTATTTCATAAGCTAATTAGTGACGTATAATCAACAAACATTTAATTCATAAGCTAGTTAGTGATGAATTGAAAAAATATGAATTCATAAGCTAATTGGTGAATTATTTATTAAATAAAAAAAGTTTTTAATGACTTATGAATAAAAAAACATCTTATCGCGAAAAAGTGAAGTGACATAACAGGTGCCTTCACATATACGTACATAAATTTGTAAGTTTCTTATAATCTATTTTTTAAAGAAATGTAACACCCACTAAATTTTGTTTTTATACTTAAGATCATGAAGATTCTGCGGGGAGTGAAATTTTTCGTGAAATACTCATTCGGAAACAAAGTTTTGAAGCCCCAAGCCATAAGTTTTAAATATTTCAATTCTTAAACTCACTATTAATTGAATACATATTTTCTTTCTTATAATTAATTGCTTAAGAATTAATTGCTTTTAATTAATAAATTACTAACTATGTAAAAAATTATTATTTTAAGTCACTAACTGATAGGCAGTGCTAGAAGCAGCACATAAATATAACGAAACGGTTCACTCTGTAACAGGCCTTAAACCCCAGGAAGTGTTATTCAACAAGGTAAAACACAATCTTAGTGAGATTTTGAAAGAAAAACAATTAAAAATGTTAAAGACACATAATGAAAATCGTGAAAGTAGAGAGTTTAAGAAAAACAAAATAGTTTATGTGAAAAACCACGGCACTGAAAGAAATAAATAAAAAAAAAAGGTTTAATCGTACCAAAGTCATAGATGATAAAAAAGATCAAATATTAACTAACAAAGGTAAAATACATAAAGATAATATTAAATCGTAGATTTTTATTCTTTGCATTAAATGGACGTCATAAAATATATTATTATTTTTATTACAGTAAGAAATATTATTTTAATAAGATCAGATGTAATAGATTATTATATCAATACTATAGGAACAATACTTAGTTGGATATCAGGAGTACCTGACCATGATGATCATTTACTTGTAGAAAACAAATTAAATGAATTAATTTATAATAACAATAAACAAACAACTTCCAATTCACAGAACTTTCAAGCTTTCCAAGAAATTACTAAAGTTTTAAATACTGAAAAAAATACATTAAAAACAAGAAGATTACTAGAAAGAAACAAATTAATAATACTAGAGTTACAAAACCTTATTCAAACTATTGCTTTAAGCAAAGCTAAAGTTTTAAACCCAATCAACCATACTTCCATATCCATACTTAATATTATAAATGCGAAAGTAACTCTGTCTGTCTGTCTGTTACTCTTTCTCTCTTTCTTAGGGGGTAGGCAAGGCAGTAGGCAGATAACTAAATTGAGTTAGTGATTTTTAGTCGTTTTTGTTGGGACTTTTGCTCTTCTACTTCTAAACGGCTGAACGGATTTTGATGAAATTTAGTTAGGTGATAGATAGTCACCTAGAAAAGGATATGGACTATTAATATTCATGCTATCGTACTTAAGGCGTAGGCAGTAGGCAGAAAACTAATTAAGTTAGTTATTTGTAATCGTTTGTTTTAAAAGTTTAACTCATTTAAGCCTTGGAGTTAGGCCTATACAAGCCTATTGCCTGTATTACACTGTAGGAGCAAGGGAAGCCAGTGAATGCGCACATGAAAATAATAACTAAAAAAAAATTACACAAGAATATTAATCTATGTGTATATATATAAAAATCAACCCTATTTTCTTCTGGTCACCATATAACTTGAGAATAGCTAAACCGATTTCGTTCATCTTTCTTTTAAATGTTTTCTAATGTTTCGTAAAAGGTTTGTCAATCAAAAAAATAATGAAAAGTGCACAGAAACTAAGAAAATAAAAAAAAAAAACTAATCAGGTTGATACCCTATTTTAAACTTTTTTAATGTTTGAAATAAATGCCAGTTCAATATACCGGAAAATTTATTAAAAATAAATAATGATAGAAAGGGGGCTCTTAGTGTTGCCAGAGCTGTCAAATTTTAGTTTCTTAAAAAAACATTTAGTTCTTAAGCGACCAACTCCTAAATGGATTGTAAATACAAGTGGAAAGGAGATGCTCAGCTATATGTGAATATACATATACATACATATATGTATGTATGTATGTATATACATACATACATACATACATATGTATGTAATGTACATGTAAAAGGAATAATAAGAATTTCCAGAAATCTTGATAAACCGAATAATGAATCGTTGTCAACGCTTTTCCAGGGAATTAGTTATTCTCTTAATTTTGTAAGTCGAATGTCAAATTTTATTAACTTTTAAAAGTGATTTTAGCTAAGTTGAAAATCATTCTACCAGGATATGATAACGTTTTGGATTGTTAGGAAAAAAGTTTGTGAAAGCTTGTAGGTTATGTGCCCGCCTCGCCTTGAGCCATCGTAAATTTTGGACAATTTCATAATACTTTTAATTGCCAAAAAAGTTCCAATTAAGCTGTGATTCCTTCTAATAAACTTAAACTTTTTAATAAACTTATAAAGTACATCGGCATCGGGCTATCTAGAAACTATGAAAAATTGTATTTAAAATCGAATAAGCAACAACAATCGTGGTCTCCTGGTAATATCTCCGCTCTATACGTGAGGAGTCTTAAGTTTGATTTCTGTCGCTGGCAACATTTTTTTTTTTAAATAAAAATGCATGGCCTGAACCAAAGTTTTGGTAAGGAAACGACAAACAATGATTTATATTTGTTTATACTTTTTTATATTCTTTTTCCAACTATAGCAACAAAATAGTTATTTCAATCACTGTTTTTGTTTTTGAAAAATTGTATTTTTTTGCATTTCTAAGCTAAAAATATATCCAGTCTTAGTTTTTTGTGTTTTCATTTTTGTAACCGCATCCGTCGAGTATAAGATTAATAGCGATGAAACCAAAGATATTTTTATTTATAAAAAGGCATTATTATATAAAAAAAGGCTCAGTTAGACCCACACTGATAACTTTCCATTTACTTTGAAAATTTGGCAGTTTTTGAAGATTTTGCATTGTACATCGCCTTTTAACAAAATAATTTTTTGTCATTTTTAACTTCTCATAAGAGATATTGTTATCGGTCCGATTATTCAAATTGAAAATTTGGACAAATATCTCTAGAACGGGGAATGATATTGTATTCAACTGTATTTTATTTTCAACATAATGCATTTTCAATACCTTGAAAATTATCAAATATTGACGAATATCAACATTTTTTGTAAAAAACTATGTATTCGATCTATTTTTGGTTTTTCTAATTAATAACAATTTTAGTAAATAGAGTTTATCACACTTAAGAAATTTTATAATTTTTGAAAGATAAAATTAATTCAAAATCAATGTCATGTTTAGCCCTCGGATATTCAAGTTGAAAAACAATATTTGACACTTTTTGGTAAATCTTTGTTGCAGGTTTTTTTTTCAAAAATTTTACCAAATGTCAAAAACTTTATTTTACGCCGCCGCACCGCGCGCCGTAATAAAATATTTTGAAGTTTATATCATTTATCGGTCAATGTATATTTGAGCAATACATTTTTTTCAGTTTTTCTATTTAGTATTTCAGAAGTTATAACCTATCGAAAATATTTAGTTGGAGTCGATATCACTGAAGAAAAATATTTCTCGAACGTACGTAGGAAAACGTACTTACACTCACACACAGAGACATCTCCCTAAAAATGACAGATATATAGGTATTGTAAGACCTTAAAACGTCCAGATATGTCAAAATTTCAGTTTGAAAAATAGGACGGATAACAATAACCTCCTATGGGAAGTCAAAAAACTATTTTTGTAACGCCCTGCAAAGCGGGCGGGGGTTTCGCTAGTACATATATAAACATATGCATACATATGGATGGAGATAAAGAAATTTTACTTCAGTTGTGTGGTCTAAAGCACACTCGTTATTTTATTGGTATTGGGCTACTATTTGTGCTCTACTATCGGCTCCGATCTCGGGCTACAAAAATTTCTAAATTTGGCTATCGAACTAGGTCAAGAAATTTACATTTCTAGTGTGTTTTGCTTTCCAGGATCTATTCGATAACTGGAGAAGTCGAGATAAAAGATATAATTGAGTAATTTATTAAAACATAACAAAATAAATACATACCCAGAATATTTCAAAATTTGTTCCGTACATGATGGTACGCAAATATCCTCCTTCATCGCTACATAAAAAACTTTACTGTAAATATTTCCTGTGAAGTAAAGAAGGACAAGGGGTTTAAAGACGTAAATGATGCCAAAGTGATCATATTTATGTCAATTTTCAAATTTTATACATATTAAATGGGGAATATTAGTTCATTCGAATCCACTCATTTATGAATCTTTGTAATGAATGTTAGAAATATGGGACAAATAGATGTTTTAGTTGCATGACAAACGACATTTATGTATGAGATATTAAATAAAACTTTTGTAAGGGTTTTAAAAGTGTAAATATTTGAAAAAAAAAAGGAAAATGGCAAAAAAATGTATGGCCCTGCAACCAATAACTGCGATTCACATGTCATTACTGTCATTGGAAAGGTATTTTCACAGAAATCAACTTTTTATATGGTAACTCATCTCAACTCGCAGTGAAAAAAAAATTATAGACAAGGAAAAGTTATACGCACCTATTTGTACTTCTTGAATAGTACTCCTAATTGTGTTATTTGTCATCGAGGGATGTACAATAGGAGATAATATCATATTCATTATTTTGACTGAAGGTATGCTTCAAGACACAAAGGTAATGGTAAATAATTATTACGCGATATAGCGAGGTATTCGTTCGGATTTTCCGCAACCCATACTTTGTCGCAGGTTCAAAAGCAAGTTCTTATGTGGTTTTAATGAATTAAGTCACTTATTTCTATTTTAATAACAAACAATTCATATAAGGATGAATTTAATAGTACACAAATTAGATGCATCGATGTTGACAAAGGATTGAAGTTAAGTTTCGTGAAGCTCAATGTTTACGAGAGAATTTTGTAGTAGATTGTATATAATTGTATATTATAATCACAAATAATCATATACAGATGTCTCATCCCCATACAAAAAAATGTCCTAAGAAATTTTATTAGCCGACAAAATATCAGCAGACAAAACTACAAAAATCAAAAAATTCAGAGCGACAACTTTAAAAGTTTAAATGAAGAGAGACCAAAAGAACAAACTGACAAAATGTAAAGCTTTTCAATGAATTTCTCCGTCTCCTAAGAATGTAGCACAAAAAATATCACACATCCCTTTTTCTCTCATTGTTATTTTTGTTGCTTCACTTCTTTTCGGAGATATGTTTTATTTCTATTCTTTTTTCCTCCTTTTCTTGTGTGAATATTGTTGTTGTATTCCTGTATACATTCTTTGGCAGGCGCCTGCTTGGCTGGATAATTCTACTTGTATTGCATTTTGTAGGTATCTATCTACGTCAATGTGGGGAAGGATTTTGGAAGTTGATGATTTGGATTGCAGAAAGCAGTGTTGCCTGAGGGCAAGTTAAATATGAATTGCTCACGAAGAAAAATAAGTCCTTTTAGTAAAAACATTTATTTTCAAAACAAAATGTAAATAGGTTTATTAAAGTTTACATTGATACATTGCCTTTTTTTAAGGAAATAATTATTTTAAGGTGAACGAACTATGGAACAGTAGGTCAATAAAAAATATGTCCTTAAATCAGAAAGGAAAACAAGAATATTCAGGGACAAAATTGTGTTATTGTGGCAACTCCAGTATAGAGATCTTTTCCTCTTGAAGAATATTTCTTTTTCTTGATAGAAAAAAAATGTTTTCTGTTTATTTGTATTTCTTCTATTGTATGGGATCTTGGGATGTATTGTTTTTGTATCACTATAGTCAGGTTGGTATTTTTTGCAGATGTGTACATTGTAGATACATATTTCTTATTGGGATGTACGAGTATTGAAAAAAAGAAATGCAATCTTATGGTTCTGATTTAGTAAGATTTTTTTTTCAATTTTAAGCAAAACGTCCTAGCTCATAATGTTAAATATCGCGTAGGCATGTTCATTTCCACACAAGAAGAAAATATCTAATTTGAAGTCAATTGGTATGTGGGTGGGTTACACATGTTGAGCTGAGGTAGTGAAAAAAAATGTTTTTTGGTATATTTAATTATGTTGGTAGAAAAGTTATCTACGCAATTCATAAATAAGGCATTGTTGAAGCACTGCAATTTATAGAATTTGCTTTGTATAATGCTAAAAATGTTTCCCAATTAGAATTTTCCTTTTATGCCCATGTCCTAAACAGGCCATTGCAATAGAGTTAGCTGTTTCTCCCGCATACAAATCAAAAAGGAAATATTTCTCCAGCTAAAAGAAATGCTTAGGTTACTAATACTTATTTGGTTATTTGGTGTGTATTATGCAAATTCAAAAAGGAAAGAAAGTGGTAATTTACCGTTTTTGAAATGAAAAAAAAATGAAACAAAAATGCTTACAACTGAATGAGAACAAATTTGATTTTGGCTGGTACTTCGAAAGTATTCTTAGATAGTGAAAGTAGCTAAACATAACTATTTAATTTTTTTTCGATTTGTGTTGATTAAAATAGTAATTATAATTACTACACACCTATACTTGTGTTGTTGTGTTTTGTTTTTTTTTTTTCTTTAAATCAACTTCCTTATTTGCGAAAAAAATAATTTTGTTGGTTTGTAACTGAGTCTGTTTTATGATAGTGAAAGTGGTTTGTCTGTTGCTGGTCATAACAAAGAAACAGGAGGTATTTAGTTTTAAGATTTTGTATTTTTGTTTTTTTTTTTTAAGTTTTACACAGGTATCTGAACAAATAATATTAAAAAAATGTCTTCTTGGAAGAGAACTCAATGTGTCATTACACATTGCCAATTAAAACCGAACATACATGCAGATGTTAGAATGTTCCGATTTCCAGATAGAGAATCTGAGAAATATTCAGAGTGGCTAAATAAGCTTGAAGAGGACTGTAGAGAAAATGTTCGTAGGCATAAGAAACCCTATATATGCAGCCAACATTTTGAAACAGCATATTTAGGAAAGAAAAAATTAATGAAAAATGCAAGACCTACGCTATTTTTAAAGCGGCATGAATTTGAACATATTGAGCCGCATGAGTCAAATGACGGCAGCAGTGTAGTTAATTTTAATCCCAGCAATGCCACTACGAACTACTTACAAACAACTGAACATCAACTTGAGTTGACAAATGAAGAAATAGGCATTGATGATCTTGCTCAGATAAATACCTTACCGAACTCAATCAATAACTTAAAAAATGAAGAGTATGAAATAAAATGTTATAGCTGTGAAAAAAATTCTAAAAAGCAATTTTATTACATAAAACAGGTTAGCAAAATTACTAAATTAAAGAATAAGCTTCAAATTAGAATAAATACATTAAAAAAAGAGAATTCAAAACTGTTGCGAAAAATTAATCGGTTGAAAGAAGACAAAAAAAAATTGCAAAGCCAAGAGAGGCAGAGTATTAACAACCAAATTGATAACATACCTGGGATCAATCAAAATTCAAAAATTTTAGGAAAAATGATTTTTGCAAAAAGGGGACAACCATATACAGAGGATAAAAAATGGATATCACAATGTATTTTCTTTCGATCAGCTTCTGGATACAATTTTTTAAGAGATCAACTTAATTTACATTTGCCTCATTCGTCTTCTTTACACAGATGGATAAATATAAAAAGCTTATCCCCAGGTATAAACTCAAATGTCCTTGAAGAGATAAAAAAAGTAACAAAGTCACTTTCACCTAAAGATAGGGAAATAGTTCTCATTTTTGATGAAATGAGTATACAAGCAAACCTGACTTACAATAAGTATAAGGACGTCATAGAGGGTTTTATTGATTACGGAAGGGATGTAAGAATAAATAAGTGTGCGAAGTCTGTTTGCGTTTTTATGATAAGAAGCGTTTGTGGAAAATTTAAGCAAGTCCTCTATTATGTTGCTTGTCCATCAAATATTCCTCCAACAGAACTTGAAATGGAAATACAAAATTGTCTTGATATATGTTATGGTCTTAACCTTAATGTGAGAGCAATATGCTGAGTCCAAGGGCCTACAAATAGGAGGCTGTACAATCAACTAAACATTAACTTACAAAACTTCAGTTTCAATTATAAAGGAAAAACTATATATGGTTTGTTTGATATGCCACATTTAATGAAAAGTGTTCGTAATAACCTTTTAAATTACGACCTTACCACACCTGATGGACCAGTCACATGGAAAATTATTGAATATATATATAACTACTAGCTGACCCGGCCACGCGTTGCTGTGGCTAAAGTTTTTGTAGAAAATAGGATTAAGTTCACTGTACTATTATCTTCATTATAATATGAATTCAATTTACACTTCAGTCTAAGTAACACGTGGCCGGCTATGCTAACACCAAAAATTTAAAAAGTGGAAATAATTGAATTATACGGTATTTCGTTCACTACAAAATAAATTTAATTAATTTTATAGCGTCAACAACACGTGGTAATTATGCTGTTAAAATGTAGATATATGACACGTTCGTAGATTTACCATAGCAGCGCCATCTATTGATTACTTCCTCAACTTAGTCGAAAGGTATCGACATCTGTTAGAATCATTTGGAGTTAACAGATAATTGTGACTGTCAAATAATAACAGACAAATAATTAGCAATAAATTAAAATTGCGACTATAATTTGAGATTTAAACTATCCTATCTCTCAAGTTGGATCGAACTACACATGGTGTGCGAATTTTATTATAATCGGTTAAGTGGTTTAGGAGTCCATTGAGGACAAACATTGTGACACGAGATTTATATATATTAAGACTATGAAAAAAATAATACAACAAAAATATGTCCAAAACTAACATCTTCCCATATTGATCCAACAGATTTCCAAAAGATGAATGTAGCTATGGCTGCACAAACTTTAAGTAGATCAGTGGCTTTAGGAATTGAAGCATTTGCACAGCTTAACAAATTTTCTGAACCTTTAAGGAAATTTGCGACACCAACAGCAAGTTTTTTATATCAAAAATTAACAGATTATTTGATTTACTTATAAGAAAACCAGCGCTCTCTCGTGAAGAGAATGACAATATTATGTTTCTTAAAGATATGAGAATTTATCTCCAAAAGATAAAGCGCATTAATGCAAAAAGTCAAGTATTTTGCTTTGAAGGCCTGGTTTTGACAATTGAAAGCGTTTTATGTATACGAAACGATGTATTTAAAAATCATCAAGAAATACATTTTATAAATGTTAATAAATTTAATCAAGACCCACTTGAAAATTTATTCGGTAAAATAAGAGCACGAAATTTTAACAAAAGCAATCCGACAGTGACCGAATTTGGTGCACTTCTTGCTAAAGTCATGTCGCTAAAATTTTTATTCAACTCTAAATTTTCCAACTGTGAAGAAGATGACTCAGAATATCTGGAATTAGATTGGAAAGCAATAGCAGAAAATAATAAAACAGACACACCGGAAAATTCAACGCACGAAAATATAGATATAGAAGAAAACATACAATTAGAACAGATTGAAATTGGCAATAATTCTTGCGACGAAAATGAAATTTGTTTGTGATGCCAGAAATAAATGACGTAGCTACTAGGTATTTCGCAGGCTATTGTTTTTTTAAAACTTTGAGTAAAATGAAAAATGTGTGTCAAAAATGTGTTGAAGAAGTTTCTAAAGATAAGTTATCTTTTAATATGACCGAAGTTCTAATAAAACTAAAAGAATATGATAATTCAAATGAACAGCCGCTGCTTTTATGGCCCTCTGAAAAATATTTCCAAATTTGTCGCTTGCATGTGAACATATTTTCTTCATACTTCGAAGCAAATGCTTTCAAGCCTAATATAAGACAGAACATAGTCAGGAAATGTTTGCAAATTACCAACGTTAATTTTCCATACTGGTTTGACAATAATAATGAATGCTTTACGCACAGACTAGACACGCTTAACTTTTTACTAATTGTTTTATTGTGGAAGAATTGCAAATGGCAACTAGACAAAAAAGTTTGCAAAACAAAAAGGCCAAGAAATAAAAAACTCCAAAACTTAATGAATGTCTTAAATATAGTTTTCATTGGTATGTTATACATATACTTAATTGTATTTAAAATAAATAAAGTTGGTAGGAGGGGGGGTGGTGGGCAAGTTTCTGCCACGTCCACGTTCGTGTCCCCTGGAAACTATTTCATTGAAGGAAACTGTTGATTAAAACATCATTATTGTGGGTGATTTAGTTTTTTTTTAATCATTCATTTTCACGCTTGGATGAAAAATTATATTTTAACAACCATTACACATCTAAAATACAATTTTAATAAGTTTCTAATGAATTCATACTTCATCTTCTATAATTTATTTGTAGTTACATAATACATAATGTGTACATAAGTATGTACGTTTTAATTCCTTAAATCAAATAAATCATATGTAAAAAATGAATTCCAACCGATTATAAAAAGTGTTCAAATACACTAAAATATGTATTAAAATTAGTCCCCAGTAATTATGCATTAGTTGCCATCAATGAAGTAGGCTAAGAGCAGAACATTTTTAAAATTTTATTAATGTAAAAAAATAAAACTCTTAAAATCACCTAAGACATTTTTTCGCTAATCATATTTCATTTAGGTACCTACCTATGTATATGTGTATCAACATTTAAATTGTCTACATTTTATTCATTCAAAAAGACTAGGAAATATTTTGACCTGACCCTTCTGCATTCGTATTTTGTACGTATGTAGGTACCTACTTATTTTATGTAGTAAGATCGCTACCAACTTTTTTAAGTTAACCTACCCAAAAGCCCTACCTACTTATAACTTATGAAATACCTACATACAAATGTATGTACATATGTTTGCATGTATTTACATGCATATGTACAGAGGTACCTACTCGTAACTATTTTTTTGTATTGTTAACCCTCTACTGCATGAATTATTGTTTATACAGAAAAAAATTAAAAGACTTTACAAATAGCTTCTTTGGGATGTTTTAAGACATCTTTTATTAAAAAATCAGATAAAATTATAGTAAACAAATACATATTTCATATGAGGAAGGGGATTGACCAATGACTATCCTCCATAAAAATTACCTATTTTTCTAACCAAAACAAAATAGTCTAAAACAATAATGCACATCACAAGAATAGTTTACAAAAGAAAATATGTACATAGGTAGTTTTATAATCCCTTGCTGTAAAGTGCATGGTCACTTAACTCACCTTTCAATAAAGTTATAATTTTTTAAAATTACAACATTTTTCAATCATTCGTTTTCAACCACAACAAGCTAACCACTGACCTACAAATAGTAATGACTAGGTACCTACCTAGATATTTAAAAAAAAATGTGGATAAACTAAAAAAAATCAAAATTAATAAATAAAAAAAAATTTAAAGCAGATACCTGATTATTTTTCTATTTAAAAATATACCTACCGACTTACAGGAAAATAAAATTCGTATGTGTATATTCATTCATTTTAACAAAATTAATTCCTAGGAACCAAAATCTTTCAAATATTCATTCCAGAATGAAAAATCCTACAAAGTCAAACCAACCAATTCACAATATATGTATTATACATACATGTGTGTAAATCAACACATTCAATCGGTTCTCCTTTTATTTTGTCTCAAATCTGAGACGACCTTACAAATTATAGACGCAAATACAACAACAAAAGCATAATAAAAAACCGTCACTTGTCTTGCCTTGGTCGTAGCACAAAGAAAAATATACCTGGGATGGAAGACTATACAAAAAAGCAAGCAACGAATCCACAAACAAAAACAAATAATCTCGAAAGGGGTAAAAAGAATAGAAAAGAGTGGCAGAGAGTAGAGCAACAAAATATTTCAGAAAGAGCTTTGATTTTGTAGGAAAAGATCTTATTTAAAGCTTTTAAAAATAAAGCTTTTTTCATTTCATAGGTCATTCTTCTCCATAAGCGTGAGACATCTGTATATGATTATTTGTGTTATAATGTTATCAATGTTATCAAGATGTTTTGTCAACCGACAGAAAGATGTCGCTTCCTGCTTAATTTATTTTCACCACACTTTAAATTTTGCCTTCCTGCTTATCAGGCTACAATCAATCATCCTCTTTTTGTATCAACCTTCAAAGGCGTAATTTCTTATATCTAATAAACCTCTCAATTGTAAAAATAAAACCATTATTTTTTGTCAACTACTTTGGAACACTGCTGTGGAACCGGCGGCGCCAAAGGGTCAGCCTAGCACCCAAACATGTTGGTCCTTCGAGCCGGATAATAAAAAGAAATTACATTTCTTATTCTGGATTTTTCATTTGGATTGCCAATTTACAAAGTCGCTCTACGAGAATATACAAGAAGAGAAACAATTCCATAATCGCAGTTCCTGCTAAGCAAAACTTGCTTAAATCGATCACAAATTGATAAAATAACAAAAAATCTACGATTTAACATATCTGTGAAGTTTCTATAATTCTCCTACTATATGGAAAATTTATCTGCAATTCATTTAAGAAGAAAATACATTTTGGAATATTAAAAAAAACTCCAGCCCAAATTTCATCTAATCGAAGTACATAACCTAGCACGTTGTTAAGAAAGTACATACAAAACTTTCTAGATCATGCATGCATAAGTTCCAATCTCCAGTACATAAGCGAGCACCTGCTCAGAAGAGTTTGGAAGTTTAAGTTCATCTTTACGCAACACTCTAATTCTCTCATTATTCGCTGCGCGAGAGGATTAGCTATTCATCGCCCACTTAAGCACACATCTCTACCACCTACGAATTCGGCGCTGGAATAAGGAAGCCAATAGCTGTGCCCTTGTAGACAACATAATAGAACCTGCATTCAGTCGGTCTTCATTATCAGGTGCGTGCATACATTATATAATATAAAGTGAGTCCAAGAGTTTTTTTTCTCTCTTTCCTATCTATTTTTTACGAATAAATAAAAAATATCGAATATCGGTTAAAAACATAGAAATAAGATTTCTATGACGTGGTAACGTATTATTAAGTTTTCATTTAATTTTTCATGAATTTTCGACAATCATAAGTTGGAAAAAAAAAGAGGCTGGGTGCGGACCCACACTGATAACTTCCCATTATGAATAATTTGAAAACTTGGCGTTCCTGATAATAATTAATTAAATTTTGATGTTAGTTGATTACAATTTTATTATCATAAAAAATATCAGAGATATTGAAACTGAAGACAATATTTACTATTTTTTTTAGAAATATTTGTAGTTTTGTATTTATTGTGAGAATTAAAATTTGATATTCGTCAATATTTTACCATTTTTTAGGTATTGGAAAATGCATTACGAGTAGGTTGAAAATAAAAGGCATTTGAAGTCAAAATTTTTGTTTGTAGTGAAAAAACTGTTTTCGACATTTGTCAAAAATGTACCATACAACGACAACTCTATTATGAACAAAATAAAATAAATTCGAAATTAAAATGATTTACCACTCTGGACATATTGAAGTCAAGAAACTACTTTTGACATTTTTCGGCTAATTTTTGTTAAAGTTTTTTTATTTTTTGTAAAAAAAACTGTCAGTTCTATATTTGTCAAAATTGTAGCGTATATTAATAATTGTATTTTGTTTAAGCTTAAATAAATTTGAAGTCCATATCGTTGCACATTCTCTTGATATTCAAGTCAAAAAAACAATTTTTACCAACTTTTAGTAAAATTTTGTGTACTTTTTTATTTTTTGTAAAAAAACTATCAATTCAATTTTTTCAAAAATTTAACCAGATGTCAAATATCACATTTCACATAGTTAAAAATTGTTTTGAAGATTATATAATTTTTCCTTCATTGTATATTTTCACGCCAAAAATGTTTTTTTCAGTTTTTACTTTTAAAAAAAATAACGGTATGTTAAATTATTTTCAAATTTATACCAAACTTGTGTCACATTGCAATCTACACAATAAAATTTATTTGAAGTCAATAGCATTATTCGTTCCTGAGATATTTGCGACAAACTAAAATTTTCACTTTTTTTAAAAACTGCTATAGTGGAAAAACCGTTAGACAAATTTTTATAAAAGTCCTTTCAGCTTCTTTTGAAGTTATAGCCTATCGAACAAAATTTAATTGGAATCGATATCTCTACTGGTTCTTGAGATATCGTTAACGAAAAAGGGTATCTCGAACGTATGAACGTACATACGTACGAACGTACGTACAAACACACACACAGACATATCTCTACAAATGACGAATTTAGATTCTAGGAACCATAAAACGTCCAAATTTGTCAAAAATTTTAATTTGACAAATCGGACCGATTACAATAACTCCCTATGGGAAGTTAAAAAAAAGAGAAGTTATACATATATATTATATTGTGTTACTGATTGCCATTTGGATATTTTAATCATTGTTTTCTGGGTGAGTTTTTTCACATTTACCGTTTGCATATTCTTTGCCTACTTTTTCCGTTATCCCGTTATAACATTATTATAATCAAAATGACAGTTCTAGATGATTTCATTGTGTCCACTGATGAATTGGTATTATTTCAAACCAATTATCAGACCATAGTTTTGAGCGATGAGACAGAAAATTCATTAGAAGCATACAAGACTGAATTGAACAATATATGGTTTCAAATTAAACGTTGTTATTCATTATGCCTTCAAGATGTTGACGATAATTCAGGTGAAGGGGATTATTTGGAAACATTAAAATTTAAATATAGGTCCTCCTCTACTACTTACATTGATTGTTTAGCTGAAATAATAGACAATATTAAAAAACTTTTGATAATAAGAAACGATGGTGTTACTTCTCTGCCGTTGAACCTTAATTCATCCTAGTCTACGTGCATTAAAGTTCCAGCATGTGACACCGAAACCTTTTCTGGAGATTATTTGACTTGGCCGTCCTTCCGGGATATGTTTACGGCCGTGTATATTAAACATCCAAAACTATGTTCAGTGCAAAAACTTTTTCACCTTCGTGCAAAAACGAAAGGCAATGCCTTAAACATAGTGTCAAAATTTCCATTAACAGCGGACAATTTCGAGTTAGCTTGGGCTGCTCCATATGAAAACAAACGCATCTTGTTTAATAACCAACTTAAAACTTTGTTAATTTGCCCGTAATAACGAATGAGTCTAGCACACAAATAAAAAATGTTCAACGGCACATAAATGATGCAATTTCGAATCTCAAAACTTATAAAATCTCAACCGAATCTTGGGACTCAATTCTTGTCTATCTGTGTTCCAGTCGGTTACCGGAAGTAACATTATCTTTGTGGGAACAATCAATTCAAAGGCCATGTGATATTCGTACATGGAAAGATATGGACTTATTTTTAACACATCGCTACCGTATTCTAGAAACAGTTTCGGATATAAAGTATGAAGGGATAAGCTATCTCCTTCTCAAGTTTCAAAAGCTACAAAATCTTTAGCATCGAAAAAACTTCAACACAAGGCATTTCATGTGAAAGCAAACAAAGATTCACAATGCAAACTTTGCAAAAGTTTTCATCATTTACGATTTTGCTCAAAATTTATAAAAATGTTAATGGAAGAAAGATATTTAGCTGTGAAGTCTTTCAATTATTGTGCAAATTGTTTATCTCCATCACATTTAGTTGAAAATTGTAGAAGTAAATATTCCTGCATGCAATGTTCACAGCGACATCATACCTTGCTTCATGTAGATGATCCTGCTATTTATCTTACTAATTCTGCACCTCATAAAAACAAGTCCTCGAATCCTTTACTAAACTCTGATTCGCATTCCACAGATTTACAACCATCTTCAAGTTTTCAACAAAAAAAAAAAAACAATCCTATATAGTCCACTTCTAACTCCGTTAAAATTAAAACTTACTTTTCTCGACATAACAATAAAATACTCATCAACCGCTCTTGTTGATGTTCATAATTTAGGGGATAAGTTTACTCTCCGAACTTTATTAGATCCTGCCTCTGAAGTCACCTTTATAACTGAACATGTCCAAAAAAGATTAAATTTGTCAGTAAAGCCTGTGCAAGCTTCAATCTTTGGTATGAGCGACGTAGTTACAGCCGTATCCTCAAAAATGTGTTTTCTTGTTCTAGGTTCTAAATATGAAAATACAACTATAGAAGCTACTGCATACGTTTTAAAACGCCTTACAGGTAATCTTCCTTCATGTGAGATACATTTATCAGAACTTTGTTCTATAGATTTTAACCTTGCGGATCCTAACTTTTATGAAAGTTCTTTGATTGACTTAGTCATTGGTGCTGACTTATACCCTTCCATAATGAGAGAAGGTATTAAATATCAGGTTTTCGGTTCTTTGTTAGGTCAAAATACTATCTTTGGGTGGATTCTTTCAGGACCCTTACAATCTAAAGATATACAGAGTTTTTCCACTTTGGTTTCAAATCTCGACGAGAATTCCATAGATAAACAAATTTCATGTTTCTGAAAAGTAGAAGAGGTTCCCGAATTCATAAATCTTTCTGCAGCTGATCAATATTGCGAACAGTTTTACGATGCTACTACTACCAGAGATGTCAGAGACATCGCATTAAGACAATTCAAACGCAACAAAATTTGTTTATAAGCCCGAGTTTCAAACCCAATACAATAACGTGTTACTAGAATATATTGCTTTATGCATAGAGTTACACCCTACGAAAATCGTCAAATAAGTTCCTTTTTTCTCCCTCATCATGCAGTCTTAAAACCATCTAGTATAAGTACAAAACTAAGAGTAGTTTTTAATGCATCTAACGTCACGAGTAATGGCACCAGCCTAAATGATATTTTGTATCCTGGTCCTGTTCTTCAATCGGATTTGATGACTCTCATCTTACGATAGCGTTTCTTTCGCTACGTCTTTAACGCGGACATCGAAAAGATGTACCGACAAATAAAAGTTCATCCTGATCATACACCATTTCAACGAATATTATTTCGTGAATCCGAAAATGGAGAAATACATGATTTTGAGCTCAATACCGTTACATTTGGAGTAAATTGTGTACCCTACCTTGCTTTAAGAACTTTAAAAAGACTTGCTGATGACGTCAAAGAGTTGTTTCCACTTGCTTCTTTATTCTTAAGAAACGACTTTTACGTTGACGATGTTTTGTCAGGGGCTCATGATCTTGACACAGCATTAAAGACTCAAAACGAGCTAATACTAGCCTTGGGTACAGCAGGATTTTCACTTTGTAAGTGGACAGCGAACTGTCAAGAACTCATAGATTATTTTCCGTTATATGATCTATATATAATCAAGTTCTTCTTAAGTTTGAAGACAAAAGCAACACTTAAACCCTCGGCATTCAATGGAATGCAAAAACGGATACGTTTCATTTTTTCGTAGAAAATTTAGATTTTGTAACAAGTAAAAGAGCTGTGCTTTCAGTTATAGCTCGGTTGTTTGACCCTGCAGGATGGTTATCACCGATAATCATAACTGCAAAAATAATAATGCAGCAAATATGGAAGGATGGGACGTCCTGGGACAAAAGTCTTAAGCCCCTAACGTGTCATCGCTGGCAAGAGTTTTTTTATAATCTTTCACAAATTAGGTCCATAAGGATACCTCGATGGGTTCAGTATAAGCCCAACTCAACTTCGATACAAATCCACGGATATTGTGACGCTTCTGAGAGTGCCTATGCTGCAACTCTTTATTTACGAATTGAAAACGACACTCAAAATTGGTCAAGTCACCTCTTATGTGCCAAAACTAAAGTGGCACCCGTGAAAAACCTTTCACTTCCACGACTTGAACTTTGCGGTACTGTGCGTCTTTCAAATATGGTTAAAAAGATTCTTCCTCAGCTCAACTGTCAAAACTATAAACTTTTCTTGTGGACTGACAGCTCTATTGTTTTATGTTGGTTAGAGAAACCTTCAAGTACGTGGGCTACTTTCGTTGCTAACAGAGTATCCCTCATACAAGATAATACTTCCAACGCAAAGTGGATGCATGTTCGTTCTGCCGACAACGACGCCGATTCAACTCAAAGAAAGTAGCCTTTGGTGGACAGGTCCTCCGTGGCTTAGTGAGGCTGAACATTTCTGGCCTAGATCACTTTTTAATTGTCCAAAAGAGCAAGATTTAGAAAAAAGACCCATCAAAGCAAATCACAGCAATTTAAACGTTTTCAATATCGAAAATATAATTAAAAAATTTCCAGCTTGCCAAAAGCAATAAACGTAGTAGCATATATACTTCGCTTTTTTCATCGAACCCATCCCAAATTGAGATCTGAATTTAAATATACTTCTAAGGAATTAAACTATCAAGAAAATGTTCGATCAAAAAATCTTATCCTAAGATTAACCCAAACCATGTACTATCCCGTTGAGTACTCCGTACTCTTAAAAGGTCAACAAATTCCTACTAAAAGTCCCCTAGCAAATCGCAATCCTTTCATAGATTCAAAAAAAATTCTTAGCGTTAATGGAAGATTAGTCCACTCGTCACTCACTTACAACGAAAAATATCCTGTGATCTTACCTTACAATGCTCATATCTCAACACTCGTCATTCAATTCATTCATAAAGTTTCACTTCATGGTGAAAACCAATTAGTTTTGCGTTTGATAAGATGTGAATATTGGATTCCAAGGTTAAAAAATCTAGTAAAGAAACTTATTCGATTATGTAAAGTTTGTACAATACATCGAAAGGAAATGAGACAACAAATAATGGCAGCTCTGCCAATAGAGCGGACACAAATTTCATTACCCTTCGTGAACACCGGTTTAGATTTTGCCGGACCATTTACGCTCAAAACATTTTTTGGATATGTGTTCTTATTTATATGCTTCTCTACAAAAGCTATTCATTTAGAAGCCACCAGTGATCTCTCAAGTCATTCCATTTTGGGAGCCTTGAATCGCTTTATTGCGCGTCGTGGTATACCAAAAACCATTTTCTCTGATAATGGTACTACAAATCTAGTCGGTGCTAACAAAATCATAGGCAAGGATTTCAAAATTTTCATAAAATCGCTTCCTTCAGTCGCTGTCGAATTGTACAATGATCGCAAATTAGAATAGAAATTCATTCCACCAGGTGCGCCTCACATGGGAGGGTTATGGGAATGTGGGGTAAAGAGCTTCAAAAAACATTTTCGCAAGTTAGCTGGTGATCATAAGTATGTGTTTGAAGAGTTTTCCACTCTTTTAGCTAGAATTGAGGCTTGTCTTAACTCTCGGCCGATTTCTATAATGTCAGATAACTCTGAAGATATGTTACCCTTAACTCCACCAGAACCAGACCTTATTAACTCATCGTTAAACTGTCTTAACAAATGGACAAAATTAAAGATACTCCATCAACAATTTTATGTGAGATGGAAAAATGAATACTTATTAGAACTTCAAAAACGTCACAAGTGGAAATATCCCCAGGAAAATGTGAAGGAAAATGACTTAGTTGTAATAAAAAATGAAGATCTACCCCCAAACGAATGGCGGTTAGGTATAGGTAGAGTAATCAAAGTTTATCCGGGAATCGATAATTACGTTCGCGTTGCCGATGTTAAAACAAAAACGTTATTGTGACCCGTCCAATCGTTAAGCTTTGTGTACTTACCACCGATTAGATTTCATTCGAATGTTTAAACTTTCATATATTTTATTAAGTTATGCGAGCTTCAATTGTCAGCTCAAATCTCTTAAACTTATTTTAAACTATAATATATGCAACGCTGCAAGGGCGGCGGAATGTTTACGAGAGAATTTTGTAGTAGATTGTATATTATAATGTTATCAATGTTATCAAGATGTTTTTGTCAACCGACAGAAAGATGTCATTTCCTACTTAATTTTTTTTTTTCACCACACTTTAAATTTTGCCTTCCTGCTTATCAGGCTACAATCAATCATCCTCTTTTTGTATCAACCTTCAAAGGCGTAAGTTCTTATATCTAATAAACCTCTCAATTGTAAAAATAAAACCACGTTTTATTTTTTGTCAACTACGTTGGAACACTGCTGCTGAACCGGCGCAAAAGGGTCAGCCTCGCACCCAAACACTCAACCTCAACTTATTTCACCGTCAATTCAAGTTTATTTTTGCCAATAACTCTTTTCCCACAGCATATGGAGAAAAACCGCTATATTATCTTTTGATCCGAATAAAAAAACCTTATTAACAATGTATTTGACAACGTTATTGATTAGATGTCCAAATTGCCATTCTCCTTTACTATTTTATGTACATAAGTTTATGTTCATACCATTCAAAAGACATATCTTTCCAGAAAAGTCACAATAACTTGAACGATCTGAAAAAAAAAAAAAATTATAAATATATTTAACTATTATTACCTATAAAAAACAATATTAGTTTAACATATGTATAGGTTACGTAAAGTGGGTCAATCTTAGTTAAAAATTTGTTGTATTTTTTTTTTTAATTCCTTGATTTTTTTGAATGACATTCTTTTATTATATTTTATATTTGCTTTCTATTTATGGAACTTGTTTTCCCAAGTTTCAGGGATTGGTTCCAATCATCCAATTTAATCGCTATTGGATCTAGATGGACTGCTTGGACAATTTTTTTGTTTGTTTTACAATAGACTTACATATTTCTGGTGATGATGGATGCGTGCAGTTACATTCTTTTAGTTCCAGTTGAATTTTTAAGAAGGTCATGCATGTCGAAAAGCTAATGGGTAGATAATAAAAAAATGTATTCTTTAAACTGATCTAACATTAGTTGGTTATTTTAAAAATTTGTCTATAAAGATTAGTATATGAATATATAAATTAAAAATTATATGCAATAGATCCTAACGTAGCTTTTGCTCATAAATTTAATTATAAATTTATAATGGATAATTTCTTTAAATTATTATAAAATTGGTAACACGACTTGTTTTTCTAAAGGGCCCATACAATAAATTTTGCAAAAATTTGTAGTCATTATCCGGTGGCGTTGGCATTAAGGATAATATATGACACTGAATCTGCAAGTTTAAATAATACATAAAGTAGATATAATAAACGTAACTTTACAACCATGCCGATCAAAAAATACTTTGACAAGACATCGACATGGCATACCCCTATTAAATAAATGTAGGATAATGGTTCTTAACGATGAAATGGAACTTCCGAATAATATTCGACTTTATTTAATAACTTTTTATCAAATATTGTAGGATATTGTCTCTAAACGATGCAATGAAAAACTTCTTTAAGAATAATATTCGACTTTATTTAATTACTTTTAGCAAATCGACCGCTTTACACGAAGTTACATTTTCGACTGACTTTTAAAATTTAATGCGCAACTGGCTCAATGATGGAAAAGGGACGCAGACTCCCATTCCCTGTCTTTCGTTCTTCACATATGTCGTCCTGTATGCATTGTTATGTCGTTGTCATAAAAGGTCTTGTGTCGGTCGCATGTTGTCGCTGTCATTTCTCATCGCACATTAGGCTATCCTGACGGATCATTCGCCCCGAATAAAGGGCTCCAGGGTTTCATGTTCTAGGCTACTATTGTTGTTTTCTTAGGACCTTCATGCTCGCCAACTTTCTCGACATCGTATCTTCCATGATTTTTTTTTTCTTACGATCTAATAAGGTTCCATGAATTTTTGTCTAAATGTCATTCCGGTGCCGAACTGCTTGATGGCGACTAGTTCATCTAGCTCGTACTCTCTCTCTGGCTTACGGCTTTTATCGTATGATTTCTTATTTTCTGCTTGGACGGCTGCGATGTTCTGACAAGCCTCTTCTCTTATCTTATCTCGTTCTGCATGCAATTCCTGAACTGCTTCATCATCCAACCACTCTTTCAGCTCTAAGCGTTCTAGCAATCTCATCTCTAACCCGGTTAGAATCAGGAACGGACTAAATCTTGTACTTCGTGTGGGTGAGTTGTTAAGCATCTGCTGTACCCAATCAACATATTTATACCAGTTTATTGGACTCCCTAAACAAGCTTTCGTCAGCATGGGCACAATGATCCTGTGTATCCTTTCCACCTGGCTGTTTCCTCGCGGCACACCCGTTGCGATTGTCTGATGTTGGATATTTTCAACTTCACAGTAGCTCTGGAACGCAGTTGACGTAAAAGCTGTACCCCTGTCTGATATAATTCTTCGCGGATACCCGCTTGTTTGCTTAATCGGTCTAAAAATTCTGCTGTTCCTGTGCTTTTCGTTGGATAGAGCCAAACGAATTTAGATAAAGCATCTACGACTACAAAAATGTGGTTGTACAACTTGTGGGTCTGTTCCATCGGCCCTACATGGTCAACATGGTATATTCCAAGCGGTTTGTCTTGGTATATAAAATGTCTTACATTACCTTTTGTGTAAGACATGGTATATAGAATGTCTTTTCCAGCAAGTCTGGGGTTTCCTTGACGGAAAAATGTCCTTGTTGATGCGCAATTCCGATTGTTTCAATTTCCATGCCCGAAGGTATTACTACAAGTTCCTTAACTGGATCTTTGCATAACGAACACTCCTGTCCTGCCTTAATGAAGAAATTTTCATACTGTTCTCTTTCTAAAATATTTCGGACTGCTCTCGTCCATTCATCTCGCTGCTGTGCTTCCTTTATCCGTGAACTCAACGAATCTTCATTCATAAGGCTGTACACTCTACTCAAAGCATCGATGTGCTTCATCTTGGAACTTGAGCGATGCTCGATCTCGTAATTAAACTCTTGAAGAAACAATGCCCATCTAGCAACTCTAAGAGGAACATCTTCTTTCTTCATGGTCTGTGCGAACGCGTTGCAGTCGGTGATGATCTTAAATTGAGTACCAAGCACGTATATTCGCCACTTCTTTAGCGCAGATATAATCGCTAACACTTCCAGCTCATATGAATTCCGACTCATATATTCAACGGGATGTAACATCTGGTCCTCTACATGCTTTTACAACAATACCCCGTCGTAACCGAATTTAGATGCATCCGTGTGAATCTCGGTTTCTGCTTGTGGATTAAATAACTTCAGCACAGGTGCTTTAACGAGCGAATCTTTAAGTTGTTTAAACGCAATCAGTTGTTCATCTCCCAACACAAACTTGACGTTCTTCCGCAACAAATCTGACAATGGCTTTGTTATCGTTGCATACCCTTTCACGAACCTTCTAAAATATGACGTTAGTCCTAAAAAACGTTGAAGCGTCTTTTGGTCTTTCGGCAAAGGATAATCTGCAACAGCTCTTGTTTTTTCGTCGGATGGCTTTATGGTACTATTCTCGATGATATATCCGAGAAATTTAATTCTCCGCTGTAGAAATTGACACTTCTTCCAATTCAGCCTTAACCCGTACCTCTCAGCTACTTCCATCACAAGCTTCAATTTTTCGATCCCTTCCTCCTCATCTTGGGATGGTATGAACAGGTAGTCCATATACACTTCCACAACACGATCTTGAATTAGAGTCCTATAGATTGCGTGTATATACCTAGCAAATACCGCTGGCGAATTTGATATTCCAAATGGAACGTACAGGAATTCAAATTGTTCATCTTAAGTGACGAATGCTGTAATACTTCCGCGACTCAGGATCCATTGGAAGATGGAAAAATCCATTCTTCAGATCCAGTGTCATAAACACTTTTGTCCCTTGAAGACGTTCTATCACCTCGTACATTTGCGCCATTGGAAAATTGTCCCTGAATATTTTCTCATTCAAACACCTTTAGTCGCAACACAACCTTTTCGTTTCATCCTTCTTCGCTACCAGCAAGATGGGTGATGCGTATTCAGATCTACTTCGCTGTATAATCTTTTCATCTAGCCATGCCTTAACTTGGTCTCGTACCAAAATTTGGTCAGAGTACGCCATTCGCCTCGGTCGTTTGAAAACAGGCATTTCGTCTTTCAAAATTAACTTAATCGTAACAGGCGACGGTACCGCTATCTCGTAACTTATTACTATTTTGAAACTCCGCTTCCTTCTCGAAGGAATTCTTCTTGAGCCTAAACACTACGCTTCGATTCATAATCTTTAGAGCGGTTGTTTGCTTACCCCTTAATTTTTTCTTCTTCGCCTAACTGGCCCAGGCAACTGTAATCTCCTTTGTCGTGTTAGGCCACGCCTCTCTCCTTCTTCTTCTTCTTTATGCAATTTGGGTTGAAGCCCTTTGTTGAAAATTTTTCTCTGCGATCACATCCATATAAGTGTGTAAAATGTTTTCTTTTTCCTCTCGGACGAGCTCCCAATTGTAGGATAATGACTCTTAACGATGAAATGGAACTTCCTTAAGAATAAAATTCGAATTTATTTGATTACTTTTAGCAAATCGACCGCTTTACACGAAGTTACTTTTACGACCGACTTTAGTGACTTTTAAAATTTAGTGCGCAACTGGCTCAATGTACATATGTCGGTATGTGTACATTGTCATGTTGTTGTCATAAAAGATCTTGTGTCGGTCGCATGTTGTCGCTATCATTTCTCATCACACATAAATACACTTACTTTAGAGCTACAAACGTACACTTCATCATTTAAATTAAAGGCTAGTAACTAATATTGAAACTATAGGCGATTTCTATGTTAAAATTGAATACAGCTCGGTTTGAACTATATGCACAAATTTGATTCGATCTATTTTGTTTAGGCGCATTTCTGGCTTTGCGTTGCTTGTTATATTGAATTGCTATAATAAATCTTTGACTTGTAGCCTTGCGAGTGCTGCTATCCGCCAGGTTGCCGGTTGGCCCCAATGGGATGATATGGCGCCACAAGCTACACAGGTCTATCACAATCACAATCAATTTATTGGAAATCACGTTTGGAGAAAGTGTTATCTCACGAAATGGTCCAGTCGTCATGTCTATGGTCTATACTCTATGCCAACAAGCCAGCGACGATTGATGAACTTCGTAAAAATATCGAACATGAAATTGCAGCAGTATCGGCGGATTTATGCTTGAAAACCGTCGACAATTTGGTTCAGCGTCTGGACTTCTGCAAGCTTGTCCGTGGTGGCCATGTAAAAGAAATCAAGTTCCAAACATAATGGTATCGAACGTTATTTCACAGCAATAAAGAATTTCATTGATATCCAAAACCGTTTTTGTTTTTTTGAAAAACCCTTTATTTGTTTATGAATATAAAAACGAGGTTATTATTATTCGATTTGAATTGTTTTAAATTGTACGACTGAGAATTTTTTTTTGAGAAATTCAATCATAAAAGTTCTGTTTTCTGTCAAACGACACCAAAATTGAGATTATCGATGAGGCCCACTTTGACCCGAAATCGCAGACGAAGAAAATAAAAAAAAAATTAATTCCCACAGGCTTTAACTGCAAATAGTCGACATGCATACACACCACACAGGAGGTCTAAGCAAATTATGTTCACAAAAATAAAATATTTTGGTCTGCAGCGACGATGTGTTTGTATCCTGCCGTTCAGTACACAACTTAAGATTGTATACTTTGCCATAAATATTCGGAATCGAATCCTAAATCAAAAAACATGGTATATGGCAATACTCTCGTTTTACAACTCAGAACAAAAACACTACCCCTTTCAAATGCAAAATTTCCCTTCTTTTGGTGGTGGGATCAAACTTGGTTCACGAAAATTGAACCAGAAAAATATCAAGATCATGTAGTGTTGTTGTAATACATGAAAAGTACTGAACCAGTTCTTCATGAACTGGGTCTTCGTGGCATATTTTTCGTATATCGAGCGCCCACGCTTAGTTTGATGAGCGTGTCTTATTAGTTTTTTCAAACTATATTTATTAAGACCGAATTTTTCTACCATAACCTAGTTCATCGAGTAAACGGCTAAATTGGTACCACATTAAAGGTATGAATGTACACTTTACGAATATATAGGGTTGCCAAGGCTTAAACATGTCAAACCATCCGGCAGCCTTCCTACAATGAAATAAATATATTAAAAAAAAAAAACTAATAAAACACGCTTAGCACATCAAACTAAACAATTAAAAATAATTTTTAAATTGAGCTGAAAACAATAATGATCTTAAAATGCTAGCGTTATTGCAAAAAAGCGTTGGGCGCATTGTGGCATATTTTTCGTATATCGAGCGCCGCACGCTTTTTTCACAATAACACTAGTATTTTAAGATCATTATTGTTTTCAGCTCAATTTAAAAATTATTTTTATTTTTTTAGTTTGATGTGCCAATCGTGTTTTATTAGTTTTTTTAAACTATATTTATTTATTATTTTTTAGTTCGATATGTTGTCAACAAAATTATTTGTTAAGATTTCGTAATTTTATTAAAAAAAAAAAATGATCACCCATGGTTGGGATTTGAACCCACGACCCTTGTCGAATTCCAGGCCAAAAATGAAACGTGGCCGTGCGTTAACCCACTGAGCTACCGCGTCACTTAGAATTATGGGAGTCTATTAATATTTATAAGGTCATAATAAAAGCAGGTAGAAACAAAAGCTGTGGGAGGAAAATATATAATCCTGGTAATCCTGATAAGGATATTGAGATAAACTTATGAATTTATTGTATTGCCACTACCGGTTCTTGATATGTGTATAAAGTTTTAATAAAATCGATTCGTGTAAAGTGGGTCAAACGAAAGCTGAAATGTGTAGAAAATTAATAAAATATCAAAACATATAATATAAAACGTCACTTGCTTTGCTTGTATCTTCTTATGAAGTAAGTTTACAACTTTCTTTAATTGATGGAGTTAAATATTGGTCAAAAATAAGGTGGATCTGAGAAGCACTAGTGTTCAGATTATTTTAAATTAAAAGCTTTGAATTTTAGTAAAATCTTTGGGGTATAGACGGCCCTTGGAGATGAAGATAATAAAAATCATATAAATAAATACAATATAATATTGGATAGGCATTCACGCAAGGAGGAGGAGCAGATACATTGAAAGAAAGTATTTTTTTTAGTTAGCACTGATTTGTCTGTCTTGAACATTTCACCTGTGCAGTGGCACAAGGAGGGTGGTGCTGGTGATAGTGGTAATAATAGACAGTACTCCATATCAATCTTTTTTCTTTAGAGCAATAGCTCTTGATAAGTGAAACCTTTAAAGCTCACCTCATAAAAAACAAATCAAAATTTTTTAGTTTTTCAAATATATTTACGTAATCACTTAGATAACACAAGTCAACAAAAAAATATCGTTTGCTTGTTTCTGTGTTCAAATTGCGATTTTGTCAATCTTTGTATTGAAAAATACATAATTGTTTTTTTTTTTTTTAACTTTGTTTTTTCACCCGTTACAATGATAAATAAATATTTGGAGAAAAACGCGTTTAAAGTTTTTCTATTACATTATATTTATATGGAAACACGAAAACATATTTAGTTTTTTTTATGGTGTTAGAATTCGAATATCCTTAAATTATTGTAGGAGGTGATTTTTAAAGTGAAAAATGTGTTGAGGAACGAAGTTGTTATTATTATTATTTATATCTTTGATTTATTATTGTTTTCTAATGTTTAAATTATTGTTAATTTTCTTAAATTAAATAATTTCAAATTTTCTATTAATTTTATAATTTTTGCTAAATTGCCAAACGTTTTGTTATTGCCCTATGCTATATTCCCTATGCTGGTTTTGGTATGATGGAAGCTGTTTATGATATATATTTTTTTTTGTTAACTTATTTTTTTGTAAACATATTACATACCTACATAATCTATGCATTGCATGCTAAGACCGTTGCATTTAAGAAAAACAATAAGCCGCAATTGTACATAGATAATACATTGGATATTGGCATATTGGTATCGTGTGCAAAATACTGGTTTTAGCAAGTGAAGGCATATGGGTTGGCTTGAATGTAAGGATGATATAATCTTTCTCTTTTCTAGCAACCACCAAACCAGCCGGTCGTAGTCTTGATTTGTTTAAGGAATTTAATTGGGATATTAAATAATTTATAACGTTTGCATTTATTAGCGTTTTCATTTTTTTAACTTTCAATTCTTAAACAAAATGCAAACAAAAAATTTTTGATTTCTTGAAAATTATATCATGTAGTAGTACCATACAAATACATAACATATTATTATATTTATAACAACTTAGCATGAAATTATTTTCTTTATTTAATACATATATATGTAGGTACGTGGCTCTATCATAAATCAATTTGCTTTATGTTTTACACCAATTATGATTTTTTCAGCGTCGAGCGATGCTTTTAGATGTTCTTTTATGCGTTCTAGAAAAATCTTTGCTACTATTTTGGCGACTGCCGGCAAAACGCAGATACCCCTCCAATTTTCGCACTTCATCAACTCTCCTTTTTTGGGAGCTTTACAATCATTCCCTTTATCCACTCTTTGGGAAAGTATTCTGAGAGCCACGCTGTCTCTATGAGCGGTTGCAGCAATTCGCTAGTTGTTGTTGGCGCAGCTTGTAGCAGTTCTGCGGGAATGCGTAAGTTAAGGTCACATTTATTTTGTATTATATAATTTTATCAAAGCATAATCGTAAGAAAACAATTGTAAGAAACCAAAAAAGTATTGTCATATAAACATATCTTGTTCTTAAATTCATAAGATTTATCTGGAATGCATAATCATAAAAAATGATTGTCATATAAACAAATCTTGTTCTTAAATTCATAAATTTATCTGGAAGTCATTATCGTATAAAAATTATTGTTATATAAACAAATCTTAATGATCCACTAGTAAACTGATGACGATTCATAAAAATCTCTTTGTTCATTATGCATTCCAATGTATCTGATGCTGTCCTCAGCTTCATTCTATATGAAATACGATAACATTGTAATAGAATTCGGTTTGTATATTTCACATTACATTGAGATACATATCGATGTGTGTGACTTATCCAAAGGGCCTATTCTATTCTCTTATCTTTAACCGCAAATCGAGGTGGGGATAAGAAAATGGAATGGTGAGACCAATTCATAGTTTTAAGTAGATTTAGTTTTTTAGTTCTAATAAAGACGAGTTCAAGTAAAGACTCAAAATTTTCAGTTGTTTAATTATTAAGAAGTTTTTTAATAAAGACAAGTTGATAAACTTCATTGGCGCCCAACGTGGGGCACGAAAACAAAGTTGCAGACGCACTGTCAAGACAGTACATACAACATTTGTCGGATAACTCATTATCAAATCAAAGTGAATATTGTACCAATCTTAGTGAGATCTCATATACACAGTATATCCTCTCAGTCATACAACCTATCAATTGTTTTAAAAACCAGATTATACTATTACCATCCGAAACAACTGACGTCTTAACCACAATCCCATTTCAAGGATATCGTCGTCATGAAATTCGTTTCAAAGATTTTCAGTCTTTGTTTCCTATTCTGCCAAAAGTTATTAATCCTGACACTGTCAATGGAATCCAATGCCGATTGGAAAAGTTCAAAGTGAGATTATTGAATTATTTTCAGCTGTTCGATTCAAACATACGAAGAAAAGGGTCATAGACCTTATTAATGAAGATGATCAAATGGAGGCCATTGCCATGGAGCATAATAGAGCTCACCGTTCAGCAAGAGAAAATCTACTACAGTTGTTAGATGGATATTTTTTCCCAAAAATGCGATATAAAATTAACACCTTTGTTAGAAATTGTAAAATCTGCATAAAATCAAAATATGAAAGACACCCACAAAAACAAATAATGGAATCGACACCATTGCCAATTCAGCCTGGTGAAATACTCCAGATTGATATTTTCAATACAGTTAAAAATTATTTCCTTACATGTGTTGATAAATTTTCAAAATATGCTATTGTTGAACACACAGCTTCACGATCGTTTGTGGACATGAAAGTACCAATTCTTAAAGTTTTAGGATCTTTTAGAGGCACTAAATTGTTGGTTTCCGATAATGAACCAACTTTTTGCTCCCAAACGATACAATCTCTTATAAGAGATAACTTTAATGTACAACATTACACAATACCAGCTATGCATAGTCAAAGTAATGGTCAAGTTGAACGCTTCCATTCAACATTAAGTGAAATCGAACTGTAAAGTTGCAACACAACTTAAGTGATATTAAGGAAATACTTCAAATGTCAGTATATAAGTATAATAATACTATACATACGGTCACTAAGCGTAGGCCATTTGATCTAATTTTTTCTCTAAGTTAAACGGAAAAAAAGAAGTTTACGAATTGCTTCAGAAAGCACAATATAAACAAAACGAGCTTAGGAACAAGAAACGAATCTGTCGAAATTTCGAACCAGGGCAAGAAATTTTTGTTAAAATAGACAAACGAAGATGGAACAAACTTTCTAGTAGATTTATTAAAATAATTGTTGAATAAGATTTAGGTACAAACGTCCTCGTTGACGGAAAACAAGTACATAAAGATAACATTCGCTAAATTTTTCATATTTACAGATTAATCTTCTTAACAACCGTTTCTTCTAATATAATGGACTACTCTTCTGCTCTGTATATTCCGTTCCGAAAAGGGGAAGTAGCAATTTTTGAAAACTATATACATATATTTAGTTCACACTGTTAATTTAACAGATTTCGAAATGCTGGCTACTGATATTAATAATTTAAAACCACTGTTTAGTAATCAGGACATGGTAGCATCACTTGATGCTGACTACGGTGAAATAAATAAGCTTCTTTCTGCACTTCGGCCTCATAGAAGACCTTCCCGATCAATTGATTTTATTGGATCTACTTTAAAATTTATCACCGGCACGGCGGATCATGATGATTTCGTTATACTTAGCAAAAGACAATCAAGACTCATTGGTGCAGAGAATCAACAGATCGAAATAAATACAGAATTTATGGAAAAGATGAATAAATTAACTACACAAATAACCTCACTAAGTCGCAATCATTATGCAAAAGTTGAAGACTCTAGCAGTCCAGATTTATTTCAATTAATAACAATTCGCAATCAAAGAGCCATAACTCTTCTAGATAATATCGTTTACTCGGTTACCTTTGCACGTTTAAATATCGTAAACCCGATTATTTTAACGGGTACTGAAATATCAAAAGTACAAGAACTTGAAAGTATATACTTAAATATAAATGACCTAATGTTAGCATCAAATGTAAAAGTATACTCTGATAAAGAAATTTTGAAGTACTTAATAAAAGTACCGAATGTAAAACAAATATGTCCATTACTAAAAATCTATCCGGTTGTCCATAAGAATGTTATTTTAGATTTAAGAAATAACCACGTCTCATTATGTAAATCTAAAAGCAGCCCCCTAAAAAACTGCAAGAAATCTTTGGAGATAACTTACTGCCAAGAAGATGAATTCGATGAATGTCTCCTACAAATCATGAATAACAGCAGTGCAACATGCCAGACGACTACAGCGCATCAAACCAAGCCAATTGTGGAGGTAGACGAGAACACTATCCTAATAAACGATCAACAGGTCACCATAAATGAAGATGGCCATAACATCACTATTAACGGAACATATTTTCTGAAGTATACAAATAATATATATGTATATAAACTCCACTAAATATTCAACAACTTCAATGGAATCATCAATGCAACCTAAAACGCCAAAATATTTTAACCTTAAAATTTCAAAACATTCAGAAATTATAACTATTCCATTTCTGCAACAGATGCATTTAGTGGAAGATAGAAAAGTTTGATTCCGCCATAGAAGCCCAACAAACATATTGGTTCATCACTGCAGCAGCTATGATCATATTAATAGTTGCTACCTTACTATATATCAAATGCCGTAAACAAGAGGTATTAATTCGGAACATAGATCAACCTGTCCTCAATAACCATGATTTCAACATGAACCAAGCAGTTAACGTTATCCTTAAAAAGATAGAAAATAACCTGCAACAGACCCGGGACGTTCCTGTCTAAGAAGGGGGTAGTTAAGGCGTACAAGCAACGGCCAAGTCTCACAACATTAACTATGAATAATAACTTCTTGGTGTTACATTATGCGTATTAAAAGCTATAGGCTAGATTAAATTTTAATTAGAAGATGTGTCCCACTACGCTGGTTTTTTGTAATGACAATCGATTTTTGTATCTACCAATAATAGAAGAGGGCATTACCATGTACACATATCTCTAATAGTTTAGTTGGGCTCTTGTATTTTCTAATCAGGATCACCAGGTACTCCAGATCTTCGATTATCCTAGTTTTTATAGTTTTTCCTTTATGTGGCCATTAAACCCTAACTCTGCACCAAATTTTAGCTCTCTGAGCTTATGGGAAGTACCTCCTAGTTCTATTTTTATGATCATGATAGAGTGAGTGTCATAAATGCGAAACTTTGCTGCCGTGCCCCCAGGTGTAATGTTCCAAGAAATGCCGGTTCTCTCTTTGATAACGCTGTTCCCAGCAGTTGAAATTCTAAGCAGTAATATTACTTTAAACAAATATTAAGTTTTTCCATTTATAACGGTATATTTTGACATTTTTGCAGAAAAGATATCGATCCAAGCTTGACTGGAAAATTGAGTACATGGGAGTTGGTTTGGTTTTTTATTGATTTTTCTTAGAGTTTTGAGTTTACCGAATTAATTTATTTACAGTTCTGTTAAGAATTTAACATAAAAAATGAATATTATACCATAACAAATGCAGTTAGTACAAACATGCACTCATTTTTGTACTGTATATCCAAATCAACATAACCTTCATCTTTCAGTTCAGTCATATTTTCAGATTTACTCTTTATATATAGTATTAATTATAATAATTATATAATTTTATGATCACTTTTCAATCAATTTAATAGGTCTTTGCTTTTGTTAGTTATTTTTATTATTTTGTAATAAATTTGTTTTTAAATAAATGTTTTACGGAAAATATATCCCACTTCTGACACCAAATTTTATTATAGTTTTTATTGAAATAATCTCTCCGTTTGAATTTTAAAACCAGAAAGACTTTATTAAATACTTGAACTTGAAACTAACTTGTACATGAATGATGCGATCATGAGAAAGCAGCAGCGCAACTTTCAGACACGACGAATTGCTTACTTTACCTCCCCGTGGTGGTCCCTGGTAATTATTTTAGTATACCTATATACAAAAATAAGCAAAAATTGTAAGTGAGGAGCTCCCAGCTTTCTCTGGGATAGGTAACGGAGGTTAGCATTCTTCGTAACTGAAATAAACACCGCTAACGAAACCAAAACAACGCCTCGGATAAGGATTGAAGACGCTCCTGGAAGCAGGAAATGAAGGTCCTAACAACTTCAGATTCCTCCAACTAGAGAGAGAATTCATGCGCTATAGGTTGGATATCTTAGGGATTAGTGGAGTAAGATGGTTGGGATCGTGCAAGTACAAGTCTCCAACACGTAACACTGTGCTACTCTATTCTGGAAAAGCGCCTTGAAGCGCTCAGGACGCTGGAGTTGGACTGTTGCTAACAAAAACAGCTATCAATAGTCTAATGGGAGTCACTAGGTGGACGTATTATTAAGGCCATATTCCAGAGTAGAGTATGCAACATCACCATCATTCAGTGTTACGCCCCAACGGAACTCGCCCAAGACGAAGAGAAAGACGCCTTATACAGTCAGCTAAGTGCTGTATACAACAACACACCGCTCAGAGACATCATAATGGTAATGAGAGACTTGAATGCCCAGGTTGGCAGTGACAACGAAGGGCTCAGGCATGTCATGGGAAAGCATGGAGTTGGCAGTTGCAATGACAATGGTGAGAGGTTTGTGGACTTCTGCAACGCGAACCGTCTTGTGATTGGCGGCACCATGTTTGATCATAGAACGTGCAGCTGGGTTTCAAAAGACAGACAAGCTTCTTCACACCAAATTGATCACTTCGCGATTAGCCGGCGGCTCAGAAGCAGTCTCTTACATAGCTGTCAGAAATAGAAGACGTGCTGACATGGGGCTTGCCCGCGATCACCATCTTATGGTAGCTACCCTAAGATTACGTAAAACTGCAATTCGGAGATCAAATTCAAACATCAGATCGCCCAAGTTTAAGACGGACAGACTAAAGGACCCTAACACTCGACAACAATTCAGGGATCACCTTTCGCAACATATGGGATCAATCAGCAGCACTGGAACGGAATCCATAGAAAACCACTGGAGTGCTGTGAAAAATGCTTTCATATCAGGTGCTGAAAGAATAGTCGGTCGTGTGCAAGGAAGCAGTAACACATGTCTTTCGGAAGAAACTTGGACAAAGATCGATGAAAGAAAACACCTTAAAGCTCGTTTGGCAGCTGCGCACGGAGAAGTAAGAAAAGAGCTAGAATCCACATACCGCATGAAGATGAAAGAGATTCAGCGTAGTGTAAGACGTGATAAACGAAATCACACCAACGTTCTGGCCCTAAACCAGAAGAAGCCGCAAACAGGTGCGACAGAAGAACTCTTTATAGAATAACCAAAGAACTCACTGGTGTGCAGAGTTCTAAACAACAAACTTGCTGACATCGGATGAGGATCAAAGTACTTAGGAACAACAAAGCGTTAGGACTTGACGACATTCCCGAAGAATTGCTACAAGCAGCACCAACAACATCAAGCGATTTGCTGAAACCGCTCATAGAGACAGCGTGGGTCTCTGAATGATTTCCCGAAGAGTGGAAAAAGGGAATGATTATCAATCTAACAAAAAAAAGAAGACTTAATGAAGTGCAACAACTGGAGGGGTATCTGTGTTTTGCGTGCAGTCGCCAAAATAATAGCAGAGATTGTTTTAGATCGCATTAAAGAACACCTCAAAGCATCGCTCGACGCTGAACAAGCAGGCTTCCGCACTGGGTCCTCCTGTATTGATCACATTAACACCTTGAAGATCATCATCAAATATCGATCACCACTCTACCTGCTGTTCATTGATTTCAAGAAGGCTTTCGACAGTGTCAACAGGGAGTTTATCTGGCTTGCTTTGCGGAGGAGGGGTATACCGGAGAAACTCATTGCTATTATTAAAGCGACTTATGATTGGTCCAAATGTCACGTCTTACACGGAGGTAGGTTGTCAGAAGAATTTGAAGTCCAAAGCAGGGTCAGACAGTTCTGCATACTGTCACCAATCCTGTTTTTATTGGAGATAAGTGATGTACTGCGGATGCTTTGACAGGAAGCAGAAGAATATTACGATGTTTGCTTGCTTTCCCATAAGATCATATATCTCCATCAAATGGCAACAAGGGTGGAGAGAGAATCAGCAATCGTGGGGCTCCTGAAGGAGGAACCGAATTAGACATCGCCAGGCGCATCGGAAAAGCAAAGGCTGCGTTCGTGATGTTGTCCAATGTTTGGAGGAACAAATCTCTCAACTTGAACACAAAGCTACGAATGTTTAACCCTAACGTCGAATCAGTTCTGCTATATGGTTTTCTGGCCTAATCGTATCTCCAACTATGACCTATATATACGAACAGGTCAGGAAACCATAGATACCATTATACGAAAACGCACGTGGACACACGATTCCAAAAATTAGTGACTGCATTGCAGGCCAGGCAATGCAATGAAACCCACTCACACAAGAATTAAGAACAGGTGGTAGACCGAGAAGCACGTGGAGAAGAACAGTTGAGGAGGAATCTGCGAGATTGGGTAAGAGCTGGAGGGAGCTAAAATACATCGTTGGAAACCGCACACGATGGCGTAAGAGTAGTTGAGGCCCTTTGTCCCGCTAGGGAACACCAACGGACTTCGTAGATCTGAGGACCTAAGTAAGTAAGTAGTAGGCGGAGGAGGATGTTTAGAAATTAAATTGCTTGGAGTACTTTAAAAGGAAAAAAATATTATTGTTTATGATGATCAAACAGAGGATGTTCATTGTTTATATGGATAGAAGTTCGTAATATATAACAGTATTTTTTAAATAACATGCCTTTCGCATGTCTCGAGCCGTACTGATCGTATAGCTCGTTTACAATCCTTTTTGTGTGTGTCGCATCAAATCAGAGTTACCGTGGTAATAGCAATGCTTAGAAATTTATATTTTTGTTTATAATTTTCAAGGAGGCTTTCAAGAACAGAAGCCTTTTATTTTTCCTTTATTTTACAAATATTATTTTTTTGTGGTTTGGAAAAAATTAAAAACATAGGCATTTAGCTGATTGAAATTGGAAAAAAGGTTATTTTGAGTGGATTTTCAAATGCGGTTGGGTTCATAAAAAATCGGTTATTAGCTTTTTGCTTAGTGGTGTGAAAATGAATTTCTGTGCTTTGAATTAAAATTCTACAATAGAGATGGCAGAGGGCAGTACGGAGGCCCTGGAAAAGTTTTCCTTTCGCACAAGTCAATGGCATTGCTTTGCTGTTAGAACAAGATACACATGTCCTATCTTCCCTGTACTGTAAAAACTAATTGAACACTATTTTCTATCAAAGTGAGATTAAAAAAACATATAATTATATTTTTGACTATTTTGTTCACTAAAGTTACCAATAAAATACGTCTAATACTAAAAAAAAAAATGTTAAAAGCGCTGTGCATAAATAATACATTTAAGACCACAAAATAAAAATATATTTCTTGGCAAAATGTAGCCAATAAAGTTAAATTCACAACACTGATATCCAGATTCCGATGTCGTGAATAGAAAATAAATCGAAAATCTCGAAAATTCACAATGTTTGAAAAAAAGTGAAAATTTGTCGTGTTTTTTTTGGAAAAGTCTTCCTTAGTAAAGCAGAAATTTATATGACTGACAAAAATAACATCCGCAGTAGAATCACTGCCGATAAAGGGAAAAGTGAAAACTTGCTGTGGACAGAGACTTGACATTTATTCGAGTATCGATAGAAATATTTCATGTTTTTTAATACTTGAGTATATGGCTGTGATCGTAGAGTAGTTTCCAAAACACAAAACACTATGACCTCATAATAAAACTCAAGATGATTTATTCTAATATTTCAATAGATTTATTTTTCAATTTATTTCGATAAATGTCAACTTTTGTCTATTTTTTGATTTGTAAATGCATATTTTCGTTTTCTTATAGTTACTATAAAATTCATCACATAAGATATATACTCTACACACCATTTTATTAAGACCATAACCTACAAACACACCTCTTTCCTTCAGTTCTTATTTCATTTGAATTAAATTTGCAGTTTGAATACACAAGAGGAAAAAGCTAAACCAATTAAATATACGATTGTATGTAAGTTATTAACTACATAATAAAACATTTAAATATTTATAGAAGTATCAAAAAAATGGAAAAAGTGGCAATTGAAGCTCTTTTAGATTTGTATGCCAAGGGCAAATGAGTTCCAGGACAGCCCAAAGAAAAAATTCGGCTATGAGCATATTTTAGAAGTTATGCTGCCCGCTTACGGCAAAGTATTTTCATATTTTTTCCATTAAAACTACTTACCTATATATGTACATTGTACATACTGTATACAAATTACTTTCTTTCAGGGTTCGAATACAACGAGTCCTCATTTCGAGATAAAAGTCTAGATGTTCGTGAGGACATTATAAGACTACCATTGATTATTATGTACAACAGGACTGGAGCAGCTTCATGTGTTGCCCCATTTTTAGAAAAAATGGATGAGCTGTTTGGCAGCAAGCCTATAATTTCAAATGCTCATACAATTTCGTTGAGCTCATTCGTGATTATGGTAAGTACCTAATAATTTTGTTTCTGATTTCTTTTTTTCATTTTAAAATTTGTACATACATACATACATACAGTAGAGGAGTGTTTATTTCATAAAGTTGAATTTTTGATTGAAAGTGGAAGGATATCATTTTGGTGCTTTAAAAATTGTTTAAATAGAGTTTTCATAGTACACGGGTCTAGGGTTAAACAGACATTTTTTACAGAATCTCATAATGCCACGTGGAAGAATTTTAAGAGCGGAAGGAAAGGTCAAAAATCATTGATTGTGGCCTTTTTGATCAAGAAATTTCCAGAAAAATAGGGAGATCTAGTTTAGTTATTCATAACATTTTAAGGTACCTACTTATGGGAAAATTGTTAACCAGTCGCAAAATAAAAAGCTTACTACACGCAAAGTTCGAATGATATCCTATGAAGCCATTAAGAAACAACCTGTTTGCTTCACAAATTTAGGCCAAACTTGACTGGCCTGTGTCAATCCGAAAAAAAAAATCAATTTGGATGGTCCAGGTGGATTTATGCCATATTGGCATGACACACGTCTTCAAACAGAAGTGAGAATGAGTCGAAACTTCGGTAGGGACGGAGTAATGATTTAGTCAGGTTTTTTTGCCAATGGACAGACAGAATTTGCATTGATGAACTCACAAAGTTATGCTGCGTTGTTAGCAGAAGTTATGGTTGAGAGAGCTGAAGAGTTATGCGTAACTGACTTTACGAGTATATTCTAACAAATAACATTGCTCTATTAGATTTCTCGAAGACTCGATTAAAATCCCATAGAAAATCTCTGGGAAATGTAGCCAGGCGTGTTTAGGCCAAAGAGCACCAGTTTAACAATATTAGACCTTTAAGGCACAATAATTGAGCAATGGGGTGCGATTACAACCGCGAAACTGGAAAAGCTTGTGGAATCAATGCTGAGACGAATGATATCGGTCGTAAGAGCAAGTGGTGTCTCTAAAAAATATTGAATTAATTAATTGAAACTTTCTGGCCACTATCTAATTCACAGTTATTTTTAGTATAAACGTAGGTGTTTTTGTGGGAATATCTCTTTTTTTTCTTGTTAATTTTTGTTTTTTTGTTAATAATTTGTATTTATTTCGTTAAAAGTGAAAAAAAATTATTTTCCTTAACAACTTTGAGTACATTTACTTATTTTATAAAAAAAAAAGAGGCTGGGTGCGACCCACACTGAATACTTCCCATTATGCATAATTTGAAAACTTGGCGTTCCTGATAATAATTGATTCACTTTTGATGTTAGTTCATAACAATTTTATTAACATATAAAATCTCTGATGTATTGAATCTGAAAACAATATTTACCAATTTTTTTTAGAAATATTTGTAGTTTTGTATTTATCGTAAGAATTTCAATTTGATATTCGTCAATATTTTACCATTTCTTAGGTATTAACAAATGCATTACGAGTAGGTTGAAAATAAAATACATTTGAACTCAATATCATTGTTTGTAGGTGATGATATTTATGCCGAAAAACAATTTATGACACTTTTCTGTAAAAGTTTTTTATTTTAGTAAAAAAAACTGTCATTTCGACATTTGTCAAAAATATACCATAAGTTTACAATTCTATTATGCAAAAAATAAAATAAATTCAAAGTTAAAATAATTGACCACTCTGGAAATATTCAAGTAAAGAAACTACTTTTGACATTTTTCGGCAAATTTTTGTTAAAGTTCTTTATTTTTTGTAAAAAAAACTGTCAGTTCTATATTTGTCAAAATTGTAGCGTATATTAATAAATGTATTTTGTTTAAGCTAAAATAAATTTGAAGTCAATATCGATGCCCATTCTCGTGATATTCAAGTCAAAAAACAATTTTTACCAACTTTTAGTAGAATTTTTTGCACTTTTTATTTTTTTTGTAAGAAAATTGTCAATTCAATTTTTTCATAGCGTTCAATTGGGCAAAAGTGACAGTTCTAATTCTGAAAAAGAAGAGATTTCTCTTTTGGATTTGAAGTCAGAAGCAAAAACAGAATCACTCACACATTTTACATGTCACACTTGACAAATGTCATTTTTTTGAATTAACAAATTGTGCGATCTGTGAAGTGATTGCTTGAAATTAAAACTAAACTATAAAAAAATGGATAATAATATTAACAATATCTTAGCAATTGTTCCTAATTTGTTAGAAACATTGTTGGAGTCGTCTTCCTCATCTTCTTCATCAAGTGATGATGATGCAAGTGATTCGGTTAATTTTCTATTGCAGGAGATTTCCAAAAAGCCAAGATTGCAAAACTACCAATACAGTCACACCAAACTTCAATTTTTTCAGAATGAACAAAAAGTGTTCAATTGGGATTCTGCTTCTACTTCTCATTCCGGATTGCCAATTGAAAACGACATTAAACAAAAATTGATGGGAAAAAAAAGGATAGAGATGACAAGAGTGAAAGTTGATCAGATTTTAAGAAAATAGAAGCAAACAAAAAACAAAGCAATGAAGCTTAATTTGTTAAAAGAATATGTAATTGAATGAAAAGTGTTTTTTATTTACTTTAAATTATGTTTTGTTAACATAATTGTTCAAACAATATTTAACATCGATTAGCTGTTGGGCTTGGGTTGGTTTCAGCCCCATCTCTTGTTACCTCATCTTTATGTTTCGGAATGCTGTCATAAGTGTCGTCCTGACATGCACTGACAATAAGGTTTGTTACAGAACGAAACAAAATACATTCAGATTTTAATAAATTGAATTTTAATCAAATACAAAAATAATTATTTGCAATTGCAATACCGAAAAAGTGATCGACAAGCCAGTTAATAGTTAAAACAAGAATGATTTTTCCAGCTACTTCTTCTTCTCTCTGCCTACGTTATGTATGTTGTCTCATGTGCATCTCTCTCGTACTTTCGCTTCGTGCCAATGCTGCCACTGCACAAATCTCAAACAATCTCGTTGTTAAGTAAATTTCAAGAGCCTCCTAAGCCTTTCATATAACAATCCGAAGGCATGTTCTACACCAATTCTTGTTGCAGAATATAATCAAAAGATATATGCTGCTCAATTAGTCTTCTTTTATCTTTGATAAAAGCAATAAGGTAAACCTAGACTTTATGTTTTATTCACATAAAATATTTAACAAAATATAAAAATTAAAGAAAAAAATGTTAGTTCAAACAAAAAAATGGAATTTTAGCGGTAACCCATTTTACACAAAATTGGTAACTCATGTTACATCCGATTAAAAATAAAAAAGCGATTTTATTTGTCAGTCAATTTTGTGCTGTGGATAAGACCAGACGTGTTGACTTTCGCAGTGTGTAAATTAGTAATTTGTATTTGGAGTTTAAATTTAACAAGCGCTTTTAAGCTCACCAAACTTAATTGGGAGCGTAGCCCAGAGAAAAAAGTAGCTGTACTGAACCTTATCCAAAGGAGCCTGGATTCGAGTCCCAGCCAGGGTGCGTTTTTTTTGGTTAATTTGGAGTTTATATCTTTTTGGTTCACTATATTTTTGATCCTGTGAAATGTTTTAGGGGTCTGAAACGTCCAGATTTGTCAAATATTTTAATTTGAATAATTGGACTTATATTAATAAGTTTTTATAGGAAGTTAATAAAAGTAACTCATCTTTCACACTCGTAACATGAGTTACCGCTTACTCATGTTACAACATTCTACAATAAAAAATACTTGTTGAAGTTATAAATTTTTACTAAAAATTAAATATAACGTTATTCTTATTAATAAACTGCAACGATGCAGAAAAATAAAATTCAACAAATTTTGAATGAAGATAACTGAAAAAATTTAAAAAAAAGAGGCTGGGTGCGACCCACACTGATAACTTCCCATTATGCATAATTTGAAAACTTGGCATTGCTGATTTTCATCGATTTATTTTTGATGCTGATTGTTAACAATTTTACTAACAAAAAAATTGTCAGAAATGTTTAAGCGGAAAAACAATATTTACTAATTTTTCTTAACTTTTTGTAGTTTTGTATTTGTTGTAAGAAATGTCAATTTGATATTCGTCAATATTTTATTATTTTTTAGGTAATTGACAAATGGGTTATGTTAAAAATAAAATACATTTGAAGTCAATATTATTGCTTGTTGTTATGATATTAAAGTCGAAAAACAATTTTTGACACTTTTATGTAAATTTCAGTTTTGGTTTTCTATTACCTATTCGTAAAAAAACTGCCAATTCGATATGTGTCAAAAAAGTACCATATGTTCAAAATTCTATTACGCAAAAAATGAAATAGATTCGAATTTAAAATGATTGACCATTTTGGACACATTCAAGTCAAGAAACCTACTTTTGACATTTTTTGGTAAATTTTTGGTTAAGTTTTTTATTTTTTGTAAAAAGACTGTCAATTCGACATTTGTCAAAATTGTAACATATATTAATAATTGTATTTTGTATAAACATAAATAAGTTTAAAGTCAACTTTGGTGCTGATTCTCGAGATATTCAAGTCAAAAAAGAGTTTTTACCAACTGTTGGTAGAATTTTTTGTACTTTTTTATTTTTTGTAAAAAAACTGTCAATTGAATTTTTTTCAAACTTTTACCAGATGTTAAAAACATCGTTTCACATAATAGAAAATAGTTTTGAAGAAAATATCATTTTTCCTTCATTGTACATTTTCGCGCCAAAAATTTTATTTTTAGTTTTTGAATTTTTAAAAAATAACGTTGAAAACTTTCAAAATTTATATCAAATCTATATCACAACACAGTGTATACAATAAAATTTATTTGAAGTCAATGGCATAATTTATTCCTGAGATATTTGCTTCCAACCAAAATTTTCACTTTTTTTAAAAACTGTTATAGTGAAAAAACTACAAATGACGGATTTAGATTCTAGAAACCTTGAAACGTCCAGATGTGTCAAAAATTTCAATTTGACAAATCGGACCGATTGCAATAACTCCCTATTGGAAGTTAATAAATGAATAATGCTATATATGACAAGGTGACCTTTTTTCTTTTGTAATGAATACTTGTTGGTTGATTAGTGGGCTTCAGGTCAAAAATAAAACAAGTAAATTTTTTGTTCACTAAGTTTCGTCCATGTCTATGGACATCATCAGGTGAAAATCCAAAAAAGAAATCTATATTTGCATTGATAAGTATAAATTAACAAATTTTGCATGTTAACAATGGCAACATTTACTCACAATAGATATTTAAAAAGTTAAAAGTTTAAAACTTATTACTGCTGGAAAAACAAAAAAGTTAAATTTAGCACCAAAAAGTAAGGCTCACAGGTAACAAAATAAAATAAATTACATTGTGAGTCTTACTTTTATATAGGTACTTACTTTTATAATATTTCGTTATAAAAGTGTTTCTAATGATTTAATATGCATCAAAAGAAACAGGAACTTATATAAGTAAACAAAAAGTAACGAACATTAGACCCTTAAATATTTTTTTCAAACAATTTTTCATGGGACTAAAGACTATAGTAAATGATTTTGGAAGTCGTGACACTACGATTTTAGAATAGGTATTTGGAAAAATATATAAACTTTATAAGAACTAAACATTAAATGTGGAGTAACAAAAATGGAGTGATTTTGTTTTCTTGGTAAAAAATATGTCAATTTTATACAAACCTGTAATGAAATGGAGATCCATTCAATAGTTCATGAGGAAACCTACAACCTCTTTGTTGAATAGATTTTTTAGCAGCATCTAAATCAGTCATTAGTATTTCAACGCTGTAGCTATGTAAAATTTCTGAAGTATACATTTCTTTTGAAATAGAATTAAAGAAAGGTATTTCCTCCGGGCTGTGAACTTGTACCTGCAATCATAAATTAATATCTTACTATAAATAAGTACGTAAATGTATGTTTTTTATATTCAATATTATATTAAGAAATGTCAATTTTGTTTGAGCCCTGGTTAGGAGAGTTTACTTGGTAGGAGTGCAATGTTTATACGGGGAATCCGAAGTATTCGAGCTTGAAGTTGGCAATTTTAAAAAAGCATTTCCTTTTTCTCTGAAATTAGTAATAACAAAGTTTGGGTGCTTTTGCAACACTGAATGGTAGATGTTTTTACTATAATTGCTATTTTAATGCAAGGTTCGAACAATATTACATGTGAAAATCATTAGTCATAATACTTATAGACATAATTTTTTTCTGCAGTTGTTTTACAAGGACATGTTGTCATTTATCGTTCGGAATATAGGGGAGATAACAGTTGCGAGTCATTTTTCAACTGGGGAACCTGTTTTTTTTGTAACATCAGTAGGCCTAACAAGTTGGAGCGGGCTGTATTGCCTTTGTGGTCCTTGCTGGCAATTTGTACCCCAAGCTCAGTAAATGTCGTGGTTCTTGGACCTAGACCCATACTACAAAAAAAATTTATCTTGCCAGATTATTGCATCCTGGTGTTGACGATGCGCGAGATATTGCCTCTACCCACCCTACCTGGTTGTATCCCTCGCCAGAGCAACCCCTTTGGCTGGCTTCTTCTCCCCCTTCACATCCCTATTCCTCTTTCATCCTTCTCATCCATTAAAAAGTTGTATTCCTTATTCATTTTTGAATAATTCAATGTTTTTATTATTCAATTAACGCATTCATTATAAATTGGAAAATGTATTAAAATATGAAAACTTTACTTTTCTTTTTATGTATGATATTTAATTTATAATTCACAAGTTAGATATATCTATTTTAAAAAAGTTAAATGCAATTAAATCTTAGCAAACAAAATTTTTATTTATTTTTTTACCATTTGGCAACCCTGTTGCTGATTTAAGAAATTTGTATTCGACTTTGATTAAATCGTCTTCGATTTATTCGACAGTATGGGATATCCAATCCTCTTTTCGCTTTTCTTCATATTTTTTTTTTTTTTTTTTATTCTGAAATTCGCATTAATCCCCTTGTTCACCTTGTTGTATTCGACTTCGATTAAATCGTCATCTATTTATTCGACAGTATGGGATATCCAATCCTCTTTTCGCTTTTCTTCATATTTTTTTTTTTTTATTCTGAAATTCGCATTAATCCCCCCACTCGGTCAGCGTACTATGTTACTTTAAATTAATTTTTTTTTATTTATATACATATATATATAAAAAAAAGTCTGTTTTTTTGTGTTCGTTCACTAACCAGCCAAACCGGTGGGCCGATTTTCCTAATTTTTTTTAATTAAAGAGGAATAAGAGTAGAAGGTTTAGGGCACAAAAAAAAAATTATAAAAAAAAATTTGGAAAATATGTTAAACAAAGAAATTAAATTTTGGTCGCTTATTTTAACAATATTTTGGAATTATTTTGGTGTCCTGGTAAGATCCCTGTCGCTGGCAACATTTTTTTTTTATAAAAATGCATGGCCTGAACCAAAGTTTTGGTAAGGAAACGACAAACAATGAATTATATTTGTTTATACTTTTTTATATTCTTTTTCCAACTATAGCAACAAAATAGTTATTTCAATTACTGTTTATTTAATTTTTGAAAATTTTTATTTTTTTTTGCATTTTCAAGCTAAAATTATCCACTCTTAGTCTTTTACTGTTTTCATTTTTTTTTTGTAACCGCATCCGTCGAGTATGGGTCATTTCTTATAAGATTAGTAATAATGAAACCAAAGATATTTTTGTTTATAAAAAGCATTGGTATGAAAAAATATATAAGTTAGACACACACTGAAACTTTCCATTTACTTTGAAAATTTGGCAGTTTTTTTGAAGATTTTGCATTACACATCGCCTTTCAACAAAATAATTTTTTTGTTAAATTTAACTTCTCATAGGAGATATAGTTATCGGTCCGATTTGTCAAATTGAAATTTTAGACAAATATCTCGAGAAAGTGGAATGATATTGTATTCAAATGTATTTTATTTTCAACATAATGCATTTTTCAATATCTTAAAAATGATCAAATATTGACGAATATCAACATTTTTTGTAAAAAAAACTATATATTCGATTTATTTTTGATTTTCCTAATAACAATTTTAGTAAAAAGACTTTACCACACTTAAGATAAGATTATTATTTTTAAAACATATTAATTAAGTCAAAATCAATGTCATGTTTAGCCCTCGGATATTCAAGTTGAAAAACAATATTTGACACTTTTTGGTAAATTTTTTTTTATTTTTTCGAAAATTGTACCAAATGCCAAAAACGTTATTTTACGCCGTAATAAAATATTTCGAAGTTTATATCATTTATCGGTCATTGTATATTTAAGGAATACATTTTTTTCAGTTTTTCTGTTAAGAATTTCAGAAGTTATAACCTTTCGAAAGTATTTAGTTGGAGTCGATATCTCTACCTGTTCTTGAGATATATAATATTCCTCGAACGTACGAACGTAGGAAAACGTATGTACACTCACACGCACAGACATCTCTCTAAAAATGACAGATATATAGGTATTGTAAGACCTTAAAACGTCCAGATATGTAAAAAATTTCAGTTTGACAAATCGGACCGATAACAATAACCTCCTATGGTCGTATGGGAAGTTAAAAAACTATTTTTGTAACGCCCTTCAAAGCGGGCGGTGGTTTCGCTAGTAATTAAATAAAACATTATTTATTTAATTCTAAAAAGTTATTTGTTTGTAAATCTATAATTTTATTATTATCTTTACGGTAAAAGATTTAAAATATTAACCGATCATCATCTTAAAGAACCTAATAGTAAGTTACAAAGATGGAAGATCAACGGTCTAATTTCATGGGAGCCACTAGGTGAACGCATTATTAAGGCCAGATTCCGGAGTAGAGTACGCAAGATCACTATCATTCAGTGTTACGCCCCAACAGAACTCGCCCCAGACGAAGAGAAAGACGCCTTCTACAGTCGGCTAAGAGCCGTATACAACAACACACCGCGCGGAGATATCATAATGGTAATGGGAGACTTGAATGCCAAGGTTGGCAGTAACAACGAAGGACTCAGGCATGTCATGGGAAAGCATGGAGTTGGCAGTTGTAATGACCATGGCGAGAGGTTCGTCTTGTGATTGGTGGCACCATGTTTGAACATAAGACATGCCACAAAATAAGCTGAGTGTCGACTGACAGACAAGCTTCTTCCAAATAAATTGATCACTTCGCTATTAGCCGGCGGCGGCGGTTCAGAAGCAGTCTCCTAGATGTTAGGAATAGAAGAGGTGCTGACATGGTGCTTGCCCGCGATCACCATCTTATGGTAGCTACCTTAAGATTACGTACAGCTACAATTCGGAGATCGAACTCGAACATCAGAACGCCCAAGTTTAACACAGTCAGACTAAAGGACCCTAACATTCGTCAACAACTTAGGGACCACCTTTCGCAACATATGAGTTCAATCAGCAGAACTGGACCCGAATCCATAGAAAACCAATGGAGTGCTGTGAAAAATTAAAAATGTTCTCATATCAGGTGCTGAAAGAATAGTCGGTCGTGTGCAAGGAAGCAGTAACACCTGGCTTTCACAAGAAACTTGGGCAACGATCGACAAAAGAAAACACCTTAAAGCTCGTTTGGCAGCTGCTTACGGAGAAGAATGAAACGAGCTAAAATCCACATACCGCATGAAGATGAAAGAGGTCCAGCGTAGTGTAGGATGTGATAAACGAAATCACACCAACGTTCTGGCCATAGAAGCTGCAAACAGGTGCGACAGCAGAACTCTCTATAGAATAACCAAAGAACTCGATGGTGTGCAGAGCTGAAAACAACACCCGGTTAAAGATAGAGATGGAACCCTGCTGATATCGGATGAGGACCAACTCAGAAGGTGGAAGGAGCATTTTGACTTTGTCTTAAATCATGTTTTTGACAGTAACATGCAAATTACCTCTTCCGAGCTGCCCGATACAACAAATTCCCGATTACGCACCACACCCCCCAGTAAGGAAGAGATATGTACCGCCATCAAAGCACTGAAGAACAACAAAGCGGTAGGACTTGATGACATTCCCGCAGAATTGCTACAAGCAGCGCCAACAACATCCAGCGAATTGCTGCAACCACTCATAGAGACAGCGTGGGTCTCCGAATGCTTTCCCGAAGATTGGAAAAAGGGAATGATTGCCAAGTTCCCAAAAAAACTAGACTTGATGAAGTGCGAAAACTGGAGGGGTATTTGCGTTTTGCCTACAGTCGCCAAATAACATGGACTCTGACAACTTACCTTAAACATCTTGACTACGCTGACGATGTTTGCTTGCTTTCACATAAGATCATGGATCTCCATCAAATGGCAACAAGGGTGGAGCGAGAAGCAGCAATCGTTGGGCTGAAAATCAACACGGGAAAAACAAAGATGTTCAGCCTCGGGAGCTCGCAGTCATCCGCTCCGATGATCATTGGTCAACAAACAGTGGAGAAAGTAGAGAGCTTCCAATACCTTGGAAGCATCATCTCTCCTGAAGGAGGAACCGAACTAGACATCGTCAGTCGCATCGGAAAAGCAAAGGCTGCGTTCGGCATGTTGTCCAATGTTTGGAGGAACAAATCTCTCAGCTTGAATACAAATCTACGACAGTTTAACTCCAACGTCAAATCAGTTTTGCTATATGGATGCAGCATCTGGAAAATAACAACTACAATAACCAGGAAACTGCAAACCTTCGTTAATAGGCGTCTTCGAAACATCTTACGGGTTTTTTGGCCTAATGGTGTCTCCAACGAGGATCTACATAGACGAACAGGTCAGGAACCCATAGACACCATTATACGAAGGCGCAAGTGGCAGTGGATTGGACACACGCTTCGAAAAGGTAATGACAGTGGAATCCACTCACACAAGAAGAAAGAAGAGTTTGTAGACCGAGAAGCACGTGGAGAAGAACAGTCGAGGAGGAATCTGCAAGATTGGGTAAGAGCTGGAGGGAGCTCAAACACATCGCTGGAAACCGTACACGATGGCGAGTAGGTGTAGTTGAGGCCCTATGTCCTGCTAGGGAACACCAACGGATTTTGTAGGTCTGAGGACCTAAGTAAGTAAGTAAGTGTTTTATCTAGAATATCTTCTATTATTGGTATAGGTGACATTATTTAACTTCCTATAATCGATGACAATTCGCCATTCTTTTTCTCCTGTTTTATCTTCCTTTTTAGGTACTATCCATATAGATGCATTATGTGAACTAGTGCTTTTTACTATTATTTTTTGTTTTAATAAATCATCTATCTGCTTATCAACTTCTTTTTTATGAACTTCTGGATACCTATAAATTCTGGTAAAAATTGGTTCATCACTTGTTGTTGCTATTTTATGTTTTACGTGAGATGTGAAACTTAGATCATCTCCCTTGTGAAAAAATGTTTTTTCATTGTTTTTTAATAATATTGTTAAATTTTTATGCTCTTCAGCATTTAAATGGTCTAACCCAGTGTCCCGAGAAAAAAAAAGTCGCCTTTGGAAAATTATTTAATACATAGCCAAATCAAACGAAATCCTTATAAATTGCGAAAAAAACATATTTGCGTTGTTTTAAGTTTTAGTTTTATTTAAATAATTATCAGGTGCAAAAGAAATAGGTTCTTACTCTTTTAAATTAATTTTAACAAAAATAAATTCATCTTGATTAAATTAATTTTGTAGATAGGTACATACACACATATATCTTCTTCTGGATTAATTTGCGCTGTAAGAAGTACGTCTCTATTCTCTGTCGTTCTCTGAAGCTTAAGACACGGAAGGTCGTTTTGATCATTTTTTCGGAAAATCTAATTAATTTGTGGGAATATACTCGGGTCGTTAGAGTTATCGGCCCGAATATTCTTGTCCCAGTACAAATTAATAGACAATCTGTAATTTTCCTTGATCAGAGTGTTGACGTTTTTAATTGACGACTTCAGTGTCCTAATATTCAGGTCGTGGGGGTCTGTGAATCGTCTGTATAAGTTCTTAAGTCTTGTCAGTAATCCGCTTTTATGTCTGTGAAGTGCGTCTATAGTCGCGTTACTTTAGGCGTTGTTTCGTCGCGTTCTTTGTACTTCGGTAATGTCCGTTCCATTGTTCGTTTAATTATACTGTCCATCTGTTCAAGGTGTTGGTCAATTTCAATGTTTGTCAAGTTTCTGTTGTTTGGCGGAAATATGTCACTAGAGCGGAGTTCTCTTGATAGAACTTGGGTGAAACGTGGCCAGCGCATCTTACTATAATTGTAAGAATGTGCTGGAACGAATTCGTCCAGTTCCACAAGCTCATTGGGGATCTGCATTAAAGCAGCCAAGCCGCAGTGGCCGCTGTCGTAGTCTATTGTCTGTAGACAATTCCGTGGATGATTACCCACTTTGTCAGTTACTGTCAGTCTTGTATCGTATAGCAAAAGGTCCAGATAAGAATCGCTCCTTGGGTATGATGGCCTTTCAATAGCCAGCAGGTCGCCACCGTACTCAACGCTGCAAAGATTCATCACATTAAATAAATAATTACCTCTTGGGTTACTTGTTTGATTTCCCCAATCTCCATGTTTGGCGTTCAAATCTCCAGCCAATATAAAATAGTTCTCTTCCAAGCCCAGTTTGAGTACTCTAAAAAGAACCTCGAGCTCTGATATGAAATTAGTTGGCTGCTGAGCATCAGCCGCGTAAGCCGCAATAAAATATAAGCGCTTACCTCTAGTGAGGGAAACACCTACGACGCAGACTTCCAAGGTCTGAAACTTTCGCAAATCATTGTTGTATATAACTTTATGATTAATACCTTTAAGTATGAAGATTGCAACACCATCTCCTTGATTAGAGTTGGATCGATCCCTTCTTACGATATTGTAATTTTTATAAGTCAATTTATGTTTCTGGTAGACTGTCTTACGGGTAGACTTGCGGCTTTTTGCCTGGCCTGTTTTTGCAGTATCTCTTGGACCTTAGGACAACCCCGATAATTAGCAAGGTGCCCCTCGTTCCCGCAGATGACACACTTGAGCTGGGCCATGTCTTCGACCCGCTCTGTCCCTAACCTGCAATCTCCCCTATTGTGGGTTTCGGCGCATTTCACACAGCGCAACTTCATTTCGCAGTTGGCTGCAGCGTGACCGAACCTTTGGCAGCGCATGCATTGCAGCATGTCATCATGCCTCTTTAATTTTTCCCAGTGTATAACCTGGTAGTCTAGGACGGTGATATTCCTTAGACTCTCCAGTCTACTTTGGGGCAACAGAGTTATGAGAAAGATTGGCAGTTAATGCCCCTCCCGTCTGGACTTGACCGTGGTGAATGGCTTGACCCCGACGAATTCGAGGTCATCACTGGCCTTGTGACCGAGCTCATCTAGGAGTTCTCCGGGTTGTAGGAACTGATTCCCTTTAACAGGACCGTCTTTGGTTTTTCACTCTTAGGAGTGAAGCTGAAGAATTCAGCGGTGGCTTCTTTGAGACACTCTTTGACAAATTTGTAGTCGGCCAACTTCTTCGTCCGAGGACGACTTTGTGCTAAGGAAAGCAAATGTATTGCTGTCCCTGGACCTGTACCTTACCTCACCATCTTCGGACACATATTCACATAGAAATTAGTAATCAATTCGAGAACCTTTTGCAAGAATCAAATTAAAAAGTCGGTTTTTCATCGATTTGATCAAATTTTGTAAAATTGCAGGATCAATACTCAGTCATTCCGCACGCAAAGCAATGAAACTTCTATGTGTGCGTGTAAAAAGGAAATTTCAAAGGGAAAAACATCAAATTAAGACACTTTTTCAAAAATTTATTTAAAAAAACCATCACCGCAATTAAAATTATTGTATTGGAAAACAATAGAAAGAATACTGAAAAAATTAAAAAAATTAAGAAAAATGTGCACAAGCATTATTTTCTCTGGAAAGCTAATTGTTATTTGGGCCTTTTCAATGAACATTTAGTGTTCATAATTTTTTTTTTCGAAAAATTCAATCCGTCACTCCCAAGGTAATTAACTTAGCTATTCAATAAAATAAAGAAAAAAAAATAAAATTCAAAAGGCTAAATAAACAATGAGGGATATTTAAACGTCCTCGAAAAAAAACAACGTGTTTTGCGTTTTTTTTTAGGTTTTTTTTTTTTAAACTTTAAAAGTGAATTATTTAAAAAAAAAATTACTCGTAATAAAATATTTGAGACTGGCTTTTCAAATACTTTTTGTTTCGATGAAATATGTTCTAGATTTGAGAAGTTATACCTATTCAAACACGCCAAACCCATTGAAAATTGCATAAGATTGGACTAATTTTTTGCCCATAAAAAAAATTAAATAAATTAAAGTCAATCCGTCACTCCCTTCATTAACTTAATCTGCTTTGAAAACAACAAAAAAATAAATAAAAACCTTAGTTATACCAAAAATAAATGGTGCATTTCAAACGACTATGAAAATAACGACAAAATTTTAGTTTATTTCACTCTCAGAGTTACTATATTATACATTTAAAAATTATAATGATGCAGTGTAGGAGCGCTGTTTATTTATGCATTAATTTTTATTTCAATCATTCGAAATGTATAAGTTATCGCTTTATTTGTAACATTCAAGCCGTGTTTTTGGCTAGCCACCCAGCCTTAATTATATTAATTAAATAATGAAATATACGTAAGTACGTACATATATATATATTTTCAAACTATCAACGTTTATTAACTTCCCATAGGGAGTTATTGTAATCGGTCCGATTTGTCAAATTGAAATTTTTGACAAATCTGGACGTTTTATGGTTCCTTGAATCTAAATTCGTCATTTGTAGAGAGATGTCTGTGTGTGTGTGTGTACGTACGTTCGTACGTATGTACGTTCGTACGTATGTACGTTCGTACGTATGTACGTTCGTACGTATGTACGTTCGTACGTATGTACGTTCGTACGTATGTACGTTCGTACGTTCGAGACCCCTTTTTTTGTTAACGGTATCTCGAGAATGAATAAAGATATCAACACGAATTAAATTTTGTTCAATAGGCTATAACTTCATGAAATGCAGAAAGGACTTTTACAAAAATTTGTCTAACGGTTTTTTCACAATAGCAGTTTAAAAAAAAAGTGAAAATTTTAGTTTGTCGCAAATATCTCAGGAACGAATAACGGTATTGACTTCAAATAAATTTTATTAAGTAGATTTCAATGTGACACAGGTTTGGTATAAATTTGAAAATAATTTAACATACCGTTATTTTTTAAAAAAGGAAAAACTAAAAAAAAATATTTTGGCGCGGAAATATACAATGAAGGAAAAATGATATCATCTTGAAAACTTTTTTTTATATGCGAAATGTGATCTTTGACATCTGGTAAAATTTTTGAAAAATTTTGATTGACAGTTTTTTAAAAAAAAATAAAAAAGTACAAAAAATTCTACCAAAAGTTGGTAAAAAATGTTTTTTGACTTGAATATCCCGAGAATGGGCTACAATATTGACTTCAAATTTATTTTAGCTTAAACAAAATACAATTATTAATATACGCTACAATTTTGACAAATATAGAACTGACAGTTTTCTTACAACAAATAAAAAACTTTAACAAAAATAAGCCAAAAAATGTCAAAAGTAGTTTCTTGACTTGAATATGTCCAGAGTGGTAAATCATTTTAACTTCGAATTTATTTTATTTTTTGCATAAAAGAATTTTCAACTTATGGTATATTTTTGACAAATGTCGAAACTACAGTTTTTTTTACTGAAAATAAAAAACTAAAACTGAAATTTACAGAAAAGTGTCATAAATTGTTTTTCGGCTTAAATATCATCACTACAACAATGATATTGACTTCAAATGTATTTTATTTTCAACCTACTCGTAATGCATTTGTCAATACCTAAAAAATGGTAAAATATTGACGAATATCAAATTGAAATTTTCACAATAAATACAGAACTACAAATATTTCTAAAAAAAATTGGTAAATATTGTTTTCAGATTCAATATCTCTGATATTTTTTATGTTAATAAAATTGTTATCAACTAACATCAAAAGTTAATCATTTATTATCAGGAACGCTAAGTTTTCAAATTATGCATAATGGGAAGTTATCAGTGTGGGTCGCACCCAGCCTGTTTTTTAAAATAACTTTTACAGCGATAACCAACTTTCTGGCGCTAAAGAATATTTATCTATGATTCCGCAATTCTTAACTTTTCCTTCGACCACCGGCATTGGCAAATTACATAAGTCAAAGCTTCCTTCCTTCTTTTCCTAGCTTTCAGGATCATTGACATCATTAAGTGAAAACTTTCACTCTCGAGTGAAATTCTTAACATTTCAGCAAATTCGATCTTCTCTTAGAAGTTGTGCCGAGAAAATCTGCACGCGAGCTTTCTCGCTCTGCAACTCTTGGAACACATTCTGAGCCTAGATCGTAAGAAATCTACTACCTTCCTGATAATGCGATTTTTCTAATTCTTCTTTTTCCTGTCATTCTATCTTCCTTTTAACCCATTATCCCTTGTTTGTTTTCATTTGTCTGTTCTGTGTCAGTCGTCGCACAGTGGGGTATTCAGCCATAAAACATGGCATTAACCTATTTAATTTTTTTTGAGAAAATAAGAAAAAATTAAATGCCATTTTAAGCCTATATATCAAAGCTATCAGAAAAACAAAACATTAACATAATCGGTAAAACGAGTGGATCGCAGTGTCATTTCAAAGTCGGTCCTTTTTGAGAGTTCAAGTTTTTTAGTGAAAAAAGTGAAAATAGTGACCTGAGTTTTATTTTTTTTGTGAAAACGGAGCAACATTTTTTATCAAAAATATAATGGAGTTTCAAGAAGCATATATTAACTGAACTAGAAATATTAAAATGTTTTCAATTTGTGCAGTGTAATATTAATAAATAATTGAATCATTTAAACAATACGAAAATAAACATTTTCCATTTATTGTCGATATATATTAGAAGATTTGTTTATGTTCTTCACTGATCCTCGCTCTGATTTTTATATGTGGTGATAGCTGTATATTTCTATTATTGGATTCAAAAAAAAATCTTGCCCCAATTTGCCCCATTTCAAAATAACTCGTTTTTCGAAAACCCTTTTTTGAAGAATGTAATGACCTTTTTTTTAATTTTTTAGTTAAAAAAGTTCATATACAGGATGATAATCATAAGATATACCAAAAATCTATAACAAGTAGGTTGGCTTTGGATAATAAAAAACTTGCATAAGAGAGGGGAGCCTATTGCCCTCCGTTTAGGCGGGAGGGGCAAGTTTAAAAACATCACTTAAAACAGAAAAAAAATTATTAAAAATTAACGGTAAGACTTAGAATGGTATGACTTTTTTGGAAAGCCAGAAATTTCTTCTATAATTCTTATTTTATTTTAAGTGGAGTTTGTAAACAATTTTCGAAAAATTAATATTCAAACTTCAAATTTTAAAAGCTTTTATTTTTTTATTTCAAACTTTTGTTTTCTAAAATATTATGAGAATAAGTATATTTTTTTTTCAAAATCCAATGTTCTGATTAATTTTTATCAAAAAACTGAAACCAGGATGCGTAAATGTATCTTAGTTTTTGAGAAATATGGCGGTAAACACATCTGTGTATAGATACAATTCGTTTTTATTCTTCAAAAAAGGGTTGTCAAAAAACTCAATATTTTGAAATGGGGCAAATTGGGGCAAGATTTTTTTTTTGAATCCAATAATAGAAATATACAGCTATCACCACATATAAAAATCAGAGCGGGGTTCGGTGAAGAACATAAACAAATCTTCTAATATATATCGACAATAAATGGAAAATGTTTATTTTCGTATTGCTTAAATGATTCAATTATTTATTAATATTACACTGCACAAATTGCACACATTTTAATATTTCTAATTCAGTTAATACATCCTTGTTGAGATTTCATTGTATTTTTGATAAAAAATGTTGCTCCGTTGTCACAACAAAAATAAAACTCAGGTCACTATTTTCACATAGGTTAATGCCATGTTTTGAGCCTGAATACCCCACTGTGCGTCGTCGTCGCGTTAAACTAGTCCGCGAACAAAAACAATTTTTTTTGTGGATATTTTATTCGATGATAAAATATCAATTTCCGTATCAAAGTTTTCGGATACTAGTTGATAAACGAAAAAATGCGCCGAAGAACGATGAATTTCTTTTCGATTGCATTGAAGGTTTATTTTTATGGTTGATTAAATTCTCGAATTTCAAGAAGTCAAACAATCTAGCTTGCTAGCAAATAAAGATCTAGGAGTTTTCGTCCAAACCCTGCCAAATTTAAAATGAGAGCTATCCAATTAGACGAAAATGCTTGGCACTATAAGTTAATCATTCATACAAAAGTTACTTTGATATCATAAAAAATTTACATACATAAGTTTTTAAAGATTGCTTGAAGAAATTTGCGACGGCTTTTAATCTCAAATCAATTTCGAAATTCACATAATTAAAGTAATTTTGCTGAATTTCAGAAAAATAAAATGATTTATTTGTCTATGTCGTGTATGTATATATGGTAGGAAAAAACAGTAATGCTCACGATGATTTTCCAAATTCAAGGTCAAATATCTGTCATTTTCCATGAAACATTTTGAAAATATTGCATATAAAAAATAAATTTACACCTGTACACTCTTGGCTAGAAATTAACAATTACCATAACATGACCATACTTACCGTATACCGCCAAAGTTTGAAACCCCTTAGCCGCATCGAAAGTTTTTTAGCTTTCGAAAAATAATTATATTTAGACTGTAGATTTCCAAATGACAAATCACTGAAATAAATTTTTGAAGTGAAATTTCTTTATCGACGTAAGAGAGAAATTTGATAGCAGTGTAAAAGTAAAATGTTCATGCTGTCGTATGGGTTAGCTCATGACTGGATTGATGAAATCTCTTTGGCTCCTAGAAGAAAAATTGCTGAAAAAATCAATGAATTCATCTAATCCAGTCTTTGAGCTAACATATTGTGACTCGTTGGTGCTATGCATATCGTATAAGTGAAATCAAATGGATTAAGTGAAAAGTTCAATGCCTATACAGTATCTATATCTATATTATATATGTAGGTTTACTGAGCATTATTGAAATAATGTTTTTTGATTATTATTTGAATTGTTTAACTGTAGAATCATTGTTCATTAATATAGAGCTCATGATTCTGTAGGTACGTGTATTTGAAAGAACACGGGTCCACGGGGTCCGTGTAATTACAAAAACCCACATAATTATCCGTGTATTTACTACATGTGTAATTATTCTCTTATTATCCGTGTACACGGCTCTTAACTATAGGGATCTTAATTACACGGATAATTATTAATACAAGAATTTTATTTTGAAGGGTTGACGCGGTGAGGCGCTGTTGTGAAGAATGGTTTCGAAATTTGTTTTATTGCTGTAGTTTGGTAGTTCTATCAAACTTACTGTATTTCCAGATTTTATTAAATCACGTTTAAATAAAAATAATGGAAACAAGGACATTTTATTACACGGATAAATAAAGAAAAAGCACGGACGCCCACGAATTTCTATCTGTGTAATTGAAATGCACATGTAACTATAATTACACGGTTTTAAATCCGGATATTCTAAATACACGGATATTTGCGTATTTTACTACACGTATAATCGGAAGCTCCGTGCAGAATAATAGTAACTACTAAATAAATACATAAATATTTTTAAAATAAGAGAATAGATACAGAATTTAAACCTTCTTAGTGCCTGGTTACACGAGCGCAAAAAAGAATTAATTCTCGAAAGAGAGAGGATTATTTTTAGAAAGAAGGAAAAGGACAAATTTTTTTTCTATCCCCTTCGTTCTTTCCAAAAATCGTCCTTTCTCTTTCGTGAATTAATTCTTTTTTGCGCTCGTGTAACCAGGAACTTACCTATTTATTTTGGCGTTTTATGCTTTTGTAATATTTATTTACCAATGTCTAAAATCTGGAATGCATCACGCAATTAGTATTCCACAGAGGCTTGGACGTTTTTATAATAAAAATTTCTAGGCCAATCATATTTTTATCATGGATTTTAAAATTAAAAATTGTATAAAAAAAACTAAAAATAAATTGACGATTAATGTGTTGAAGTTTAAAAGATGGTTATAATGCAAAATTATAGTTTATCGTGCATACATTTCAATGTATGTTTTCGTACATACATTTCAATGAATGTATGTACAATGTACATCAGATAAATCTTCGAAGCTGATTAAATTTTTAAAAGACAATTTAAATGTATGCCTACAAAACAGTGCACAAGCGTCAACACAAGATCTGGTGCTACAATTGACTCAATTCTTATAAAATTGATAGAATTAGTGAAATGTAAAACATATGCGTAGGAGAGGATAAAAGAAGAGCACAAAAATAGGAACACATCAAATTAAGGTTAATTTTAATCAATATTAATTAAGTTAATAATATTCGTACAACAAAAAAAGATATACTAAAGAACTTTAAATCCAAATATAAATAATTATCTAATTTAGTTAATGGTATATGAGGTATTTACCAATTTGAAATATTAATTAACTAGAGGACCCGGCGAACTTGGTCTTGCCTGGTTGTTATATTGGCCGATATTTCACCAACCGATCAAAATTTTCATTATTCTCGGAACTAACAAAAAAGTGTATCTATAATAACATTTATTTGAATTGTATTGACTTGAGTTTCGTCTTTTCCTTGAAGTATACTATACATATGTACATATTTAAAAATTAATTTATATAAAAAAATAAAATAAATAATTTTAAAAATTAATTTTTTGATTGAAAAAACATTATCTAGTTATACATACATATATACATATAAACATTCTTCTTCAATCACTCTATCTATAAAAAAAAAACCGTATCAAAATCCATTGAGAAGTTTTAAAGATTTAAGCGTACATAGCGACATCACATAGGGACAGAGAAAGTGACTTTTTTTTAGACAACGTTTGGAAGGCTGTTTTGGTTTCTCAAATACCTATCTCAGAAACAAAATATGTTATTGACTTCAAATAAATATTTATTCCATTCACTTGAAAATTTTCAACATACATATGTACCTAGGTACTGTTATTTTTTTAATTAGAAAAACTAAAAAAATGTTTGGGGCTCAAATATACATACATATGCAATGAATGAAAATTGTATAATACCTATTCAGAACTATGTTCTACTACATGAATTGATGTTTTTGACATAGGTATGATGAAAGTTTGAAAAAAATTCAATTGACAGTTTTTTTTTGCAAGAAATAAAAAAAAAGTACAAAAAAATCTACAAAGAATTGGTATAAAAAATGTTTTTTGGGTCGAATATCTCAAGACCGGGTAACGATATTGACTTCAAATTTATTTTTATTATACAATATACAACTGTTAAAATATGGAATAATTTTGACAAATATCGATTTGAAAGTTCTTTGACAAAAAATAGAAATGTAAAACCAAACTTAAGTTAAAAAAATGCAAAAGTGTTTCTTGACTTGAATATGTCAGGAGTTTATTGTTTGCATAATTCACATGTTAGAATATGGTACATTTTTGACATTTATCGTATTGTATTGAACAATTTTTAATAAATTATAAAATGTTGAGAAAAATCAACTTGACTTTTTTTACAAAAAATAAAAAATTAACTACAAGAAGTTATAAGAAAAATTGGTATAAATGTCTCGAGAAATGTCTTAAGTCTGATAGCAATTAAAACATTTAAATTTCTATCAAACAACATCAAAAGTAAATCGATTAACATCAAGAATAAATCAATTATGTGCGTTGCTTAAACAAAAATTAACAAGTTTACATGAGGAAAAGAAATAGTGTTTTGTTTGAAGACTGCAAGGGAACACCGGATTATTTTTCTTTGATTTGCGATTTATTGTAACACAAAAACTTCAATAAAGCCTTCAAGTTATAATGGGAAGTTACCAGTGTTTACCTTCCCATAGTTAGAGTTATTGTAATCGGTCCGTTTTGTCGAATTGAAATTTTTGACAAATCTGGACGTTTTATGGTTCCTAAAATCTAAATTCGTCATTTGTAGAGAGATGTCTGTGTGTGTGTGTGTACGTACGTTCGTACGTATGTATACGTTCATACGTTCGAGACCCCTTTTTTTGTTAACGGTATCTAGAGAATGAATAAAGATATCAACACGAATTAAGTTTTATTCAATAGGTTATAACTTCATGAAATGCAGAAAGGACTTTTACAAACATTTGTCTAACGGTTTTTTCACAATATCAGTTTTTAAAAAAAGTGAAAATTTTAGTTTGTCGCAAATATCTCAGGAACGAATAATGCTATTGACTTCAAATAAATTTTATTGTGTAGATTGCAATGTTATACAAGTTTGGTATAAATTTGAAAATAATTTAACATACCGTTATTTTTTAAAAACTAAAAAAAAAAAATTTTGGCGCGAAAATATACAATGAATTAAAAATGATATCATCTTCAAAACAATTTTTAACTATGTGAAATGTGATCTTTGACATCTGGTAAAATTTTTGAAAAAATTGAATTGACAGTTTTTTTACAAAAAATAAAAAAGTGCAAAAAATTCTACTAAAAGTAGGTAAAAAATGTTTTTTGACTTAAATATCACGAGAATGGGCAAAGATATTGACTTCAAAATTATTTTAGCTTAAACAAAATACAATTATTAATATACGCTACAATTTTGAAAAAAAAAATAGAACTGACAGTTTTTTTACAAAAAATAAAAATCCTTAACAAAATTTAGCAGAAAAATGTCAAAAGTAGTTTCTTGACTTCAATATGTCCAGAGTGATAAATCATTTTAACTTCGAATTTATTTTATATTGTGCATAATAGAATTGTCAATGGTATATTTTTGACAAATGTTGAAATGACAGTTTTTTTTACTAAAAATAAAAAACTAAAACTTTAATTTACAGAAAAGTGTCATGATATTGACTTGAAATGTATTTTATTTTCAACCTACTCGTAATGCATTTGTCAATATCTAAAAAATGGTAAAATATTGACGAATATCAAATTTAAATTCTCACAATAAATACAAAACTAATAAAAAGAGGCTGGGTGCGACCCACACTGATAACTTCCCATTATGCATAATTTTTTTTCTGATCCTTTTCAGATCTTTTTGGCTCCTTTCGGATCTTTTCAATTTCTATTCGTGAGAGAACAAAATCGGAAAAAAAATATTTTTTCGATCTCTCACCAATGAAAAAAAAGAGAAAGAAAATAATTTAATTCGTTCCAAAAGAGATCTGAAATTTTCGGATCCCGAGAACAGTATCCGTATGAGAATTTTATTTTTTTCGGATCGTGAGAAGATCGCAAAAAATGTGAGAAGTATCCATATTAATCGGTTCGCGAACGATATTTTCCGAACCCTGAGGAAAACTAAATGATATACCTACAAACATAATATCAATAAAAATTTTGGAACGACGTGCATACATTAGTAGCTACATTTCTGACTTCAAGTTGATTGAAATGCAAACTTGATGTCATAAAGACTACATGCCATGAAATAGTACCTATCCATGACTTGAATTAAGAATTGAAACGATTAACTAACGATGTTATTTTCTTTTAAGAATTTCTGCCGCACTATGCAACATACATCTTTCGTTGTCAAATATTATATTACTCATTTTCCATAAGAATCTAATTCTTTCTTTTATAGAATCTAAAATAGATATCCATGTTCTATCATTTATCTTGTGTATAGTTGCGTATTTTGAGAAACTTGTCTATTATTGTGAGGTACATTATATTTCTGCATGGAAACCAAATATCCATGTAAACAATTTTGTTAAATTTAGAAGCAGTTTCACTGATATCGAAAGGAATTTTAACTGGATGCCTGTCATATTTAGCAAGTTGACAGGTTTCGCAATTATTTATAAATTTTGTAACAAGTTTAAAGAGATTTGGATACAAGTATTGCTGTTTCAGTTCAAAATACTTCATTTATACCCCGATGATTCTTATTAAGATGTTCAGTTTTAAATAAAAACTAAATATTCGGAAAATATCGTTCGCGATCCGATTAATATAGATACTTCTCACATTTTTTCGATCTTCTCACGATCCAAAAAAAATAAAATTCTCATACGGATACTGTTCTCGGGATCCAAAAATTTAGAATTAAAAAATATTTTAAGAAAGTGCGTGGTGTTGGTGTCAGTATTGATGATTATTTAAATGAGAACCCGCCGCGCCGCCAATACCATTGGAAAGTAGAAGTGTGGCCAGCCTGCAAATACATTTATGCAAAATACCCTTTTTTCATCCGCAATAAAATGTATTGACTGTACGCCAAAAGTAATAATTGGGAATTTCCCAGTGCAGTAAAATACATACACTTCCCCTAGAACGTCGACCATCGACCAACGACCAACGCCACCGCAACTGGAGCCAACCCGCTTTGACCTGCGCTGCGTCGTATTAGGTATCTATGTTTTGTCACAATAAGATACATAGATCATTTTTGTTCCGAAAGGAAGCAAGTTCTTAACATTTTTTATTAAATTAAAAAAGAAAAAAGAGGCTGGGTGCGACCCACACTGATAACTTCCCATTATGCATAATTTGAAAACTTCCTTTCGCGTTCCTGATAATAAATGATTAACTTTTGATGTTAGTTGATAACAATTTTATTAACATGAAAAATATCAGAGATATTGAATCTGAAAACAATATTTACCAATTTTCTTAGAAATATTTGTAGTTCTGTATTTATTGTGAAAATTTCAATTTGATATTCGTCAATATTTTACCATTTTTTAGGTATTGACAAATGCATTTCGAGTAGGTTGAAAATAAAATACATTTGAAGTCAATATCATTGTTTGTAGTGATGATATTTAAGTCGAAAAACAATTTATGGCACTTTTCTGTAAATCTCAGTTTTAATTTTATATTTTAGTAAAAAAACTGTCATTTCGACATTTGTCAAAAATGTATCATAAGTTGACAATTCTATTATGCAAAAATTAAATAAAATCCGAATTTAAAATGATTTATCACTCTGGACATATTAAAGTCAATTAACTACTTTTGACATTTTTCGGCTAATTTTTGTTAAAGTTTTTTATTTTTTGTGAAAAAACTGTCAGTTCTATTTTGTTGTTCTAATTTGTTTAGTTTTTACTTTTTAAAAAAATAACGGTATGTTAAATTATTTTCAAATTTACACCAAACCTGTGTAACATTACAATCTACCCAATAAAATTTATTTGAAGTCAATAGCGTTATTCATTCCTGAGAAATTTGCGACAAACTAAAATTTTCACTTTTTTTAAAAACTGCTATAGTGGAAAAACCGTTAGACAAATTTTTATAAAAGTCCTTTCAGCTTCTTTTGAAGTTATAACCTATCGAACAAAATTTAATTGGAATCGATATCTCTACTGGTTCTTGAGATATCGTTAACGAAAGAGGGTATCTCGAACGTACGAACGTACATACGTACGAACGTACGAACGTACGAACGTACGAACGTACGAACGTACGTACACACACACACACAGACATCTCTCTACAAATGACGAATTTAGATTCTAGGAACCATGAAACGTCCACATTTGTCAAAAATTTCAATTTGACAAATCGTACCGATTACAATAACTCCCTATGGGAAGTTAAAAATATTTCTAAAAAAATTTGTAAATATTGTTTTCAGATTCAATATCTCAGATATTTTTTATGTTAATAAAATTGTTATCAACTAACATCAAAAGTGAATCAATTATTATCAATAACGCCAAAGTTTTCAAATTATGCATTATGGGAAGTTTTCAGTGTGGGTCGCACCCAGCCTCTTTTTTAAAGTTTAATGGTTTGTTATATAAAGTGATTATTTAATTGAAGAATGCCAAATGAAGAAGTAATAACTTCGTTTACATTGAACGACTGTTTGAACACGGTGTACGTAATTGAGCCAGATTCTGTGCACCCAGACTACAAAGGATTAAAGGATTTGCTTGAGGAGTGGAACTTAATTTCATTGTTTCCAGCTTTCTATGGTAAGTATGTTTAAGTTCTTACATTCATCATAATGATTGTCATTTGATATCAATTTTAACAAATTGTGTAGAAATCTTATCAGTTCATTCATTTTAATATATTTTAGAAAGCGAAGTTACTCTTGAAAGACTGAGATTTCTTTCAACTGAAGATATTAAAGATCTAATTCCAAAAGTCAGTCCTTGAGCTGAATTTAGAGAAAGACTTTTCATATGGAAGAAAGAAAAGGTATTTACTGATATATGTATACTAGAAAACAACTGAATAGTAACACAAATAATCATATACAGATGTCTCACGCTTATGGAGAAGAATGACCTATGAAATGAAAAAAGCTTTATTTTTAAAAGCTTTAAATAAGATCTTTTCCTACAAAATCAAAGCTCTTTCTGAAATATTTTGTTGCTCTACTCTCTGCCACTCTTTTCTATTCTTTTTACCCCTTTCGAGATTATTTGTTTTTGTTCTTGGATTTGTTGCTTGCTTTTTTGTATACTCTTCCATCCCAGGTATATGTTTTTTGTGCTTCGACCAAGGCAAGACATATGTGATGGTTTTTTTATTATGCTTTTGTTGTTGTATTTGCGTCTACAATTTGTAAGGTCGTCTCAGATTTGAGACAAAATAAAAGGAGAAGCGATTGAATGTGTTGATTTACACACATGTATGTATAATACATATATTGTGAATTGGTTGGTTTGACTTTGTAGGATTTTTCATTCTGGAATTAATATTTGAAAGATTTAACTTTGGTTCCTAGGAATTAATTTTGTTAAAATGAATGAATATACATATACGAATTTTATTTTCCTGTAAGTCGGTAGGTATATTTTTAAATAGAAAAATAATCAGTTAGGTACCTGCTTTAAATTTTTTTTTATTTATTAATTTTGATTTTTTTTAGTTTATCCGCAATTTTTTTTAAATATCTAAGTACCTAGTCATTACTATTTGTAGGTCAGTGGTTAGCTTGTTGTGGTTGAAAACGAATGGCTGAAAAATTTTCTAATTTTAAAAAAATTATAACTTTATTGAAAGGTGAGTTAAGTGGCCAAAAAAAATATTTTGTGATTGGGTATTTATTTGTCTTTGTATTCAGCAAGGGCTTATAAAACTATGTACCTACATATTTTCTTTTGTAATCTATTCTTGTGATGTGCATTATTGTTTTAGACTATTTTTTTTTTGGTTAGAAAAATAGGTAATTTTTATGGAGGATAGTCATTGGTCAATCCCCTTCCTCATATGAAATATGTATTTGTTTTATACCTAACCCTTATTGCTATAATTTTATCTGATTTTTTAATAAAAGATGTCTTAAAACATCCCAAAGAAGCTATTTGTAAAGTCTTTTAATTTTTTTCTGTATAAACAATAATTCATGCAGTAGAGGGTTAACAATACAAAAAAATAGTTACGAGTAGGTACCTCTGTACATATGCATGTAAATACATGCAAACATATGTACATACATTTGTATGTAGGTATTTCATAAGTTTAAGTAGGTAGGGCTTTTGGAAGGTTAACTTAAAAAAGTTGGTAGCGATCTTGCTACTAAAAATAAGTAGGTACCTACATACGTAAAAAATACGAATGCAGAAGTGGTCAGGTCAACGTATTTCCTAGTCTTTTTGAATGAATAAAATGTAGACAATTTAAATGTTGATACACATATACATACATAGGTTGGTACCGGAATAAAATATGATTAGCAAAAAAATGTCTTAGGTGATTTTAAGAGTTTTATTTTTTTATATTGATTAATTTTAAAAATGTTCATTGATGGCAATTAATGCATAATTACTGGGGACTAGTTTTAATACATTGTGTTAGTGTATTTGAACAGTTTTATAATCGGTTGGAATTCATTTTTTACATGTGTTAAGATTTATTTGTTTTAAGGAATGAAAACTTGCTTATGTACACATTATGTATTATGTAGCTACAAACAAATTATAGAAGATGAATTCATTAAGAACTTATTAAAATTGTATTTTAGGTGTGTAATGGTTGTAAAAATATAATTTTACATCCAATAGTGAAAACGAATGATTAACAAAAACTAAATCACCCACAATAATGATGTATGTATCAATCAACAGTTTTCTTCAATGAAATAGTTTCCAGGGGACACGAACGTGTACGTGGCAGAAACTTTTTTTTTCACTACCTCAGCTCAACATGTGTAACCCACCCACATACCAATTGACTTCAAATTAGATATTTTCTTCTTGTGTGGAAATGAACATGCCTACGCGATATTTAACATTATGAGCTAGGACGTTTTGCTTAAAATTGAAAAAAAAAAAATCTTACTAAATCAGAACCAAAAGATTGCAATTATTTTTTCAATATGCAGTTGTACATACTCGTACATCCCAATAAGAAATAGGTGTCTACAATGTACACATCTGCAAAAAATAACAAATCCGACTAGTGATACAAAAACAATACATCCCAAGATCCCATACAATACAAGAAATACAAATAAACAGAAAACATTTTTTTTCTATCAAGAAAAAGAAATATTCTTCAATAGGAAAAGATCTCTATACTGGAGTTGCCACAGTAACACAATTTTATCCCTGAATATTCTTTTTTTCCTTTTTGATTTAAGGACATATTTTTTATTGACCTACTGTTCCATAGTTCTTTCACCTTACAAATAATTATTTCCTTAAAAAAGGCAATGTATCAAATTGTAAAGTTTAATAAACCTATTTACATTTTGTTTTGAAAATACTAAAAGGACTTATTTTCCTTAGTGAGCAATTCATATTTAACTTGCCCTGAGGCAACACTGCTTTCTGCAATTCAAATCATCAACTTCCAAAATCCTTCCCCACATTGACGTAGATAGATACCTACAAAATGCAATAGAAGTAGAATTACCCAGCCAAGCAGGCGCCTGCCAAAGAATGTATACAGGAATACAACAACAATATTCACACAAGAAAAGGAGAAAAAAGAATAGAAATAAAACATATCTCGGAAAAGAAGTGAATCCACAAATATAACAATGAGAGAAAAAGGGATGTGTGATATTTTTTGTGCCACATTCTTATGAGACGGAGAAATTCATTGAAAAGCTTTAAATATTGTCAGTTTCTTCTTTTGGTCTCTCTTCATTTGAACTTTGAAAGTTGTCGCTCTGAATTTTTTGATTTTTGTAGTTTTGTCTGCTGATATTTTGTCGGCTAATAAAATTTCTTAGGACATTTTTTTGTATGGGGATGAGACATCTGTATATGATTATTTGTGATAGTAATCTGTATATGAATTATTTTGAAACATTTGCAGTTTGACATCGATGATTCAACAATTTCTGTCGGCACTAATTATCTGATTGGATGTTATGTTATAAATCGCCAGCAACATCAGCAAGTTCTTTTAGTTTAGCAGATGTAAGTAAGTAAGTAAAAGGAAAAGCAGTCATTTTATCGTTTTTAACAAATGATATAGAGGTATTTATTTATTGTCATGAGATTGAGGTAAGAAACTTTGACACACATTTTCAGTCGTATGAAATTGGTAAAAGGCTTGACAAATTAATGTTTGTATGTAAAGAATATTTCTTTTTTTACTAGCCCTCCCTTACATGTAATAATGGAAAATTTTATTTTAGGAATAAGGTTTTGTAAAAAAATAACTGAAGTGTTTTTATTATTTACATGGTTTCATTGAAGCTTTTGACGTTTTAAGACGTTTTACAAATTTTGGTAAGTACCTACTCATTGTATAATTGTATATAATGTATTTGCGTTCAATTTTAAATCAAAAATGTTTTTTTTTTTTTAATTTGTAATGATGGTATAGTTTAAGAGCCGAGTGTGAATCTTGTGAATGGATGCATATAAGCAACAGAATGTTAGCACCTATACTGAGTGTTAAATACTAATACTTTGGTTTTAGATAAATTCTTACTCGAAATTCACACTCAGAACATAAACTATAATCATAATTTCAAATATAAAACATATGTATTAATTAAAAAAAAACTAGTTTGAAATAACTGAAAAGATTAATGTTTGAAATAACTATTTAAAAAAAATGCCTTACGGTAGTCGTCCTTTACCTGACGAGACATATACAAGCAGGTAAAAAAGAAACAATTTTGGGTAGGTTAGGTATTCCTGTATGGTTTTATTTTTTATGAATTTTGTGTTGTTGATGATCAGATGAATGTAATGTATGAAGGTAGGGAAATATAATTACATATTAATATTATAATGTTTTAAGTCCGAGCGTTTAGGATTATGAAAAAGGTTTGCAAGACTTTTAAATTTTCGTGAAAATCCCAAATAAAGCTAAATAATGTGAATGGTTATCATGGCTAGGAAAAACAAAGTAGATTCTTAGGTATTCATCTTTAAAAAATAACCTAATTGAAAATCATGAACTAGGTAGTTAAGTATAAGGAAATTATGTTCATGTTTAGAAACAGAAATTGTTTAAATATTATGGGTTCTCTTTTTAATACTTGCCATGAAATATTTTTGAAATGTATCTGCACAGGTTGGTATCTAGGTATATTTTTAACTTCCCATAGGGAGTTATTGTAATCGGTCCGATTTGTCAAATTGAAATTTTTGACAAATCTGGACGTTTAATGGTTCCTAGAATCTAAATCCGTCATTTGTAGAGAGATGTCTGTGTGTGTGTGTGTACGTACGTTCGTACGTATGTACGTATGTACGTTCGTACGTTCGAGACCCCTTTTTTTGTTAATGGTGTTTCGACAAACTAACATTTTTTAAAATGTATAAATTGATATTAGAAATACACTAAATAATGAATTATACTTTGAATTAAATCTATTATATTTGCTTAAATGTACCATTGTGAATTATATTTATTGGTATAAAATTCAAATATCCCGCCCATCCGGCCATATTTAATTTTAAAATATAAAAAGAAGAAGAAGAAGAAGAAGAAGAAGAAGAAAGAAACAGATAATAAAAGCATTCCACTGATAAATACCGCACTATAAGCACGTCTTATTATTTCTCGAAAGTTTAATCGTTTTTTTTTTAATTTTAAAATTTAATTAACTAAAACAGCTCAAATAAGAGCTTATTTACACAAATTCTTGTAAATTTTCATGGCGCCCGAACAGGGACAAGTTTAATTTAATAATTTGTTTCATTTTAAAAAATCATCGCGAAGTGATCAATACATATATACGTATACTTGCGAAAAAAAAAATATATACATATATAAAATAACTTTAAAAGTATACACGACGCGTGTGAATTTGATTAAAAAACAATCAAAAATAAAATTAGTGGAATAGTTAATTCGTGCGATAATTACTTCATACATCGCCTAAGCTAAAGGCAATAACAACCACAGCAAAAGGAGCCCCAAAGTCACCCAATGTCAGAGGACAAAAGCCCAAGGGAAGTCGACACAGAAACTGAGGTATCCACAAAAACTGAAAGTTCAAAATTAATTGATTGCAAAAAATTGCATCATTTGTATTCAATAAATTATTAAAACTTAATTGATTTAATTAATTGCAAAAATTGCAACATTGTTGGTAATTGAAACAACAACACAACTTTCAGTTTTTTTTTTGTCATTTCTTTGCTATATACACATACATACATATATCTATATCTATATATATAAAAATGAGTTTCTAAAATGTGTGTGTGGACGCCTAACTCGCGCATTTATGTACCGATTTAAATTTGGTTTTTTGCCTTTTATAGAGAATTATCTGTAGATGGTTTCTATGTAAAAAAAGTTATATCCGAACGCACCATTCTCTACAAATAGCAAAAAATTAAATCGATTCATAAAAACGCAATTTTGCAACATCAAGAACATATGTACATATTTTAACAATTTTGACATTGTTTCCAATAGATTTTGATACTTTAAGAACACGATTCTCCAAATTTCCATTTTTGATCGCACTGAAATCGCACGCTGAAATTATAGTATTAAGGCGTTTTCGAGATTGTGCAAGTATTTTTCGGAATCGACAGTTCCATATATACAGTAAAGATGTTCAATTTTGTGTGTTAGAAAATACATATATTCCCATTATTATTAATTAAGCTTTAAACTTAGTTTTTTTTGTAACTTAAATTATTTTATTTTATTCTGAATCGTTTTCAATTTAAATTTTTAAACGTGAAGTGATTTTGAGTTATAATACAAAAAAGTGAGTGTTTTCAATATACCGATGTATATTTTTTTTGGTTTCAAATGTATTTAGGACCACTTAAGGATTTTGTTGTTTAAATAATTTGTGTGTGGCCGCCTAACGCGCGTATTTATGTACCGATTTCAATTTTGTTTTTGGCATTTTGTAGAGAATTGTTGGTATATACTACACATTGTACTACTTGCATTTATTTGCTCCCAACAAGGAAACAAATAAATTTTAAACAAAATAGACATGCAGTTATTTGAAATAAATATTGGTAATCCTAAAAATGACAAAAAATCATTTAACAAAATGCATCAAAATTGAAACTCTCATTCGTATTCGTACATTTGAATCTTTTCGGATTTTTTTAACGAAAGGGGCGAATTTCGATAGATTTGTATTATCTTTAAGTTTTTGTATACTTTCCTTCTTCTCAGAGTAGATTTAAATCATTAAAATCTAAAATGGGACAAAATTGAAAAAAGCATTTTTATTCTTTTTAATTTCTTAATTTCAATTATGGACAAACATCTGAATGGCATTTCATCACTATAATTTCCGAAAAATCGAAAAAGCAACAATAATATTTTTCAGTATAATCTGTTTTCTATCTGTTAGTCATGAGAAGGTTTTTATAAAAGAAAACATGCCCAGCAAGTCAGGAAATTAAAGTTGATTTTTGTATGAAAAATAAAATTGTTTTGCATGCATTTTGAGTGAAGAAATCAGAAAGATAAATAATAGATGGCGTTGGGGTACGGTCAATGCCAAAATTTGATAGATATACATTATATATTATGACATTATAGGTTGTGTTCAAATTGTGGGTGTTCTTTCCGCATTGTCATTTTGTATTGATAAAATGTGTTGATTTTTGCTGCAAGTGTTCGATTTTTGTGTATTATTACACCTATTCGGAATAGTCGTACATCGCACACAACATACGCCATATGATATGAGCAAAAATTATCTGAAATCTTAATTATACGAAATTGAAAATGTCATTCAAGAAACGGTTGAAAACAATGTGATTCAGGACAGGAGACGATTATCAATGGAATATTCAAAGGAGAAAAGCACCTTATCCCACGGGTTCCAATTATTGCAACTGATCTTCCAATTAAAGCGGATTCACTTTCCTTTTCTCTTTTGCCATGACCAATCGTTGGAAGTAACTGAAATTAATATCGAATTTCCCTGTTTTCCGCAAACCGTCTTTTTTTTGTTTTTGAACCGGAAAACTTATTGAAAAATTTAGCTTTCCATTAAATTTGAATTTTCTGAGTTTTATTATCACTCTGGAGTGTATCACATGGCTTTAAATTGGGGTGAGACGAAATTCAATTTTAAATTATTTTTACATAGGTTCAATTTTTTTCTTCATAAATGCACACAGCGAAGCGGGTGGGAATTAGCTAGTAAATATATAAAATTGGTGAAACAAACAAAAGTGCGGTTTTATAAATTTTTATTTTTTATTTAAAATTTATTAACATTAAAATTATAAAAGTGATATTAAAACTAATAATTCACTACATTATCTTAAATTTAATTTATCAAAGTAAAATTGAATAAAATCTCGATCTGCTGCTGCGCCGCCGCCGCCGTCGTCACTGTCACCGACCGTCGTACATGTCGATTATTATTTTGCGTAAACACACGACAATAACTCCATAAATTGTTTAAATTCAACTTTGCGTTAATAAATTAAATACGCGATTTATTAAGTAAACAATAAAAATTCCGAATTATTAATTTCATTTAATTAAATAAAACAATTTGTGTAAATTTGCATTTAAGTGATATTTGTTTACAATTTGTTTTGACATTTCACTCGTTGGACAGTTCGTTCAGTTGATACTCTCTTTCGTTAAGCTCTCAGCTATCAAGAGTGGTCGTGTTTAGTGACACAAAATAATTTTAAAATTCGTTGTACGAAGAGTGTGTTCAGTAAAATATTTATAAAAAATATTTATTTTTTTCGTTTCAAACAATTTCGATTTGAAGTAAACAACTTTCGGCAATTTGCACATAAATAGTTTTTTGAAATTAATTTAATTTTTCGAGGAATTTCGTATAGAAATAAACTAATTTTCTAAGAATTTTCCAATTTTTTAAAACCATAAACTGAAGTGCAAACTGAATAGTTTCTGGATAAACTAATTCCAAGAAATAAATTATTTTGTCGAAAGTTAATAAATAAAATAAATTAATAATGACGAGCAAGAAACGGGGGCAATCACCTAAGACAAGCACAGATCTCGAAAATTTAGTTCATCAGCGATTAAAAATTAAAAATAATATAATTCGCATTAAAACGGGTCTTGAAGAAAAAATTTTATCGTTAAATCCAATCGAATTAGAATGTCGACTAGATATTTTAAATTCATACATTGACCAATTAATGAATTGTCAGTCGGAAATAGAATCAGCTGATCGTAACGATGATTCCCGCGGTGAATTGGAAGACATTTGCGTTGGTGCTAAAGCACTACTTATTTCACATGTCAATAAAAGACGAAAGTCGAGTGCAGTTGACTATTCCTTTAGCAACCCAGACCATTCACGACTTCCGAAAATGTCTTTACCTAAATTCAGCGGAAAATACTCAGAGTATAAAAATTTTATCAGCCTTTTCGAAAGTTTAGTGGACAATGATTCAATGCTTCCAGATATTGAAAAGTTCAATCATTTAATTTCCTGTTTATCAGGTGCAGCTTTAGGAACAGTTAAGGCTTTCCAAATAACAGAACAAAACTATCCAAAAGCATTAGCGAGTTTAAAGAAAGTCTACGACAATAATTGTTTAATCTTTTTCGACAATGTTTCAACACTGTTCGAATTAAAAGAAATTTATAAACCATCCGCGTCTTCATTACGAAGCATGATCGATACAGTTTCTGCAATTTATGATTCGCTTCTTTCATTAGGAGATGAAAAGAATATAACAAACGCGATCATAATACATTTAGTTATGTCAAAGGTGGATGCAATCACAAGGTCAAGATGGGAAGAACAATTAGATTTCAATACTGTGAAGAAGTTTGTGAAGAAGCTCTTAATAAAAGATATCAGCATCTTTCTGCTGAAGAAGCTTCAAGTGCAAAGTCCAAATCTTCTGATAAGCAATCCAAACCTAACCAAGATTCAAGTCGTTTCAGAAATCAAAGGTCTTCGTTTGCTTGTGTAAACTCGCAACAAAATAAATCTAAATGCATATATTGCAAATCAAACGACCATTACATAACGACGTGTCAAAATTTTAATTTATTGCCTGTCCAGCAAAGATTTGAATATGCTAAAGGTGTTCCAATTTGCATTAACTGCCTTCGAAAAGGACACACAGTTTCGAAATGCAAAATGAGTCGATGCAGCGTTTGCAATCGATCTCATCACACATTACTGCACCAGTACGAAGCAACTTTTACAAGTTTACCGACACAAGCATCAACAAGTTTTCAAGCTATGCATGCCTCTGTTTCGACTGATAAAGTTATTCTTGCCACTGCAATTGTGCAAATAAAGGGCAGTTCGGGAGAAAATATGCCAGCTCGAGCATTACTTGATTCTGGCTCTCAATTAAACTTCATTACAGAAGAATTAGCCCAAAGATTAAAACTTCGAAAGGAAGAAAAACCTTTGAATCTGCTTGGCATTGGAAAAGCAAGTACTACAGTAAATAAAAAAGTACATGCAGAAGTAAAATCAAGATTTAATGATCATTCATTTTCTGCTGATTATTGGGTAATGAACTCAATATCTTCGTATCAGTCGGATCAAGCAATAAATACTTCCGATTGGAATATTCCTTCCAACATTCAACTAGCTGATCCGTATTTCAATAAGCCACAAAAAATTGACCTACTTATTGGAGCAGACACATTTTTTGAATTGTTGTCCGTTGGTCAAATTAAACAAGGTCCCGAATTTCCAACTATTCAAAAGACACTTCTTGGTTGGATAATATCTGGGAAATACCCCAAGGGTACAAATAAAAATAATAAGCATTGTAATTTGGTATGTCAGTCTGAAGATTTATCAGATTTAGACGAAAAGATACCAAAACTTTGGTTATTGGAAGAAATTCCTGGAGAAACAAAAAAGTATTTAACTCCAGAACAACAATTGTGTGAAAAACACTTTGTTGAAAATACAAAACTTTTGCCAATAGGTCGTTTTGAGGTAAAACTTCCCTTCAAATTATCCTCAAACTAGCTTGGAACATCATTCGAAACTGCCAAACGCAGATTTCTCGCACTTGAGCGAAAACTATCCAAAGATAGCAATTTGAGAGGCATGTATATGGATTTCATGAAAGAATACATTGCGTTGGGTCATATGTCATCAACAAATAATGAAATCCCAAATGGCCCGCACTATTTCATTCCACATCAGTGTGTTTTGCGACCGCAAAGTACAAGTACAAAGTTGAGAGTTGTTTTCGACGCCTCAAGTCGAACATCTTCTCAACTATCATTGAATGACACCTTGATGGTTGGGCCAACCATTCAAGAGGAGCTATTTTCGACCTTGCTCCGTTTTCGTACCCACAAATATGCCATTACGGCTGATATTACGAAAATATACCGGCAAGTTCTTGTTGCTGAAGAGCACAGGAAATACCAGCTCATAGTGTGGAGGCAGCATCCGTCCCAACCGTTACAAATCTTTCGATTAAACACTGTTACGTATGGTACGTCTCCGGCGCCATTTTTAGCGATACGGTGTTTAAAGATGTTGGGCGATGCTAACGAGTCTTCTTTCCCCACGGGGTCAGATGTAATTCGAAAGGATTTTTACGTTGATGATCTCTTAACTGGTGCCGATAATCTCGAAACACTTAAAATAATGAAATTTGAGATTCAAGAAATCCTTACAAAAGGAGGGTTTCAATTAGCCAAATGGTTTTCAAATCATCCAGAGTATCTTAATACGGAGAGTTCTGAAAAATCAATCAACTTTAATGATTCAGACTACACAAAAACTCTGGGAATTTGTTGGCACCCTAAAGAAGATACATTTAGCTTTAATTTAGACAATAATTTTCATGATCTACGAGCTACTAAGAGAAACATACTATCAGTTTCCGCTCGTCTTTTCGATCCTCTTGGTTTGTTATGCCCCATATTAACCAAAGCAAAAATCTTATTACAAGAGCTTTGGATTGCAAAAATAGATTGGGATGAGTCTATTCCATTGCGCCTTGATACAAGTTGGCAAAACTTCAAAACTAATTTATCTCAACGAGATAAAACTACCAAGATTTGTCGAAACTCATTCGAACGCAAAAATTCAAGTTCATGGGTTTGCCGATGCTTCGACAAGAGCTTACGGTTGTTGTATTTACATCCGAAGCCAAAGCACGGCCGGTATCAAGTCGACGCTATTAACTGCAAAGTCTAGGGTGGCCCCTTTGAAAACGAAATCGATCCCTCGATTAGAACTTTGCGCAGCGCATACTCTTGCTAAGTTATGGACAAGAGTAAAGGCAATGTTGAGTCTTGACGTCGAACAAGTTATTTTCTGGACCGATTCCGAAATAACTTTACATTGGATAAAAACACATCCATCAACGCTTACAACCTTTGTTGCAAATCGAGTGTCCGACATCCAAGAGTGGACACAAAAAGTATCATGGAGACATGTACCAACAAAACAAAATCCAGCAGACATTCTGTCAAGAGGCTGTAATGTTGAAGAAATCAATGCGTCAATTTGGTTTAAAGGTCCACAGTTCTTATTGACCGAACAATCATCGTGGCCGATCAATTCGCATTTTGAGTTGTCTGAAGAAGATGAAGGTTTAGAGAAACGTAAAACAAATATGGTTCTAATAGCAGTAGAAAAACCTCAAACTAAACTTCTAGAATTTATAGAAGAAGAATCCTCATATACCGACCTCATTACTACGTTTGCTTATATAATGCGATTCTTTAAAATATCAAAAAATAAAACAGAAAAAATATTTGAAGAATTGCCAACGGCAAAAGAGAGGAACTTAGCGTTTCTTAGAATAGTTGAAATCGTCCAAAGTTATGAGTTCCCAGAAGAAATTCAAAAACTTCGTAAGAAATTAATTCTTCAAAATAGTATTCAAAAACTTAATCCGTTTATTCATGAATTTCAAAACAACGAAATTTCATTTTCGCTGATTCGTGTAGGTGGTCGTCTTTTGAACGCCCCAATTGAATATGATGCAAAATTCCCACTTTTGTTAACAAAAAATTCACCATTTATAAAAACGTACTTAACGTATTTGCATCGAAAAAATTTCCATGCTGGACCTAACGCTATGGTGGCATTGCTTCGTGAGAAAATTTGGCTAATAAATGCCAAAAAAGCTTGCCAAAAGGTTGTACGACAATGTATATTTTGTTTCAAGTACAAACCAAAATTACTGTCGCAAATTATGGGTAATCTACCAGCGGATCGATTGCGAGCGCAACGACCCTTCTTAGTATGTGGCGTAGATTTCTGTGGCCCGGTAAATACCACTCTTAAAATTCGTGGTCGGCCACCGAACAAGACATATATCTGCGTTTTTGTTTGTTTCGCCTCCAAAGCTGTACACATTGAATTAGCTTCTAATTTGTCGTCTGAATGTTTTATTCTCGCCCTTAAAAGGTTTATCTGCCGCCGAGGACTTCCGAGGACGATCTACTGCGACAACGGAACGAATTTTGTCGGAGCCCAGACGATCCTGAGGGAAATTCGGGAAGAAGAAGGCGCAAAAGCTGTTCGCCGATACGCAGCAGAGGAAGGCTTCAGCTTCGCCTTGATAACGCCCAGGGCACCGCATTTCGGAGGTCTATGGGAGGCGGCGGTGAAAGCGGCGAAGACGCTGTTACAGCGTACCGTGGGCAACGCACTGCTCACAACAGAAGAGCTGCTCACCGTGGTAATCGAGGTAGAGGGAATCCTCAATTCAAGGCCAATCGCGCCGCTAAGCGCCGACCCCAACGACGGAGAAGCCCTCACCCCAGCGCATCTACTAATAGGCAGCAGCTTACAATCGCTGCCCCCAGAACCAGTACCGGAACGGCAAACCAGCTGCTTGAAAAGATGGCAGCTTCTATGCTGGCTCAAGCAGCAGTTCTGGCTGAAGTGGTCCAAGGAGTATCTGCTTGGCCTACAAACGCGATCCAAGTGGGTACAGCAGCAGCCCAATCTCGCCGTGGGCAAACTCGTCCTTATCCACGAGGACAACTCACCTCCTCAGCGGTGGAAAACAGGGCGAGTAATACGGGTCGTCGAAGGGCAGGACGGCAAGGTCAGGGTCGCCGAAGTCAAAACCGCCAACGGCGTGCTTAGACGCCCAATAGTCAAACTGGCCCCCTTTCCTGATGAAGAAATTTGAAGCCTACAGCCTTTCAACGTGGCCGGTGTTTCGACAAACTAACATTTTTTAAAATGTATAAATTGATATTAGAAATACACTAAATAATAAATTATACTTTGAATTAAATCTATTATATTTGCTTAAATGTACCATTGTGAATTATATTTATTGGTATAAAATTCAAATATCCCGCCCATCCGGCCATATTTAATTTTAAAATATAAAAAGAAGAAAGAAACAGATAATAAAAGTATTCCACTGATAAATACCGCACTATAAGTACGTCTTATTATTTCTCGAAAGTTTAATCGTTTTTTTTTTAATTTTAAAATTTAATTAACTAAAACAGCTCAAATAAAAGCTTATTTACACAAATTCTTGTAAATTTTCAAACGGTATCTCGAGAATGAATAAAGATATCAACACGAATTAAATTTTATTCAGTAGGTTATAACTTCATGCAATGCAGAAAGGACTTTTAAGAAAATTTGTCTAACGGGTTTTTCACAATAGTAGATTTTAAAAAAAGTGAAAATTTTAGTTTGTCGCAAATATCTCAAGAACGAGTAATACTATTGACTTCAAATAAATTTTATTGTGTCAATTGCAATGTGACACAGGTGTGGTATAAAATTGAAAAAAAGAGGCTGGGTGCGACCCACACTGATAACTTCCCAATATGCATAATTTGAAAACTTGGCGTGCCTGATAATAATTTATTCACTTTTGATGTTAGTTGATAACAATTTTATTAACATAAAAAATATCTGAGATATTGAATCTGAAAACAATATTTACCAACTTTCTTAGAAATATTTGTAGTTTTGTATTTATTGTGAGAATTTCAATTTGATATTCGTCAATATTTTACCATTTAGTATTGACAAATGAATTACGAGTAGGTTGAAAATAAAATACATTTGAACTCAATATCATTGTTTGTAGTGATGATATTTAACCCGAAAAACAATTTATGACACTTTTCTGTAAATTTCAGTTTAAGTTTTTTATTTTAGTAAAAAAAGCTGTCATTTCGACATTTGTCAAAAATATACCATAAGTTTACAATTCTATTATGCAAAAAATAAAACAAATTCAAAGTTAAAATGATTGACCACTCTGGAAATATTCAAGTCAAGAAACTACTTTTGACATTTTTCGGCAAATTTTTGTTAAAGTGTTTTATTTTTTGTAAAAAAACTGTCAATTCTATATTTGTCAAAATTGTAGCGTATATTAATAATTGTATTTTGTTTAAGCTAAAATAAATTTGAAGTCAATATCGTTGCCCATTCTCGTGATATTCAAGTCAAAAAACATTTTTTACCAACTTTTAGTAGAATTTTTTGCACTTTTTTATTTTTTGTAAAAACACTGTCAATTTAATTTTTCAAAAATTTTACCAGATGTCAAATATCACATTTCACATAGTTAAAAATTGTTTTTAAGATGATATAATTTTTCCTTCATTGTATATTTTCGCGCCAAAAATTTTTTTTTTAGTTTTTACTTTTTTTAAAAATAACGGTATGTTAGATTATTTTCAAATTTATACCAAACCTGTGTCGCATTGCAATCTACACAATAAAATTTATTTGAAGTCAATAGCATTATTCGTTCCTCAGATATTTGCCACAAACTAAAATTTTCACTTTTTTTAAAAACTTCTATTGTGAAAAAACCGTTAGACAAATTTTTGTAAAAGTCCTTTCTGCATTTCATGAAGTTATAACCTATTGAATAAAACTTAATTCGTGTTGATATCTTTATTCATTCTCTAGATACCGTTAACAAAAAAAGGGATCTCGAACGTACGAACGTACATACGTATATACGTACATACGTACATACGTACATACGTACATACGTACACACGTACATACGTAAATAAACAATGAAGGAAAAATGATATCATCTTAAAAACAATTTATGCTATGTGAAATGTGATCTTTGATATCTGGTAAAATTTTTGAAAAAATTGAATTGACAGTTTTTTTACAAAAAATAAAAACTAAAACCGAAATTTACAGAAAAGTGACAAAAATTGTTTTTCGACTATCATCGCAACAAGCAATTGACTCAAATGTATTTTGTTTTCAACATAATGCATTTGTTAATACCTTAAAAAAGGTAAAATATTGACGAATATTAAATTGACAATTTAGACAATAAATACAAAATGGGAAGTTATCAGTGTGGGTCGCACCCAGCCTCTTTTTTAACACGCTTATATTAGCTTCACTTGTATGTATGTACAGTACAGCCTCGCTAGTCCGGACACTCGCTAGCCCGGACACTTCAGTAGTCCGGACACCTCTATGTTTCGGACATTTTCAAAAGTTTACCTCTACAGTCCGGACAGCGTATTAAAATGCTTATGTACAATACACATACATATATTATTTGTCTCTGTTTCTTGGAAAAAACGTCTGTTCATACGATCACGGGGAATCCCCTTCTAGTTTTGTCGCTTGTAGTTGGCTCTGGAATCTAGACATTTTAATCGTTGCAAATTTACTCGTTGGAAGTTTATATTTGTGGTCGTTGATTTTTCATGCTCTGTTACATTTCATCGTGACTCGTGAGCTTTCTTTAAGGATAAGGCATATTTTTTGGTGTATAGTTTGAATTTCTCATTGAAAATTTTTAAAACATAAGTAATTACTTATTATGGCTTCTAGTACAAAGAAAAGGAAGCATGTTACTTTGACACTTTCTGAGAAATGTAAAATATTGGATGATATTGAAACTGGCAAATCAGTCAGGCAAGTAGCAGAAATTTTCAAAGTCTCAAAGTTAACTGTTTTTGATATAAAAATGAATAAGATGAAAATTTGGAAATTTGTAAAAGTTTTCGGTTGTCCATTGTATTTAATTTTTTCTCTATAGTCCGGGCATTTCGCTATTCCGGACACGGTAGAAACTTTATGTGTCCGGACTAGCGAGGCTGTACTGTATGTATGTATGTATGTATGTATGTATGTAACCGACACCTTTAGACTCGATTTTGACCCACTTTACACGAACCGATTTTAATAAAATTTTGTACACATATCAAGAACCGGTGGCAAAACGATAATTTCATAAGTTTATCTCAATATCCTTATCAGGATTACCAGGATTAAATATTTTAATCCCACAGCTCCTACTTTTTCCTGATTTTATTATGCGCTTATAAATATTAATAGACTCCCTCATATTAAGTGCTGCGGTGGCTCAGTTGGTTAAAGCGCGTCGATCATCAACTGTGTCAGCAAGTGGACGTGTTTCGGCTTTCACAGTGTTTTATAGTAAAATCTTCGCGTGTTACAAGTTAACTTTTAACCATCAATTTTACAAGTGTGCAGTAGCACAGAGTAGTAGACGCCGGACTCAGACCCTAAGGTGCCAGGTTCGAGTCCCATCTCAGGCGAGTGTTTTTTTTTTAATATAAATAATAGCAGCACCAGCAGTAGCAGCACCAGCAGTAGCAGCACCAGCAGTAGCAGCACCAGCAGTAGCAGCACCAGCAGTAGCAGCACCACCAGCAGCATCAACAACAGCAGCAGCGAGGCAGCAACACCAGCAGCAACCACGGCCTAAGTCCGAAAAAGTGCCACCAATTCGTACTTATAAGGTCGACCTACAGGACGTAAAACAGGTATGTAAGTCGGCCACTAATAACAATTTTACCTTAAAAATTATTAATGAAGTACAAAAAAGGTATTCGGTTCAATGCTTCACATTGGCCGACTACAAATTAGTAAAAGAGTGTCTTAGAGAAGCCACCGCTGAATTCTTCAGCTTCACTCCTAAGAGTGAAAAACCAAAGACGGTCCTGTTGAAAGGAATCAGTTCCTGCACGGAACCTGGAGAACTCCTAGATGAGCTCCGTTCAAAGGCCAGTGATGACCTCAAATTCGTCGGGGTCAAGCCATTCACCACGGTCAAGTCCAGGCGGGAGGGGCATAAACTGCCAATCTTTCTTGTTACTTTGTCGCCCCAAAGTAGACTGGAGAGTCTAAGGAATATTACCGTCCTAGACTACCAGGTCATACACTGGGAGAAATTAAAGAGGCATGACGACATGCTGCAATGCATGCGCTGCCAAAGGTTCGGTCACGCTGCGGTCAACTGCGAAATGCTGTTGCGCTGTGTGAAATGCGCCGAAACCCACAATAGAGGTGAGTGCAGGTTAGGGACCGAGCGGGTCGAAGACATGGCCCAGCTCACGTGTCATCTGCGGGAACGAGGGGCACCCTGCTAATTATCGGGGCTGTCCTAAGGTCCAAGAGATACGGGAAAAACAGGCCAGGCAAAAAGCCGCAAGTCTACCCGTAAGACAAGCTCCAACAGCAAAAAGTGCAGTCGTTAATCCCAATATTTCTTACGCCAACTATGCGAAAGGAAAGGGAAATACGAGACAGGCTCCACCACCGGTCGCCCCACAGGCCCAAGTGCCTCAGGTGTCGGCGGGGCAGCCAGACATTGTATCCTTGTTGCTGAGCATTCAAGGCCAGTTGACAGGACTGCAAAGTCAGATCAGGGAGCAAGGCGAAAGAGTAGATTACCTCTACTCTTTGTTGCCTGGCCAAGCGCAAATTCAGGGTTAAGGGCGCGCCGCCGAAGTCGCGCCTTAGGATCCTAGGTTTGAATGTAAATTCATTGATTAGGATCGAACGAAGAGCCACTCTGTTTCAGTTGTTGAAAGACCACAGTCCTGATGTGTTTATGGCTAGCGAAACTAAGCTAAACCAAAAACACAAATTGACTCATAAAAATTACAATATCGTAAGAAGGGATCGACCCAACTCTGATCAAGGAGGCGGTGTTGCAATCTTCATACGTAAAGGTATTAATCATAAAGTTATATACAATAATGATTTGCGAAAGCTTCAGACCTTGGAAGTCTGCGTCGTAGGTGTTTCCCTCACTAGAGGTAAGCGCTTATATTTGATTGCGGCTTACGCGGCTGATGCTCCGCAGCCAGCTAACTTCATCTCAGAGCTCGAGATTCTTTTAAGAGTACTTAAACTGGGCTTGGAAGAGAACTATTTTATATTGGCAGGAGATTTGAACGCCAAACATGGTGATTGGGGAAATCAAACAAGTAACCCAAGAGGTAATCATCTATTTAATTTGATGAATCTGTGCAGCGTTGAGTACGGTGTCGACCTGCTGGCTACTGAAAGGCCATCATATCCAAGGAGCGGTTCTTTTCTGGACCTTTTGCTATACGACACAAGACTGACAGTAACTGACAAAGTGGGTACTCACCCAAGAAATTGTCTACAGACAATAGATTACGACAGCTACCATTGCGGCTTGGCTGCTCTAATGCAGATACCCAACGAGCTTGTGGAACTGGAGGAATTCGTACCAGCAGCGCACTCTTACAATTATAGTAAGATGCGCTGGCCACGTTTCACCCAAGTTCTATCAAGAGAACTCCGCTCGAGTGACATATCTCCGCCAAACAACAGAAACTTGACAAACTATGAAATCGACCAACACCTTGAACAGATGGACAGTATAATTAAACGAACAATGGAACGGACATTACCGAAGTACAAAGAACGCGACCAAACAAACGCTTACAATAACGCTACTATAGACGCACTGCACAGACATAAAAGCGGACTACTGACAAGACTTAAGAACTTGTACAGACGATTCACAGACCACCACGACATGGAGATTAGGACACTGAAGGCGTCAATTAAAAACGTCAACACCCTGATCAAGGAAAATTACAGATTGTCTATTAATTTGTACTGGGACCAGAAAATTCGGGCCGTTAACTCTAGCGACCCGAGTATGTTCCCGCAAATTAATAAGATTTTCCGAAAAAATAATCATAACGACCTTCCGTGTCTTAAGCTCCAGAGAACGACAGAGAACAGAGACGTACTTCTGACAGCGCAAATTAATCCAGAAGAAGCCGTCTTGGACGATGACTTCTTTGTGATTGAGGATCCGCAGGAGAAAGTGGAGACAATTGGTGCTGCTTTCCAGCAAGTGTATAAGGTGAATGCCTGCACTCGCCCGAACTACGACCTGGAAAACAGGGCCCTACTTCACCACTTTTACCTGAAGAATGATATTACTCATTGGCGATCCGAGAACTGTGATTTCACCTGGTTTGATGACGATTTCTTAGCGAACGCTATAATCGCCGAAAGAACGGGTTCAAGTCCCTTGCTCATCACGAAGGTAGAGCTCCAGCTCATCCTCAATTCAATAAAGAATAAAAAGTCAGCAGGTGTAGATGGCATACCCAACATTGTGTTAAGACATTTACCGACTGAAGCTATTGACATTTATACTACACTGTTCAACAACGCGCTGAATAATGCATATTATCCAGTGCGTTGGAAAACAGCTGTGGTGCATCCTCTCCCGAAAAAGGGAAAGGACAACTCCAACCCTTCAAATCTTCGTTCAATAAGTCTTCTTCCAAGCATCAGCAAGGTATTCGAGAAGGAAATCAATAAGGCTCTGACCAAGTAGGCTGCGGACAACACAATAATTCCGGATAATCAGTTCGGGTTCAAGGCAGGACATGACTGTATTCATGCCGCGTCTAAGCTTGTTTCTGATATCCAATGGAACAAGTCCAAGAAACAATGCACGGGTGCTGTTCTGGTGGATTTAGAGAAAGCCTTAGACACCGTATGGTTAGAAGGGTTGTACCTAAAACTCACCAGACTAGGCATCAGTAAGCCATTATTGTATATGCTTTATGATATGCTTAATGGTAGAAAGTTTGTTGTCAAAAGTGGCAATGTAACCTCTACCAACATCTTCGAAATCAAAAACGGTCTTCAACAGGGAGCGGTCAATTCGCCGATCCTCTTCAGCATTTATACCAGTGATCTGATAGGTGGCCTAACTAAAGCAATTGCGTATGCCGACGACCTGATTGCGTACAGAACGGCCCGAAAGGTTGAGGTTATTAGAATTCTCTTGCAGCGTGACTTCGAGAGGATTCAGCGATATTGCGACGACTGGAAACTGAAAATAAATGTCCAAAAGTCGGAGACAATTCTGTTCCGAACTCCGTTGGCTAATGCCACGAGAGATACATGTAAGAATTGGCGCAAGATGGTTATTGTTGGGCCTGACCGGCGGCCATTGGCGTGCAAAAGTGTAGTGAAGTACCTCGGTATCTGGTTGGACCAGTATTTGTATTTCGACAGGCATATAAGTGCTGCTCTGACCAGAGCCCGAGGAGCCCTCGCTCTGACGAAACGGCTGTTTTAAAGCAGCCGGCTTGACCCCAGGGTGAAGGTAATTTGCTACATGGCCCTCATACGGCCAATGCTAGTCTATGGTTGTCCTGTTTGGTTCAACATTGCCCCTTCCCAAATGGAGAAGTTTCGGGTGTTCGAGAGGCAGTGTCTCCGGAGATGTCTCGGTTGGTATCGGACACCAGAATCTTCTTATTTGCATTATTATTCAAACAAGGTCTTATACAACGGAGCTCGGATCAACAGAATTGACAATTTCGTGATAAAACTTGTTCGGGGTCACATTGCGAGAGCTATGACTTCGACCAATAATTTGATTTTCGGGGCGTTCTATCCAAACGACGAATACTTCGGTATGGCACGCTTGAGCGGCTTTATCCCACCAGAGGCATTCCTCTATTTAGACTAATGCGGCTTGATACAGGATATATTGGCAGTACCGCTTATCTACCACGTCAGGCGTAGAACCGTGGACCGGCGACTCTTATACGAACGAGACATCCTCGCCCGAGATGGAGCGGAGCTCCGGTTCAGTAGGGCTGTTTCCGAACAGGACCGTATTGATAGGAGAAAGCAGGAGAACCAGTTTTGGTGGCTAAATGAAACTAATATGGGGTAAACCGGGGAGGGGTATTTTTGCCTTGGCCGGCTTACATACTTGTTTTTAGTCTTAAGTAGATTAAGTAGAGTAGGGACGGTGGCACTATAATATAAAAAACAAAAAAAAAAAAAAAAAAAAAAAAACAAAAAAAAAAAAAAACAAAAAAATTATAAAAAAAAAAAAAAAATAAAAAAAAAAGACAATTACAGACATAACATGGACAAAAATATTTAAGGACATAGCTTTTGCCGCTGTGGTTGTTCTAGTTTTAAGTAGTTTGTAGGTAGGTTAGGGGTAGTTTTAAGTTTTACTTTAAGGACTTAGCATGTAAGAAAATATTAATAAAAGTTAAAGATGTTAGTTTTTTAAATTTTCTAACGAAATAAACGTAAAAAAAAGAAAAAAAAAAATTAGTTCATAGGCCGAAAGGCATTAGTTTTTAAGTATTCGTGAATTTCTTAGAGCGCCCGTTTAGGGCCAGTAAGTTATATTTAAGTATCATTAAGTAGGCTAGTTTATTGAATTTTGTCTAGTATGTAAGTAGTTTTAAGTTAATAATGAATAAAAATTTGAATTAAAAAAAAAAAAAAAGCGCGGTCACGTTTCAGTTTGAGCGTCAAGGGTCGTGGGATCAAATCCTAGCTATGGGTGACTTTTTTTTTTTTAATTAAAATTACGAGATTTTAAATAATAAATAAATAATTCCAATTTTATTTACAATTTCAATCAACTAAATGGGTCAATGAAATGTTTCAATGTTTTCTTAAATCACAAAATAAATACAGTTTAAAAAAACTAAAAAACACGCTTTTAAAGCACGTTAAACTAAAAAGTTAAAAATAAATATAGTTTGAAAAAAACTAAAAAACACGCTTTTAAAACCCATCATACTAAAAAAGCGGAAAATAATTTTTAATATAAGCTGAAAACAATAATGAACTAAAAATACAAGTGTTATTGTGAATAAGCGTGGGGTGCTCGATATATGAAAAAAAAAATATGGTAAATGCGCCCAACGCCTTTTCACAATAACACTTGTATTTTTAGTTCATTATTGTTTTCAGCTTATATTAAAAATTATTTTCCGCTTTTTTAGTATGATGGGTTTTAAAAGCGTGTTTTTTAGTTTTTTTTCAAACTATATTTATTTATAACTTTTTAGTTTAACGTGCTTTAAAAGCGTGTTTTTTATTTTTTTCAAACTATATTTATTAACTTCCCATAGGGAGTTATTGTAATCGGTCCGATTTGTCGAATTGAAATTTTTGACAAATCTGGACGTTTTATGGTTCCTAGAATCTAAATTCGTCATTTGTAGAGAGATGTCTGTGTGTGTGTGTGTACGTACGTTCGTACGTATGTACGTTCGTACGTATGTACGTTCGTACGTATGTACGTTCGTACGTATGTACGTTCGTACGTATGTACGTTCGTACGTATGTACGTTCGTACGTATGTACGTTCGTACGTTCGAGACCATTTTTTTTGTTAACGGCATCTCGAGAATGAATAAAGATATCAACACGAATTAAATTTTTTTCAATAGGTTAAAACTTCATGAAATGCAGAAAGGACTTTTAAAAAAATTTGTCAAACGGTTTTTTCACAATAGCAGTTTTTAAAAAAAGTGAAAATTTTAGTTTGTCGCAAATATCTCAGGAACCAATAATGCTATTGACTTCAAATAAATTTTATTGTGTCAATTGCAATGTGACACAGGTGTGGTATAAATTTGAAAATAATTTAACATACCGTTATTTTTTAAAAAAGTAAAAACTAAAAAAAAAAAATTTGGAGCATAAATAAACAATGAAGGAAAAATGATATCATCTTAAAAACAATTTATGCTATGTGAAATGTGATCTTTGATATCTGGTAAATTTTTTGAAAAAATTGAATTGACAGTTTTTTTACAAAAAATAAAAAAGTACAAAAAATTCTGCCAAAAGTTGGTAAAAAGTGTGTTTTGACTTGAATATCTCGAGAATGAGCACCGGTATTGACTTCAAACTTATTTGTGTTTATACAAAGTACAATTATTAATATATGCACCAATTTTGACAAATATCAAATTGACAGTTTTTTTACGAAAAATAAAAACTAAAACCGCAATTTACAGAAAAGTGACAAAAATTGTTTTTCGACTATCATCGCAACAAGCAATTGACTCAAATGTATTTTATTTTCAACATAATGCATTTGTTAATACCTTAAAAAAGGTAAAATATTGACGAATATTAAATTGACAATTTGGACAATAAATACAAAATGGGAAGTTATCAGTGTGGGTCGCACCCAGCCTCTTTTTTCTTTTTAAAATAAGAACTTTAAATGTTGCTTTTTACACTAGTTTCTTTTTATCTTTCTTTTCTCTTTATTTTGCATTTTTAATTCTTTAGAAGCTCACACATCGACTTCGATATTTCGAAAAGAAGCTTGGTAGGTAAGTAAGTTAGGTATAGATACAATCTGTTATTTTTAGGACAATAGTAAAGCTGTTATTTATTTAACATTTACATACCTACTTATGTGTAGTGTGCACCTCGAGGTACTAGCTATGTTAGTGGCTTATATTTAATTTTGAAAAAGTCTTAAGATAATTTTTCATTAATTTTAGTAAATCCGATTTAAAAAAGAGAAAGTAGTGACAAAAATTATAAATAAAAAATGTCGAAATCATATAACACTTGCAAACGATTCAAATTTGCTAGAAATAATGAAGCGGGTCATAATAGATAAAGGAATAATATGTACATATCTGCTATGAAGAAGATGAAATTTTTCTTAAATTTCAAGATAATTACATCAATTTTTTTCCAAATACTACTTTATTTATTTTTTTATTCGTTCACGAATTCATCACAGAAGATCCAAAAAAAGATCCATTCACGAACCGATCGCAGATAAAAAAAATATATATACTTCAATTTTTAAATGTTATTTTTATTGTAAATAGATATGTATTTATTAATATTATAATTATATAAAAACTGCTCACATTATTTATTTATTAACTTCCAATAGGGAGTTATTGTAATCGGTCCGATTTGTCAAATTGAAATTTTTGACAAATCTGGACGTTTTATGGTTCCTAGAATCTAAATTCATCATTTGTAGAGAGATGTCTGTGTGTGTGTGTACGTACGTTCGTACGTATGTACGTATGTACGTATGTACGTTCGTACGTTCGAGACCCCTTTTTTTGTTAACGGTATCTAGAGAATGAATAAAGATATCAACACGAATTAAGTTTTATTCAATAGGTTATAACTTCATGAAATGCAGAAAGGACTTTTACAAAAATTTGTCTAACGGTTTTTTCACAATAGCAGTTTTTAAAAAAAGTGAAAATTTTAGTTTGTGGCAAATATCTGAGGAACGAATAATGCTATTGACTTCAAATAAATTTTATTGTGTAGATTGCAATGTGACACAAGTTTGGTTTAAATTTTAAAATAATTTAATATACCGTTATTTTTTAAAAAAGTAAAAACTAAAAAAAAAATATTTTGACGCGGAAATTTACAATGAATCAAAAATGATATCATCTTAAAAACTTTTTTTTATATGCAAAATGTAATCTTTGACAACCGGTAAACTTTTTGGAAAAATTTAATTGACAGTTTTTTTACAAAAAATAAAAAAGTACAAAAAATTATACCAAAAGTTGGTAAAAAATGTTTTTTGACTTGAATATCACGAGAATGGGCAACGATATTGACTTCAAATTTATTTTAGCTTAAACAAAATACAATTATTAATATACGCTACAATTTTGAAAAAAATAGAACTGACAGTTTTTTTACAAAAAATAAAAATTTTTAACAAAATTTAGCCGAAAAATGTCAAAAGTAGTTTCTTGACTTCAATATGTCCAGAGTGATAAATCATTTTAACTTCGAATTTATTTTATATTGTGCATAATAGAATTGTAAACTTATGGTATATTTTTGACAAATGTTGAAATGACAGTTTTTTTTACTAAAAATAAAAAACTAAAACTTTAATTTACAGAAAAGTGTCATAAATTGTTTTTCGGCTTAAATATCATCACTACAAACAATGATATTGACTTGAAATGTATTTTATTTTCAACCTACTTGTAATGCATTTGTCAATACCTAAAAAATGGTAAAATATTGACGAATATCAAATTGAAATTTTCACAATAAATACAGAACTACAAATATTTCTAAGAAAATTGGTAAATATTGTTTTCAGATTCAATATCTCTGATATTTTTCATGTTAATAAAATTGTTATCAACTAACATCAAAAGTTAATCATTTATTATCAGGAACGCGAAAGGAAGTTTTCAAATTATGCATAATGGGAAGTTATCAGTGTGGGTCGCACCCAGCCTCTTTTTTCTTTTTTAATTTAATAAAAAATGTTAAGAACTTGCTTCCTTTCGGAACAAAAATGATCTATGTATCTTATTGTGACAAAACATAGATACCTAATACGACGCAGCGCAGGTCAAAGCGGGTTGGCTCCAGTTGCGGTGGCGTTGGTCGTTGGTCGATGGTCGACGTTCTAGGGGAAGTGTATGTATTTTACTGCACTGGGAAATTCCCAATTATTACTTTTGGCGTACAGTCAATACATTTTATTGCGGATGAAAAAAGGGTATTTTGCATAAATGTATTTGCAGGCTGGCCACACTTCTACTTTCCAATGGTATTGGCGGCGCGGCGGGTTCTCATTTAAATAATCATCAATACTGACACCAACACCACGCACTTTCTTAAAATATTTTTTAATTCTAAATTTTTGGATCCCGAGAACAGTATCCGTATGAGAATTTTATTTTTTTTGGATCGTGAGAAGATCGAAAAAATGTGAGAAGTATCTATATTAATCGGATCGCGAACGATATTTTCCGAATATTTAGTTTTTATTTAAAACTGAACATCTTAATAAGAATCATCGGGGTATAAATGAAGTATTTTGAACTGAAACAGCAATACTTGTATCCAAATCTCTTTAAACTTGTTACAAAATTTATAAATAATTGCGAAACCTGTCAACTTGCTAAATATGACAGGCATCCAGTTAAAATTCCTTTCGATATCAGTGAAACTGCTTCTAAATTTAACAAAATTGTTTACATGGATATTTGGTTTCCATGCAGAAATATAATGTACCTCACAATAATAGACAAGTTTCTCAAAATACGCAACTATACACAAGATAAATGATAGAACATGGATATCTATTTTAGATTCTATAAAAGAAAGAATTAGATTCTTATGGAAAATGAGTAATATAATATTTGACAACGAAAGATGTATGTTGCATAGTGCGGCAGAAATTCTTAAAAGAAAATAACATCGTTAGTTAATCGTTTCAATTCTTAATTCAAGTCATGGATAGGTACTATTTCATGGCATGTAGTCTTTATGACATCAAGTTTGCATTTCAATCAACTTGAAGTCAGAAATGTAGCTACTAATGTATGCACGTCGTTCCAAAATTTTTATTGATATTATGTTTGTAGGTATATCATTTAGTTTTCCTCAGGGTTCGGAAAATATCGTTCGCGAACCGATTAATATGGATACTTCTCACATTTTTTGCGATCTTCTCACGATCCGAAAAAAATAAAATTCTCATACGGATACTGTTCTCGGGATCCGAAAATTTCAGATCTCTTTTGGAACGAATTAAATTATTTTCTTTCTCTTTTTTTTCATTGGTGAGAGATCGAAAAAATATTTTTTTCCGATTTTGTTCTCTCACGAATAGAAATTGAAAAGATCCGAAAGGACCCAAAAAGATCTGAAAAGGATCAGAAAAAATATTATTATTTCTTGAATGTTTTTCGTGAAGTTTGGTTGATTTTTACGCTGTTGTTTTTAATTATGTATTAATAGCTGTTATAAGAAAATGTTCATTATGGGACGAAAAAAAGAATGCGAATTAAAAAAGGAGGTATATTTCTTATTAACAAGAAACAAATAGGTGAATTTCCCAGTGTATTAAAATACATACACTTTTCCTAGAACTATTTTATTTTTTATGAGCCGACGACACCGACCGACGACGTTGACCAACGTCACCGCGACTGCAGCCAACCCGCTTTGACCTGCGTCGTATTAGGTATCTACATATGTTTTGTCACAATAAGATACATCGATCATTTTTGTTTCGAAAGGAAGCAAGTTCTTAACATTTTTTATTAAATTTCATCGCCAGCAAAAATATTTCGGGCTTTAAAAAAGAAATATATAAATAATGTAAGCAGTTTTTATATTTCTTAGTATAATATTTAAATAGCTACATTTCTATTTACAATAAAAATAACATTTAAAAATTGATGTACATATGTATGTATATATTTTTCGTTCGCGAACACAAATTTTATTTTTAAATTTTATGGTTCTCCGAGCCCTGGTTTTCCTTTTACATATTTTGCAAAACTCGTAAGTATGTAAATTATTTCATTTGAAGCATTTTTTTTCTGACAGCCAGTTTTAGAACATTTTTTCTCATTTTTTATTTTGAATTGGGTTATCAAGCTATTTTGAAAAAGATCTAAACTTTAGATACCTACATAGTAAAAAATGGAAAATAGAGTTAATTCCCACATTTTCTTTATAGGTAGGTATACATATTGCAAACGCACACTGATAACTTCCCATTAGGTATAAAGGTAACTGGAAAACTTCATTTCATTGTTACAATAAATCGCCAATCAAAGGAAAGGTATCAGGTGTTCCCTTGCAGTCTTCAAACAAAACACAATTTCGTTTCTTCATGCAATTTGTTTAATTTTTTGTTTAGACTACTTCTTGAAAGGTAGGAGGTATCAATGGATTTACTTTTGATGTTTTTTGATACAAATTTTAATAATAAGAAAATTATCATCAGACTTAACAGATTTCTCGAGACATTTATACCAATTTTGCATATGACTTCTTGTAGTTTTTATTTTTTTGTAAAAAATGACATTTTGATTTTTCTCAACAATTTATAATTTATTGACAATAATTGTATTATGTATGTATGCTGAAAATAAAATACATTTGAAGTCAATATCATTGCTTGTTGTGAAGATATTTTAGTAGAAAAACAATCTTTAATACTTTTTGGTAAATTTTGGTTTCAGTTTCTTATTTTTTGTAAAAAAAAACTGTCAAGAACATCATTATTCATGTAGTAGAAAGTAGTTTTGAATATTAAATAATTTTTCTTTCATTGTATATTTGAGATCCAAACATTTTTTTTTAGTTTTTCTACTTTAATAAAATAACAGTAGGTAGGTACGTTGAAAATTGTCCAGTAAATGAAATAAATATTTATTTGAAGTCAATAACATATTTTGTTCCTGAGATAGGTATTTGCGACGAACCAAAAAAGCCGTCCAAACTTTGTCTAAAGTAGATATACATACATACATGGATACCTACCTATAAAAATATTTTTGAAAAACCAAAAATGACTTGACTCTTGAACTTGTTTTTGTTTTTTAATCATGCATAGATTCAAGTACTTCGAGATTTCATAGAGTCAAAAAAAAAATTATTTGATTTCAGGACAGTAAATAACAAAATCCTTTAAATAAAATTAGGTATGGTTTGATATGTGTCCTTAAAATAACCAATATTGAACGTTCCAAATAAAAAAAAGGATTACCTATTAATTATTAAGATACCTTCCTAGCTTTGGAATTTAGAAAAAGTTAGGCAAATAAATTTGCGATAGAAACCTACATACAGTCCGTAACAATTGAATAGCCTCACGTAAAGTTTTTTCTTAAACCTCCATTTTTTGTATCTATTTGATTTGTACCTATCTAGTTAATTTTGCAAGTTAGAATTGAGTTAGAATTTTTGAGACTGAAAGAAATTTTAAATAATTTTGAGAAGTTAATGGAGTTTTCTGAAATTATTTCGTTTTGATACAGTAAAATGAAGTATTTTTTGTAACATTAGAATAGCATCACTTTCTTTATTGCAGTTTAAATGTAACGCATTTATCTTTTTTATTAAGAAATGTTTTTTATTTATATATATTCTCTAGCTTACATAATTATCTTAATACTTAATACTACCCCCCTTTTTTTAATAACATCAAAAATGTGGACTTTTATTGAATCATACAAAGAGTTTAAATAATCAAGGCCCAGTCCAATTTAACGCCTTCAATGAGCTCTTCTTTATTGGTGTACTGCTTCCCACCTTCATACATCTTTCTCTTTCGTGTCAACCAACCCAATACATTTTCGATATTGTTCAAGACTGGGTAGTAGAGTGGCCAGGAAAGTTGTTCTATATTTTGATCTTGAAGTCAAGTTTTAATTATTCCAGCTGTGCGAATGGGCGCATTGTTTTGCTGTAAAATCAGTTGTAGCGGTCCTCAAATATCCTGGAACTGTGGGAGAGCCCTTTCCAGTATAGAATTATAATATGGTGCTTAAATTTTGCAATTAACAAATACCAAATCGGTCGTTCCGCATAATAGGATATGAGACCCCATACAATGACGCCTCATTCACGGCTGTGGTGACGGTTTGAAAACATTTTTTTCTTTTCTTAAATCTTGGTAGTAATAGTTGTATAAGTCGGGCCCATCGAGGTTGAACTTCTTTCCATCAGAAAATACAACTTTTTGCCAATCGTTTAAGTGATTACAGTTTTAAAAAACCAACATGTGGGGCTATCCAATTGTTACGGACTGTATAGGTACATACATACCTACATGTACATACAATATGTATGTATGTACTTAATAATTAGGTAGGGATTCCCATTTACCTACAAACCGAAATTTAATTACCTACCTACGTTAATAATTTAATCCTTACCTAGATACCTAACCTAGCAATGTATGTATACCTTTAATAAGCTATATATTAAGTAAAATAAAAGTAAAATATTTCAGAAATCTTTAAAATTCTATTCACAAATTCATACCTTAAAAAAATTCAATTCCAAAGCTACATAAAAGAAAACCTACCCCGAATCTTATAACAAAACTTTAAGTCAAATAGAAAAAAAATACTAAATAGGTACCTACATACACTACTCTTCATAACACACATTTTTCTTCCTCACCTCGCACAAGCTACCTATCAAGAAAAAACTTCCTTTGTAAAAACAAAAAAAATGACGACGACGATGGCGCGGCTCGGCGGCGCGGCGCGGCGCACAGTGGTTCCCAGATGGAAAAAACCTCTGAAAATAAAAAAGCTAGTATCGTCTTTTCAACACAATTTTTTGATTATACATACATATTCGTAAACATAGAAATCACTTTATTTTTTTTGTTTCTTTAACTCTTTGGTTCACTGTACCGTTACCTTAAAGTCACTACTCTCTGGAAATTTGAAATCAAAATTTATTCTTATCACTTTTTGTGGGCATTTTTTTATATAAACAGACCACCTTTAGGGGTAAAATAAAATGTATTTTAATAGAACCACATTTAGAGATATGTAACATTTCACTTGTCTTACATCAAATTCATCAATTCCTAAAAAATATATGGCCTTTTTCCTAAGCTACCTTAGCAATGAGTAATTCTTCATATTTAATGGCTTATAGAAAAAGAGCTAAGCATTGCTAACTTTTCTCAAATAGCCTATCTGTAAGCTGGGGATGTACACTATACCTATATCATGCAAAAACGTAAGGTCACTTTCTGTCACTTTGCTCACAAATCTCAATAAGCGTTTATGTATAACAAAATTGCCCAAACAGAATTTTGTTATTGCTACAGCTGTAGGTACCTACATTTAACAGCTATTTGGCTAAAAAAAGCAAGATCGTCATTGCAGTCGCGTTTAAACATCATTCGAAAGTTAAATGTTTTAAGAAGCTTTATAATATGTTAATTTTGTGATTAGGATCAACGAGTTGTGCGAATTTTAACATCCCATAGGGAGTTATTGAAATCGGTCGGATTTGTCAAATTGAAATTTTTGACAAATCTGGACGATTCAAGGTCCCTAGAATCTAGATCCGTCATTTGTAGAGAGATGTCTGTGTGTGTCTACTGCCTGCGTACGTTCGTACATATGGCTGTGCCCACAAAGCAAAACCGCTAAAGTCGAGTTTAGACAAAATTGAGATTTTTATGTCGTTGGATTCAGAGTGTCCGACTCTATTTTGTAATTTTTTTTTAAGTCCGTATTGTAAAAAATGGACCCACAATTTTCAAAAAACAAAACAACTAAAGTCAGTTTCTTACAACGTCATCTAGGAAAAACAACTAAACTTGACTTAAGATTATAATTTATTCTTGTTTACTCAAGGAATAACAACTAAAACTTAATTTGGTTGTTTTTCCGTATTCAATTTATTGTTTTATTTTCGTTCTCATGTTAAGGAAAAACGACTAAACTCGAGTTTAGTTGTTCTTCATTTTATAAGGAAAAACGACTAAACTCGAGTTTAGTTGTTCTTCCTCGATGATATTTTTATATATTCTAAGTTTCATGTTGTGGAATAACAACTAAAGTCCAGATTGGCATAGTAAAATCCTAAATTACCACATGGAAGAAAAGCTAAACTCAACTTTGTGCAGTGAAAATTTCGATTTACTTCAAGGAAAAACAGCTAAAGCCGATTTAAGATTGTTTGTAAGAACAATTGCCTCAAGCCAAAACAACTAAACTGTTTATTTAGCCTCCCACGCTTTTTATTTCAATTATAAGTGAATTGTTTCATTTTATATTAACAGATATTTAAAATACCTTCAATTTGATACAAGTTTCAAGACGATCAGATTTTTTAATAATATTCTAGAGCAATTTGTAATTTTGTACTTTTTCTAAAAACTTCAAACGTCTCCCCTGAAAAATGTTGAAAAGCGACTTTAGCGGTTTTTTTTTGTGGTCACAAATGTACGTTTTTACATTTGTACGTTTGCACGTTCGTACTTCGAGATACCATTTTTCGTCCACGACATCTCAAGAACGAGTAAAAATATCAACTGGAATTAAATTTTGTTCAACAGCATATAACTTCAAAATTTCTCAGGAACGAAATATGCTATTGACATCAAATACTTTTTTTTATACCCTGAATATACAGATTTGGTATTTGGAAAAATTTCGACATACCGTTTTTTTTTAAATAGAAAAACTAAAAAAGAGGCTGGGTGCGACCCACACTGATAACTTCCCATTTTGTATTTATTGTCTAAATTGTCAATTTAATATTCGTCAATATTTTACCTTTTTTAAGGTATTAACAAATGCATTATGTTGAAAACAAAATACATTTGAGTCAATTGCTTGTTGCGATGATAGTCGAAAAACAATTTTTGTCACTTTTCTGTAAATTTCGGTTTTAGTTTTTATTTTACGTAAAAAAACTGTCAATTTGATATTTGTCAAAATTGGTGCATATATTAATAATTGTACTTTTTATAACCACAAATAAGTTTGAAGTCAATACCGGTGCTCATTCTCGAGATATTCAAGTCAAAACACAGTTTTTACCAACTTTTGGCAGAATTTTTTGTACTTTTTTATTTTTTGTAAGAAAACTGTCAATTCAATTTTTTCAAAAAATTTACCAGATATCAAAGATCACATTTCACATAGCATAAATTGTTTTTAAGATGATATCATTTTTCCTTCATTGTTTATTTACGCTCGAAAATTTTTTTTTTTAGTTTTTACTTTTTTAAAAAATAACGGTATGTTAAATTATTTTCAATTTTATACCACACCTGTGTCACATTGCAATTGACACAATAAAATTTATTTGAAGTCAATAGTATTACTTGTTCCTGAGATATTTGCGACAAACTAAAATTTTCACTTTTTTTAAAATCTTCTATTGTGAAAAAACCGTTCGACAAATTTTCTTAAAAGTCCTTTCTGCATTGCATGAAGTTATAACCTACTGAATAAAATTTAATTCGTGTTGATATCTTTATTCATTCTCGAGATACCGTTAACAAAAAAAGGGGTCTCAAACGTACGAACGTACATACGTACATACGTACGAACGTACGTACACACACACACATACAGACATCTCTCTACAAATGACGGATTTAGATTCTAGGAACAATTAAACGTCCAGATTTGTCAAAAAATTCAATTTGACAAATCGGACCGATTACAATAACTCCCTATGGGAAGTTAAAAAAACACTCAAATATATCTACAATCAAGGAAAATGATAGGTATTATCTTCAAAATAATTTTCTACAATGTGAAATGATCTTTTTTGACATCTAGTAAAATTTTACTAGATGTCAAAAAATATTATTTAGAAAAAAATAATGACAGTTTTTTTGTAAAAAATAAAAAAGTACAAAAAATTGGTTTAAAAATGTTTATTACATCGAGTATCTCGATATTAGGCAACGATATTAACCTCATATTTATTTTATTTTATACATTATACAACTATTAAAATATGTGAATTTTGAAAAACATTGAATTGGCAGTTTTTTTACAAAAAAATAAAAAACTAAAACTAAAAATATTCGAAAAATTGTTTTTCCACTAAAATAATTCCAGAAATCATCAACCGATTACAGTTTTTACAAAATTTAAAATTTAAAAAAAATAGGAGTATTAACATAATTAGATAAAGACAAAATTAAACAAATAATTTTTATAGTGAAAGAAAGGTTTTCATCACATTTAAGAAAAAATTATATATGTAAGTCATTTCGTTATGTAAAAATTAAATTTCTACATGTACTTATACAATAATAGGAAGACCGAAAAAATGTGTACTGGGAGTGCTATGAAAGGGCTAAAAAGGGCAAAGTTTTGAAATTGAAATTAAATACAACCCAAGACTTGATCAATGCTGCCCTCTTCTTTGCCCCTAATACTACAAACTAAGTATTTGATCCCGATGAAGCTCTAGCTCAAATTTTACAAACTAAATTAACAAAATATCAATATGAAGTCATAAAAAACAGCGACAGATATAATATTATAATAAATATAGTATAATAAATCAAATCAAATTCAAACTTCGTATGTCGTCTTAAGCTGCTTCTCTCGCTTGAGTGTTGAAGAAGTCGGACTTAGGCTTAAGAGCAAGTTTAAACATTCTAAGCCTAAATATATGTATATCATATTTCAGCTGCCATAAGTCTTTAATTACAAAAATATTTAATAATGACAACAATAGTAATAATGATGCGATCATAGTTGATGAAATATGAAATTTTATAATAACTGTAGAATTTTATTAGCAAAATAACTTGAATTTAATAGGAAAAAAAAATTGTTTTCTTAACCTAATTTCTGTGATGTTGGAAATAGTAGCAAAATTATATTTCGTAAGGAAGTTTTACTATTTACCTGTGTACTCTGGTACACGCACATTTTTTTTATTTGTATTATGTGGTGCCAGTAAATATTTAAATTATTTTCTTACTTATCCATTATGCTGTTGAAAATGAAGCAGTATCCTATTTCTGTTTTGTGAAATTTAAGAAAATTTGAGCAGTTACTTAAAAGCACGTTGTTAAAATATAGAGAATCTAAAATTTGTTTGCAGTCTTGGGGCAGGACCTAGAATTGAAATAGTAAATAATTTACTGAATTTAATTAATAAAATATGATTTTCTTATAAATATAATATGTACGTTCCAATTCTGACTAATCCTCACACATTCCACTTTACTTTTTTGTCCTATTACTTCATTTCATAATAAATTAAGATTTATATTTTTTTCTTTCGTCGCACAATGATTGAGTATTCAACCTCAAAACATGGCATTAACCCTTAAGCTGAAAGATACCACTAAACATTTTAATTAAAAGTTCTTGATTAAAATTCAATACGTTACGGGGGAGGGGGCTATGGGGTGGTCATTTCAGCATAAATGATTGGTTTAGGGACAAATGCTTGTAGATATTATAAAAATTATAAATAATTACCTACCACAACAACAGAAACAAAAAAAAACCTTATATTTGCATGTCGAAAACATGAGATATTAAACCAAAAGCTCCACTACAAATTCGACAAGATTGCCAAAAATACCGAGCTTACCTACCTGAACCTGGTAAATCCACCACCAACAAACCATCTCATCTCTCCCATCTCAACCACAACTCCAAATCCAACCCAAAGCAAATAATCCCTCCACAAATCCTCCAGTCATCTCCTCAATCAACAAACCCTCTCCAGCTGTCAATCCTATCATCGTCCAATCGATCCAAAGCACCCCCACTGTGACCTTAACACTGACAACTTTGAGCTACCATTGATTTACGAACTCTGGATCTACCTTAGTAGACTTCCTCACAGAGAATACCTTTTAAAGAAACCCTATAAGAAAACAAACTGGTAAATATACAGAGCTTCTCTGAAAACAAATCTTGATATTATAAGCCCAGTTAACACCAGTCAACCCCAGTTAAATTTACAAGAACCTTACGAAGTCAATTGCTCACTCAAACCTTAAAAAAGACAGACAGATGCTACACGGTGGAATCAAAACCTGTCAAATCTAAAATCTAAGATAAAAAAAAAACTCTTTTATGAGGCCAAAAGAGCAGGGAAATCTCTAATCTACTCCAAAAAGCTAACTGAGTATAGCAATGAGATAAGAAAAGCCAAAAGAAACAGCTTCACTCCCTCTCTGAAGGTAATTCATCAACCCCCGGCAAGACTGCATAAAGCACTTGCAAAAGAAACTATCAAATCATTAGTACTTAGGTGTAATGATGTACGAGTATGTACAGAAAACGAAGAGCAGGGGTCCGCGCTAATACTAAATACACATTTTCCAGGCAGCCTTCCAGTAGATGTAATTAAACCTGAGGGAATACCTCTCAGGCCTAATAAACATGACTGAGAAATTACAACAACTATAATATTATAATAATATTGACAAAAATTTAAATCACCAGGGGTAGATAGTATTTTTCTACTCTATTACAAAAGAAAGAAGACCTGATGCTTTATTAATTAGCTTATTCCGCAGTAGCATAGCTGGTTTATACAAAGCAAAAGTACCTAATATAAAAATTATCCAAAGTCTTTCATATCGATAAGCTTAACATCTTTTGTTCTGAAAACTTTAGAAAAATAATTGACAACTTCTTACGATCCGAAGTACTTACAATTAATCTATTAAATCCGAGTGAGCAGCTTACAAAGCGGGAAGATCCACAGAAGCCCCTCATAAAACCTTACTTCAAGCCTTAGATACGAAAGAATTAGCCATTTCTGTTTTTGTTGACACACGAAGAAGCCTTCGATAACACCTAGCATGAGGCGGAGGCGGTTAACAAAGCTCTTGTAAGGAAGAACGCCGCACCACTTTAATAAGATGGATAGGCGAAATGTTAGGTACAAGTACAGCTGAGGCATTAACGGGTACAAAGAAGCAAAAAATCATCACAACAAGAGGATTTCCACAGCGAGGTGTCTTATTAATCTTGCTGTTGAGTCTTGTAGTAGATGCATCATTTTTTCTTGAAGAAACTTAACAAAAACGACAATAATACTGAGTTGCAACTTATGCAGTTAGCGGGTGTAATAATCGATACAAAGAAGGAGGTAAAAAATCTGAGAATGAGAACATGCCCCACTGCAGCAATGGAAGTTATTCTTCATCTATCTACTCTGTACGAGCTTATTGATAGTGCTGTAAAAAGATATCAATTATGAGATTCGCAAAAGAAGGAATTGAACCAGGAAAATGCATAAGTCAAAAAGAATCCTCTGCCGTGAATATAACTTCGAAAAGAATTATACAACTAAGGTAAGATGCAAAAATAGTCGGTAATCGAAGCGATACAATATTAAAGAGAATACCATGAGGTGGTACACTGATGGGTCGGGAACGTCCTAGGGGCTGGTGCAGGAATCTTTGGGCCTAGAACCAAAATTTCTATGCCAATGGAGCAGCCCAAAAGTATTTTTCAGGCAGAAGTAAATTTCATTGCAAAATACGCCGAAAGTAATTTCGAAAGAAACTATAGTAATCAAAATAAAGCCAACATTTTTTGTTTGTATTATTATTACTTAAATAAAAATATAAAATAATTTTTTTATTTAACTCCTCTTTATTTGAATAAACTCTTAATTTTGTATAAACAACTTAATTTATTTTTTAATACAACGCGTTTCGTTTCCATCTTCAGTTGAAGAATTTAATTGCCATTCTGTAGTTTTCTCTTTTCTTCTTGTGTGACGGCACTTACACAATTTGTTTTTAATGTTAATTTATGTCATTGAGTAGTTTATCCTGGAAGGTCATTCAAAAGGATTATCATTAACGTTATCGTCAATAATTTGATTCACGTAACTTTATTACTATCGTCTCGTCAATCGTTTTCGGTATAAGATCGTTTAGTTTATTTCAGATACTCTTATACTGTGACTGAAATGTCAAAATGAAATCCATGAAAAACTATGCTTGTTCGATAATTTGAAAAGTTTACTAAACTTGGTTTTTTCTATAAGAAATTGTGAAAATTTGCAAGAAATTTCTTGTTTCTACCCGAGCGTTGAACTTGTCGAGTTGTAGAAGCCGAGTAAGGTCAAAGATTCTAGAGAAAATGTTCTCCAGATGAGTCCTGAAACCAAAGTACTCTCATATTCCTCTAACCTCACCTCAAATCCCATCCTCTCCCACACAATGTACGGCGAAATGCCACCATGGTCACCCTCCCTACATACCTTTTATCACTCCTCGGTACGGTGAACAAACTGTCCAATTCCCATCATTCATCTCCTTCCCAACTCACAAACCCTCAAATTGGGCTGGATCTAAGGTGTTACATGACCCGTGCCGATGATCAGCCAGGCTGAGGGCCCAATTAAAAAACTAGCTCAGTCGTTAACGGAGTATCTGGATACCTGGTGACCTCAAGATTAACTAGCCTTATCTGTACATACGGATCTCTGTGCAGATGGACCATCCTTTCTCCGATACTCGTGGAATGTATTATGGAAGATAAAAATAAAAATAATTAGGAAGAGACGGAAAAGACAGGGTCCTTAGGACAGGCCAGCAGTACGACAATAAAGTCGCCTGTTGTATCTCCTGCTCGGGCTGGAGGTAGGAAAACTGGGGATTACCACCACCAGTTAAACCTACCAACTGTGGTGTTAGGACTGTGGAAAATGGCCCTCTCACTACTATTAAACTCACTTCGGGACCTAATGGTGGAAGGACTGTGAATAATGGGCCATTCACCTCTAGGGCACCAACAATCCAAAAGAAGGCCCTAAAAGGAGCAAGGGAAAACCTACTCCCTCTTCGGCTTCCTATAAGGACAAGCGGAATGCTGAAAGGATTCTGAAAAGATTCGGTGAACAAACTGGAGCAGCAGGATCCTCTCGGCATGGTGTTACTTCCTGCTAGTGTGCTTCAGCTGTTCTAGTACCTAACATCTCGCCTATCCAACGTATTAAGGTGCTTGGTACGTCCTTCCTTAAAAGCGCTTTGTTAACAGCCTCATTTGAGGTGTTATCGAAGGCACCTTCTATGTCAAGGAAGGTGAAAATGGCTACCTCTTTCGCGTCTAAGGCTTGATATATTGTGTAAGTAAGATCATACAAAGTGGGCTGGAAGTATATTAGCTAAAACAAGCGTTAAGACCGAAGAAAACTTCAAGTCTAAACGCCAAAGGTCGGTAGAGGGAAATACCCCTCAACCCAAATGCCCAAAAGTGCTCAACATCAGCACTCCACAAAAAACAAGCATGTCTTTCAGTGATGTTGTGAAAGACAAGATCGTAGTCGCGATTATTGACATGAACGATATCGATAGCACCATCTATTTGGAAAATTGGCAGGTGGTAAAAGGGAAGCTCCAACTAAGCGAAAAACCCAGGACCACCTCCAATAATAAACGACGGTGGCTGGCATCAAGGCCATATAAAACTGATGGCTTGTGACGATAAGAGATCGCGCGATCCCTTCCCACCCACAATTAGAAAGTTTCAAAACTGGGAGAGAAAAAGGGGCTCTATAGAGATGCTATTATAGTCATCAATAAAGAGTCCCTCGCTCCTCTGGCGCAATCCAAAGGGGTGATAAGGTTTGGTTTCGAAACCATCACCCTTAAAGTGTATAAAAAAGATGAGGCAAATGCTCTTCCTCCAACGAAAGAGGTCAAAACTCCTACAAAAGACCCTAGTGCATCTATCACTTTTCCATCACTGGAAGGGGATGATACACCCAGGTCTTCCCCGACATTAGTTAAGGCCTCAGAAAACGTCGTCGGTCTTTCAGATATGGAGATCGAAGACTCAATAATTGGAGATCTTCTGAGCGAGGAAGTTCTACTGAACTCACCCTCAGAATTGGAGGACTTTAACATCACCGTGGTGGAGGCTAATCGGGAGAACTGTAGAAACGATGTTGCACGTTCTTCAGATTAACCTCCAACACTCCAAAAAGGCTTCGGCCTCGTTAGAAGAAGATATTGTTCTAATTCAAGAACCTTGGATCGTAAAATCCATAGTTCGAGGATTAAGAACTCCAAACCACTACTTGCTGTATGCAAAAGAAAAAGGTGAACCCAGATCTTGCATATTAGTTAAAAGTAGTCTAAACGTATTTTTACTACCTAATTTCAGCGATCGAGATATAACCAGCGAGAGACTATAAACAGCCAAAGGAACCCTCTGGCTGGCGTCAGCATATCTCGGCCATGAATACCTTGGCCCTCTTCCGGAACAAACACTAGAGAGAATAATCGAGAAAGCAAACATGCAGGAAATCAGGGTTATTATTGCTAGTGACGTCAACGCACACCATACGGTATGGGGAAGTACCGATATAAACGATAGAGGTGAGTCTCTTTTCGATTTATTTATTATAGTAGGGGAGCCCATGAAGGAAATTGGGGATTTACTCGAGCGCGTCAGATTAAGATAAGGGAGGTAGCTTACCTATTGATAAGCGTCTCCAGCGAATATGAGCTCTCAATATTGGGGGGTTTGATCTGGGGGGCCCGTCAGATTAGTAAAAAAAATCGATCGCCTGACTTACTCGAGCGCGTCAGATTAAGATAACATAGATAATTTAATAAAAAAGAAGTACACATTTCGCTAATCTGACAAATTGAACCTAACCCAAGGGTGTGGGAGGGTAACAAAGTTGCAGAAAAAAACTGATGTGTGGACTTACTCGAGCGCTATAAATTTTTTTTTTATTTTAAAGTACATGATATCAGAATAACAAAAAATATATAATCTGACCATTTCCTCAAGCCGAAGGTACTTAAAATCGCAATTTAAAACACAACTATTTTAAATAAAAAACAATCCTTACAAAATAACGGTAACAATTACACCTTATTATTATACATTTTTTTAAAGCCACCACTCTGTTCTATTAGCCAGTTTTTAAATCAAGTAAAATAAGTTAATAGTTTTCGAAAAAACTCATCTTAAATTCAAAATTTGGCCAAGCATTTTTTTTTTTAAAGTTTGAAAATCAATTTTTCAAAATTTTAATATTTCATAAAATTTTTTTAACTTATAATTCATTACTCTCATTACTTCTTAATCAAAAACTAAAAACAATAAGACTATAAGCCTTATAGTTTTCGAAAAAATTGAAAATTGCTAAAACTTTAACTGATATAACACTCTTCGAGAGTGCAGCTAGAGTACAACATGTATACCTCTCTTTTACTTTTCCCCTATTTCTGAATTTTTTTAAAGGAAGTGAATTTTTTTCTTATTTGTGTAATAACTAGTCTTTTCATGAATGAATTATTGTAAACCTCGGTTTTTATTTGCTGTTACAGATATGGAAACAACTGAAGATTTAGAAAATCCTGTAGAATTTCTTGATTTAGATTCTGACATTTCTTATAATAATACTGATTTTTGAAGTTATAATAATGTGCTATCTATTATTTTTAATGTAAATTTTGAAATAAATAATGCTTCTTATATTATTGTTAATTTTTCGTATCTATAATTAAAATTTAATATTGTAAAGAAAAAAAAAAAAAAAACATTTTTTTTTAAATTGTCAGATTAACAAAACCCCTTGTTTTAATCGTCAGATTTTTGGTCACTATACTTGGAACATCATGTGGAGCCATCAGTATGCTAATCTGACGCGCTCGAGTATGTCAAGATGGCGATTTTTTTTTACATTTTCAAAAATTCGTAGCAAGCTTGCGTCACTTCCAAATCGTCAGAATAAGAAATGGGAGTATCTGTAGGGCTCACTTAACACCCCCTCTGAAAATCTGACACGCTCGAGTAAATGCATTTTTTTAAATTTTTAAACCGTCCCGCATAGCCACACCCACCACGTAAATCGTCAGATTATTGTATATTATATTTCAGTGACATGTTGGCACATGAAAAATATCAATATCTGACGCGCTCGTGAATGTACATTTTACTGTTTTTTTATTACAATTTGAAAGGGGTGTAGACGCTCCCCCCACCGCTAAAAGTGAAAACGGTACTGACAATTATTTCTTCTCATCACCTTATCTACCAATTTCAATAATTCTCCACGACGCTCGAGTAAATCCCCAATTAGCATCATGGGCTCCCCTACTATTAAGTACCAAAGTTATAATAAGCAATGCAGGAAACGTATTAGACATGCAGGAAACGGTATTAGACATAACTCTTGTCACAGATAAAACTCACCACATTATTAACTTCCCATAGGGAGTTATTGTAATCGGTCCGATTTGTCAAATTGAAATTTTTGACAAATCTGGACGTTTTATGGTTCCTAGAATCTAAATTCGTCATTTGTAGAGAGATGTCTGTGTGTGTGTGTGTACGTACGTTCGTACGTATGTACGTTCGTACGTTCGAGACCCCTTTTTTTGTTAACGGTATCTCGAGAATGAATAAAGATATCAACACGAATTAAATTTTATTCAGTAGGTTATAACTTCATGCAATGCAGAAAGGACTTTTAAGAAACTTTGTCGAACGGTTTTTTCACAATAGCAGTTTTTAAAAAAAGTGAAAATTTTAGTTTGTCGCAAATATCTCAGGAACGAGTAATACTATTGACTTCAAATAAATTTTATTGTGTCAATTGCAATGTGATACAGATTTGATATAAATTTTGAAAATTTTCAACTTACCGTTATTTTTTAAAAATTGAAAAACTAAAAAAAAAATGTTTGGCGCGAAAATATACAATGAAGGAAAAATGATATTCCCTTCAAAACTATTTTCTATTATGTAAAACGATGTTCGTTACATCTGGTGAAAGTTTGAAAAAAATTCAATTGACAGTTTTTTTTACAAAAAATAATAAGTACAAAAAATTCTTTCAAAAGTTGGTAAAAAGTGTTTTTTGACTTGAATATCTCGAGAATCAGCACAGATATTGACTTCAAACTTATTTATGTTTATACAAAATACAATTATTAATAAATGCTACAATTTTGACAAATATCGAATTGACAGTCTTTTTACAAAAAATAAAAAACTTAATCAAAAATTTACCAAAAAATGTCAAAAGTAAGTTTCTTGACTTGAATATGTCCAAAATGGTTAATCATTTTAACTTCAAATATATTTCATTTTTTGCGTAATAGAATTTTGAACATATTATAATTTTTTGACAATTATCGAATTGGCAGTTTTTTTACGAAAAACTTAAAACCAAAACTGAAATTTACCGAAAAGTGTCAAAAATTGTTTTTCGACTTAAATATCATAACAACAAGCAATAATATTGACTTCAAATATATTTTATTTTTAACATAATGCATTTGTCAATACCTAAAAAATGATAAAATATTGACGAATATCAAATTGACTTTTTTTACAACAAATACAAAACTACAAAAAGTTAGGAAAAATAAGTAAATATTGTTTTTCCGCTTAAACATCTCTGACAATTTTTTTGTTAGTAAAATTGTTATCTATCAGCATCAAAAGTAAATCGATGAATATCAGAAACGCCAAGTTTTCAAATTATGCATAATGGGAAGTTATCAGTGTGGGTCGCCCCCAGCCTCTTTTTTCAAATTGGAAATCATCAAAAGATCACTCATTTTCGGATCACAGATACATCCAATTCGAAAAAAGAGGCTGGGTGCGACCCACACTGATAACTTCCCATTTTGTATTTATTGTACAAAACTGTCAATTTAATATTCTTCAATATTTTACCTGTTTTTAGGTATTAACAAATGCATTATGTTGAAAATAAAATACATTTGAAGTCAATTGCTTGTTGTGATGATATTTAAGTCGAAAAACGATTTTTGTCACTTTTCTGTAAATTTCGGTTTTAGTTTTTTATTTTTCGTAAAAAAACTGTCAATTCGACATTTGTCAAAACTGTAGCATATATTCATAATTGTATTTTGTATAAACTTAAATAAATATGAAGTCAATATCGGTGATCATTCTCGAGATAATCAAGTCAGATCACACTTTTTACCAACTTTTCATAGAATTTTTTGTACTTATTTATTTTTTGTAAAAAAAGTGTCAATTGAATTTTTTTGAAAATTTTACTAGATGTTAATGGCAATATTTTCTATAGTAAAAAATTATTTTGAAGATGATTTCATTTTTCCTTCATTTTATATTTGCACTCCAAAATTTTTTTTTTTAGTTTTTACTTTTTTAAAAAATAACGGTATGCTGAACTATTTCCAAATTTATACCAAACCTGTATTACATTGTTATCTATACAATAACATTTATTTGAAGTCAATAGCATCATCCGTTCTTGAGATATTTGCAACAAACTAAAATTTTCACTTTTTTTTAAACTGCTATGGTGAAAAAACCGCTCGACAAATTTTTATAAAAGTCCTTTCTGCATCTTTTGAAATTATAACCTATCAAACAAAATTTAATTCGATTCGATACCTTTATTCATTCTCGAGATATCGTTAACGAAAAAAGGGTCTCGAACGTACGAACGTACGAACGTACGAACGTACGTACACACACACACACAGACATCTCTCTACAAATGACGAATTTAGATTCTAGGAACCATAAAACGTCCAGATTTGTCAAAAATTTCAATTTGAGAAATCGGACCGATTACAATAACTCCCTATGGGAAGTTAATAAGTGACGAACCACAAAGCCAATCCTCTTTCCACAATCTTAGGAAACAGACTGGCTCACATACAGTTAATCACTTGAAAGGTTAATCAAACCAAAATTGTATAAAAAACCCTCCAACCCTGAGGAACTTGACACCTTAGTCCAAGACCTCACAAAAGCTCTAAACAAATCTCTGGAAACAGCTTGCCCTCTTTGTACAAATTAGACGTTAAAAGAAACCACATTGGTGGAACATAGGGCTTGATCCCATAAGAAAAGAATGTATGAAATTCTTTAATAAAGCTAAATCGACCAGAGATGCATCTGATTGGGATACATATAAAGAATCCCTTAAAATTTATAAAAAAGAACTTAGGAGGACCAAACGTATGTCTTGAAGAAACTTCTGTGAAAACGTAGATAGTAACTCCAATGCATCAAGGCTACAAAAAATGCCACCCATACAGACGTCAATATAATCTCTCCTCCTCAAGGGCTGATTACAAAGGAAAAACAGAATTGGGCTATAAACAGCTTTGAACCTTTTAAATCAGCGGGGACAGATGGAATAATTCCAGCAGAATTACAAAAAAAATTCGATAAACTAATTCCTATTCTAAGCAACATAATGAATAGTTGTATCGCTCTGGCTCATATTCCTCTGCCTTTGAGGGAAGTCAAAGTTGTCTTTATTCTCAAGGCTGGTAAACCTAGCCACTAAAGATTTCAGGCCTATAAGTCTATCATCATTCCTTCTTAAAACTTTTGAACGTCTGATTGATATACACCTAAGGGCTAACATTGATAAGTCATTACTAGCTAATGCTCAACATGCCTACAACAAAGGGAAATCTGTAGAGACTGCTCTACACACATTAGTTCGTAAAATCGAATACTCTCTTCATCACAAAGAGTACACCTTGGTTGTTTTCCTAGATATAGAAGGAGCGTTCAACAACATAAACACATCCGCAGTCACTTCTGCGCTGTCCTCAATGAGGATAGATAAATCGATCAGTGAGTTGATAAATAATATGCTGATAAGCAGAATTATCAACTCCAAACTGGGTGTATTTACTACCCGAAGAACCGTCAGTAGAGGCACACCGCAAGGTGGAGTCCTTTCTCCTCTACTCTGGAACTTAGTGGTTAATGAACTACTAAGTACATTAGAACGAGAGGGGAACAGAGTGATTGCCTATGCAGTTGATGTTGCCATAGCTGTATCAGAAAAACACCTCAATACGCTAAAGAAGCTAATTCAAAATGCTCACTATTTGGGCAGATCGTTGTGGTGTGATCCCGCTTAAATTCTCAGATAAAGCAAAATACCTTGGTGTTATTCTAGATGCAAAATTAAGCTGGAAACCTAATATACAAGAGAGAATAAACAAAGCTGTAGTAGCTCTGTTCTCCTGCAAAAAAGCCATAGGTACCAAGTGGGGACTACAAATCCACATAACAAACTGGCTGTACTTATCGGTCATCAGACCGATTCTAACTTATGGTGTAGCGGTATGGTGGACTGCATTAGAAAGAGCTACCAACCGCGATAATCTAAACAAAGTCCAAAGCTAGCCTAATTACAATTCGTTCAACCCCCACAGCTGCGCTGGAAGTTCTATTCAATCTCATACCGCTAGACATCTTCAGTAAACAAACAGCCGCTAACACAGCAATCCGGCTCAAAGCCTCCTCACAGTGGAATAATAATAATACTAACCACACAAAAATTCTGAACTCATTCAGATCACTATCCAGTAACGTCGATTACATCACAGCTCTTCTTCGTTTTGATAAAAACTTCAACGTGTCCATTCCCTCTAGATCCTCATTGGAGCAGAGCCTCCGTGGACTGGGGAAGCCATCGACTTCTACACCGATGGATCCAAAACAGATGAAAGAGTTGGTTGCGGCGTATACTCCGACAGACTAAACTTTCCTTTCGTTTACCCAAACACTGTAGTGTGTTCCAGGCAGAACTTCTTGATATTAAAGAAGTCCTATCTTGGCTGAAGGAAAATGTGATATCGTCAACTGATGTACGCATCTTCTCGGATAGTCAAGCTATAAAATCCTTAGAATCAGTCTCTAATAATTCAAAAGTAGCCTAAAATTGTAGATCATCTCTGGTGGAGATGTCTGATCAATTCAATATTCACCTAATCTGGGTGCCGGGTCATAGAGACATTCCAGGTAATTGCAAAGCAGACGGACTTGCAAAAAATGGAACTGTTAGATAACAAATCTAATATAGGTATACCATTAGCTACGTATAAACTCATGCTAAAGCAAGATACCATTGAGAAAGGACAAAAATTAAAAATAATAACCCAATTCCTTCCAAGGGAAGGAAGATATAATAAAGATTGAAAAAGAAAAGGTTTATTCTTTTAATAATGTGTTTATTACGAGATCATGATACAATCTGACGGTATTATGGATTTGCCAGGAGCACAACTAGTGTTCTTGCAGATTGCAAGTGCACATCTAGATAAAGAATTGGCTTAGACAATTCTCTAGAAAGAAATGTGATAGTTTGTTTGAAAATTAAAGTTAAATTTGTTTCTTTATTAAAGTCAAATTTGTTTCTTTAGAATTAAAGATGATTCTTTAGAAATTATAACTGAATGTTTGTTTTCAAAGAATTGTTGATGACAAAGTAGAACAAAGTACAAATAAAATTCCAATAAGTATTATTTTTACAGACAAACTAAAAAAACTTGTCATGACATTACTTTGAAATTGTATGTACTCGATCTTATCTCTGTTTTTATGTTATCTAACAGAAGATTTTTTAAAGATATATTGTTTACAAGGTTTTTTGTGAAATTGATGTGAACAATAGGAGCAATAACATTATTTGTGAATTTTTGCTCTGTGTTTGCAAATTTTTAGTTTTCTATTTTTAAATTACAGTTTACGAATTCAACTATAGCCGTGTTTTATTGGTAATTCAAAATACTAGCTAGTAAAATTTTACATGGAAAACAACAACACCTCAAAAGTGGACAAAAATAAGCTAGTGTTTATCCATAGTAATTTAGTGAAGATAGAGTTTCATCTAGTTAAATGTAGGGGCAGTCAAGAAGTGCAAAAAATATGCAAATGTTGGCAACATGAGGGTGTGTTCGGTAACAAATACACTTCTTTTACACTTCGCCTGCATTGAAGAGTGCAAGCGATCCACAAATTTCAAACCAAACATTTATTTGGGTTGAAATTATAAAAATGCAATTATTTCGTTAAAAAATTTATTAAAATCAATACTTTACAAAATTTTTAAAACTTTTAGGAACAATTCATAAGAGATAAAATATTTTTTTTAGGATTAGTGTATTTTACCATCACATATTGTGGAAAATTTATTGAAACATGCTTGTTCTCATTAAAAAGCTGACAAAGGTTGCTTATCCATAAATGCATGGTTGTGAAAGTCTGACGAATACATACCTTTTTTAAATGCACATGTTAAATGTTCGATTTTCTTAAAAGCAAAACTCAAATATTTGTTGAGCAAATGTGAAACTATAAAAAGTGACAAGCAAACATATTTTTTTTGACTTTAATATGATTGCAATTGATCGCATGTATACAATGCATGTATTTATAAAAACACCCAAAGTTGTATGTATATGGTATTGAGTAGAATAAAATGGTAATTTTGACTCTACAGGCAACTTGAAGTAACTTCTTATAATCTTTATTAATTATTTCCTTATAATTTCATGTTGAATTTTGTCTTTTAATATTTTATTTATTGAATAAAAAGAATAAAAGAATGTTTACTATCCAAATAAATGGTCTGTGTAATAAATTCTATAATAATTTAAGGAAAATAGTGAACTACGATTATTCATCTGGTCTTTAAAGTTGCCAGAAACTTAGTTCCATATTTTTCGTTCTTCCATATAAACCAATAGAATTGAACAGGGAGTTGATAAAATGGTGAACTTTGATCTGTGGGTGATAAATATAACAAGAAAATCAATATATTTTCAAAGTTTTACTACAAATATAAGTAAAAAACATTCGAAACCAACTTGGTGTGCATTTCCATGCAAACTTCAACTCAACAACAGTTTTCATGCATTTTCCAACTCGACCCAATAATTTACACAATTGTACATTCTTCGAACGCGCCCCATGTAGAACAGCTGTTGTTTATTTTGATTTAAAACTCAAATTGGATTTTTAACTAAAATGTAAAGATGTTAGCCAGAAATTTCTTTAACAAGTGAGTTTGTTTATTTACAACTTTTGTTTGCAATATGCATTAAATTTTTTTCTATTTTCAAGTGCACATTTGCCTTTTATATTTTGTGTGTTTCAGAAGATTTTGAAATTTTGACATCATTGATTTGACAAATAATGTAGGGACACCAACTTTAAGAAGAAAAATTAAAAGTGAATATAAAAGAAAATATAGCGTTTTATTGGTACTCGAATACTATGTTAGGGATAGATTACCAATAAAACGCGGCTTATGTTATTATTTTTAATAAACAATTTTTCCGAATTACAATTTTGAGTTATTTCATTAAAAATTATATTTTTAGTAATGATTAGCCCTTCTGTAATTTCTTCTATAACACTCATTTTATTAGTTTTTAGATTACAAATATTACTTTCTTTAAAAGCGTTTCTAATGCATTCGTTCTTGTGTTCACGTAATTTTTTTACATGTTGGTTATTAGCTTCGTATACTTTATTTCCCTGTAATATTACTTCTTCTATTGGGTGGTCTAGTTCCTGAAATTGATCATTTTAGCCAATATTATTTTCTGATATACTACTTTCAAACTTATTTACGATATTTAAATTGTTTCCTAGTTTTATTAAAATATTCTTATATTCTGTTAGATCACAAATATTAAGTATCTTAGTGTAGTCCTTGACAACATTTACACTTTGTTGTTTTAAGATGGTGAACCCATACTCCGTGTTGATTGGTGTGATGGTTATTTTCTGTGCTTGTGTTTTTTGAGTCAAAAAGACCAGAAAAATTTTCCACAAACTCCACATTCTGCAATGTAACTTAATTATTTTGGTAAGCATTTTTTCGCTTCATTTGAATTCGTGAATATTTTGTATTTCTTTTATTACTAGTATCAATGACGTGATTATCTTTTACTGTAAACTGATTTAGTTTCTTATATTTAGGTTTAATTTTGGCAATTTCCCTATTTATAACTATGTTATTGATTAATTTATAATTTCTATCCTTTGATTGATTAACTTTTGTAATACGATTGATTTTTTCTTGCTTAAATTTTTCGAATAAAATTTCAATATTCCTATGGTCATAATTTTTGATTATAAAATCAATAGGTCTTAGCTTTGTTGTTGTATGAATCGTATTATTGTGAATTGTTATGACGTCATGTATTTTATCATCTAAACTCTGAGCTTTGTTAATTTTATCTTTTTCCATTATTCTCAGGTGTTCATTCAAAGTACCGTGCATTCTTTCAATATCTGCATTTCCGGTTTTATGATGAGCAGTTGTCCTATGAATAACGATGTTATTTTCTTTTAAGAATAGTTCTACCGCACTATGCAACATACATCTTTCGTTGTCAAATATTATTTTACTCATTTTCCATAATTATCTAATTCTTTGTTTTATAGAATCTGGATATGGATATCTACATGTTCTATCATTTATCTTGTGTATAGTTGCGTATTTTGAGAAACTTGTCTATTATTGTGAGGTACATTATATTTCTGCATGGAAACCATATATCCATGTGAACAATTTCGTTAAATTTAGAAGCAGTTTCACTGATATCGAAAGGAATTTTAACTGGATGCCTGTCATATTTAGCAAGCTGACAGTTTTCGCAATTATTTATAAATTTTGTAACAAGTTTAAAGAGATTTGGATAGAAGTATTGCTGTTTCAATTCAAGAAATACTTCATTAATACCGCGATTATTTTTATTAAGATGTTCAGTTTTAAATAAAAACTAAATATTCGGAAAATATCGTTCGCGAACCGATTAATATGGATACTTCTCACATTTTTCCGATCTTCTCACGATCCGAAAAAAATAAAATTCTCATACTGATACTATTCTCGGGATCCGAAAATTTCAGATCTATCTCGGGACGAATTAAATTATTTTCTTTCTCTTTTTTTTCATTGGTGAAAGATCGAAAACATTTTTTTTTTCCGATTTTGTTCACTCACGAATAGAAATTGAAAAGATCCGAAAGGAGCCAAAAAGATCTGAAAAGGATCAGAAAAAATATTTCGTGAAGTTTGGTTGATTTTTACGCTGTTGTTTTTAATTATGTATTAATAGCTGTTATAAGAAAATGTTCATTATGGGACGAAAAAAAGAATGCGAATTAAAAAAGGAGGTATATTTCTTATTAACAAGAAACAAATAGGTGAAGTCTTTTGAGGTGTCAAAGAAAAGTGACTTTGAAAATAAAAAAATATTTTAAGAAAGTGCATGGTGTTGGTGACAGTATTGATAATTATTTAAAGGAGAAACCGCCGCCGCCGCGCCGCCGACACCATTGGAAAGTAGAAGTGTGGCCAGACAATTCCCTCCGATTGCATTTATTCAAAATACCCTTTTTTCATCCGCAATAAAATTTATTGACTGTACGCCAAAAGTAATAATTGGGAATTTAACAGTGCATTAAAATACATACACTTTTCCTAGAACTATTTTATTTTTTATGAGCCGACGACACCGACCGACGACGTCGACCAACGTCACCGCGACTGCAGCCAACCCGCTTTGACCTGCGTCGTATTAGGTAAATATGTTTTGTCACAATAAGATACATCGATCATTTTTATTCCGAAAGAAAGCAAGTTCTTAACATTTTTTATTAAATTTCATTGCCAGCAAAAATATTTCGGGATTTAAAAAAGAAATAAATAAATAATGTGAGGAGTTTTTATATTTCTAATTATAATATTTAAATACATTTCTATTTACAATAAAAATAACATTGAAAAAGTGAATATATTATTTTTTATCTGCGATCGATTCGTGAATGAATCTTTTTTTGGATCTTCTGTGATAAATTCGTGAACGAATAAAATTTTTCAGTTCTCAACAAAATTTAATTCGTTCGAGAACATACATTTTATTTTTAAAAATCCGAAAAATAAAATTCGCGATCGAATAAAAAATTAAATTCCCGATTTGTTTTTTCGATCGCGATCGAATTAAATTTTATCGTTCTCCGAACCCTTTTAAATTAAAAGTTTCAATAATATCTAGTATTTTATTTTTATCTGAAATATCAATTAATCTAGTATTAGATTTAATTACTGTTAAAGTAGCATTTTGAAAAAATTGGATGTAATTATCTTGAAATTTAAGAAAAATTTCATCTTCTTCACAGTAAATACATACATTTTATTCCTTTATCTACTATGACCCGCTTCATTATTTGATTTCTTATATGATTTTGACATTTTTTCTTTATAATTTTTGATACTACTTTCTCTTTTTTACCAGACTTGATATTTATAGAGGTTTATACATTTTTCGGTAAGGTATACCTATGTAATTAATAGAATCTTCAATTCCGCTATGAATTCTTTCATCGGTAGACATGACTTCAACGTCTATGCTAGTAACGGGTGATTTTTTAAGAGGTTTAGAACTAAAAAAAAAAAAAAACACAAAAAATTCGAAAAAATGAATGAAATATTTATTTGAATCGATAGTTTGAACCTTGCAATTTAATGTTTAAGGATAATTTCATGCAAATGTTGACCGCGGCTGCGTCTCAGGTAGCCCATCCGCTGAGTCCAATTTTGGCATACTCTTTCACACATATCGACCGGTATCTCACGAATGAATGCATGGATGTTGGCTTCCAGTGCGTCAATCGAAGCGGGCTTGTCCCTATAGACATTAGCCTTGACATACCCCCACAAAAAATAGTCTAATGGTGTCAAATCGCACGATCTAGGCGGCCAATTGACCGGCCCGAAACGTGAAATTAACTGTTCACCAAACTCGCCTCGCAATTGCGCCATTGTTTCGCGTGCTGTGTGGCATGTGGCACCGTCTTGTTGAAACCACATATCATGCAAGTCAAGAACTTCCATTTCGGGCAAGAAAAAAGTTTGTTATCATCGCTCGGTAGCGTTCACCATTGACAGTAACGCTGCGATTCGCATCATCTTTGAAGAAATATGGCCCAATAATGCCGCCGGCCCATAAACCGCACCAAACACTGGCTTTTTCGGGATGCATTGGTAGCTGTTGCAATGCTTCTGGCTGATCTTCACTCCAAATGCGGCAATTTTGCTTATTTACGTACCCATTCAACCAAAAATGAGCCTTATCGCTGAACACAATTTTTCGATAAAAAAGCGGATCCTCGGCCAGCTTTCCAAGAGCCCATTCACCAAAAATTCGGCGTTGTGGTAGGTCGGCTGGCCTTAGTTCTTGCACCAGCTGTATCTTAAAAGGCTTTACGCCCAAATCCTTCCGCAAAATTTTCCACATAGTGCTGTAACAAAGGCCTAACTGCTGGGAACGGCGCCGAATCGACATTTCGCGGTCTTCTGTCACACTAGCTGATACGGCCGCAATATTTTCTTCACTACGCACAGTACGTAAACGTGTTGGTGGTTTAATGTCCAACAAAGTAAATTTGGTGCGAAATTTGGTCACAATCTTCGGAATAGACTGCTCAGAAGGTCGAGAATGCCGACCATAAAATGGAAGCAGCGCGCGATGAACATTTCGAACCGAGCACGAATTTTGATAGTAAAATTCAATAATTTGCAAGCGTTGTTCATTTGTAAGACGATCCATGGTTAAATTGCAAACCAAACTGAAGCTGTTTGACAGTGACACAAGGTACTAAACACACGTCAGCTGTCAAAACCAGTGTTGCCAAAACCAAACCAGCTAACAAATCACCCGTTATTATCGACGTCGTTATAAAAGATTTCATTAAGACTTTTATTATCCTTTTGCCTACTAAGTCCATCCGCTACGATGTTTTCTATACCTTTTAAATAATTAATTTCGAAATCATATTCGTTTAACACAATCTTCAATCTCTGAAGCTTCATATCTAGTTCTTTCAGATTGTGAAGCCATATGAGTGGTTTATGGTCAGTACGTATTACAAATTTTCTACCGTAAAGATAAGTACGAAAGTACTTAACAGACCAAACTATCGCCAAAAGTTCTTGTTCGATAGTAGCGTATTTCTGTTCATGGTTGTTGAGTGTGCGGGGTGCATCGCACACTGGATGACCATTTTAGCTTAAGACTGCTCCGATTGCAAATTTTGATGCATCGATTGCAAGCACGAATGGCTTCGCAAAATCGGGTGATTTTAAAATGGGATCACTTATTAGCAAGTGTTTAAGTTTTTTAAAGGCTTCAATATATTCCTTATTTTTTAAATTGATTTTCGTATTTGTTTTTTCAAATACTTAACCATAGGATAGACTATTTTGCGTAGTCTTTTAAGAATTTCTTATATTAACCCCTGATACCTAGGAATTGTTTTATCTCTTTGGTGTTAGTGGGGATTTTCATTTCACTTAAAGTTTTAATTTTGTCGCTGTCTGGCTTTGTCTCATTATTTGTTATAATGCGCCCTAAAAATTTTGTTGACAGGTCAGCAAAACAACATTTTTCAGTTTGAATTTTTAAATTAGACTCCCATAATTTATTCAACACTTTTTTAATAGAGAGTAAATGATCTTCGAAGCTAGTCGAAAATATTAATAAATGTCGTGCAAATAAACGAAGCATATTTTATTAATGAATTCCTTGAGAACTTCATTAACTAGCCGCTGCGCTGGCTGGAATTTAGCTGAGTAGAATGTGCAGCGCGGCGGTTGAGCATGGGAATTTGTTGTATGGCTTTTTTAATGGGTTTTGTTTTGAATAGTTTTTAATGGGTTTTAAATTGGTGCGGTATTGTGTTTGATGTATTGTTTGGCGCACGCCGCACAGTGGGGCAATCAGGGAAAAAATTACAAATTTTGTAATTCGTTTTTTGCGGTTTTTGATATGCAATTGTTTTAATAAAAAGTCAAGGAAAACAGTTCTAATTCAGTTTTTTCATTTAATATTTGTTTATGGCTCTAAACGACCTTGAAAGTTCGACAAATTTATATTATCAAAAAATTATGCACATTTTGGCTTGCTGTGACCTTATTTGTAAAGATACAATTATGAAACTTTACAGGTTTGTAGTTCAAATAACAAAGAAAAATAAAAAAAAATTAAAATAGACACATTTTTTTAAAATATGACCTTGAACAAAATTATAAAGTGAGTGAAGAAAAGTAACTAGATAATGCAAGTTTTGCTAAGCCTACAAAAAAAGCTCCGCTGAGCTCCGGTCTAAAATTGTCATTTTATGAAAGCTTATACTATTGTCTAACATGTCTATAAATTTCATTGACAACTGTAGACAACCGCCGAACAAAGTCTTAAAAATAAGAGTTCGACAGCGACTTTTCAAAAGGCTATAAAATCATTTTTTACCTTTTTTAAACTAAGTATGAAGTTTGCTCTCCACATTCTTATGCGCAATTAAGGTAATTGAAGTGAGTTTACTATTTTTCTTTGTCATGATTAAGAATTAATTTATAATTTATTGATTTATTTTTTCATATATGGAATAACGATTTAGTTAAATTGAATTACTAAAATTAATTTAAATTGACCTAAATTAATTTAAAAGTAAATTAAAACTTAATTTTAAAGAAGTAATTAATATGTATGTACTTAAATTGTGTGTAATATTATAGAATAAATTAATATGCATATGCAGGCAATAGTCGTCAAAATAAAATGAAAACGAGTTGTTCCATTTTTTGTAGGTTTTTCCCCCATTTATATTTCGAAAAGAAGTAACTTTGATTGTATAAACAGTTTCTATAAGTAGATTGCAAAATGTTCATCAGTTGTTGCTTATACTCCTCCACATACTTGAAAACTTCAAAAAATTTTTTAAAACTTCTAATTTTATCGAACTAAAGAAATATTCATATGAGAACTGAGAACTACCAACGACCGATGAATGACGAACATTCGTCCATTTTGACATTTCGTTTACATGTGCTTTTTTATTTGTCGCGAATGTCGTTTACTTAGTCTAAGAAAATGCTTTTAGAATGATTTTTAGGTTAGTCACGTGCTAACAATTCATTCGTTGAAGTGTGGATGGTATGTTACGACCAAATTCTCCCAAATTTCTCTTATTTCAGCAATTACAACCCAAATTTTAATATATTAACATTAAATAAACTAGATTTCTACCTTTTTGTTAAGTTTTTGTGAATAATTTAGGCTTATATACAATGTATGTAAGTTTTAAATCCTTAAATTGATAGAGAAAATTTCTCTTGAAGCTGAAAATCATTCCTGAAAATTTCAACAAAATCGGTTCAATGGTTTAGATTTTATGGAGTTTTTTCCGGAGAAATTTTCCCTATTAATTTCCACCCACTGACACGCCTACTTATTGTTCGTTTCAATAAAAACTAAATCTTTAAACTGATTTCAATGAAATTTTCAGGGTTGATAGTCAATGAAAACAAAATTATACTATTACCTTCCGCCCACTGCCACGCCCAGTTTGTTCTCCTTTTAATATAAACCTTTTTTAATATTATTTTTTGCATCGATGTGCTCTTAGTTCGATGAAATTTGAACTACTTGTACGATTTTTATGAAATTTTCAGTATAAGGAAAAATCAGTGGATATTTAAATCCACCTATAAAAAACATTTATCTAACCAAGGTTACTGTTTTTAGAAATAAATCGGGGAAAAACGGCATTAAAAATGAAACCATACTTTTTCATTCAATTTTAACAATTATTACCGACATATTTTTATAATTTTATTCTATAATAATGTTTACTATTTAAGTACATATATTTTCAATTATTTCTTTAAAATTTTAATTTTAATCAATTTATTTTAATTTCACTTAGTTTTCGTTCACTTAGTTTTAATTCAATTTAACATATTAATTCAATTTTACTTAATTGTAAATCCATTGATGAAAAAATAAATAAGTAAATAATAAATTAATTAAATTAATTCATTATTAATAATGACAAAGAAAAAATGAGAATCAGCTTCAACTACCTCAATTGTGCACCAGAGCAAAACTTCGTACTCTCTTGCAAACAAAGTTTCAAAAAATGAGAGTTTCTTGAAAACTTAATTATTTAAGAAAGAAAATTAAAATAAACAATTAATAGGTTTCACTATTAATCACATCTTTGCTTAAGTGTTTTTATACTTTGAATCCCAATATTATATCAATTATTCAAAATAACCCACAAAATTGCACAAAACCCTGAAAACCGTATATTTTTAATGTTTTTGTACCGATTTTTTTTTAATTTTTTTTAATAATTTTTTTTTTAATAATTTTCATAAACTGACTTCAGATTTGAATTTATTCCTCTCATCATAATATATATGAAAACATGTGCTTTTTAAAAAAATCCTTCCTATTTTTTACTATATTCTGCATTTTTAGAAAATACGTTTTTCACACATTTTTAGCTTCAAATTGCTCTAAAGATCGAATACGGACGACTTCGGATGAGATTTTTTTGAGAATTGTTGCTGAGATTCAACACTATCTTATGATATACACTGCCATTCACTAGGATGAGGCCACATATTTTTTAATCGATTTTCGTTCTTTATACCTGCTGGAAATTTCGTACCCATAAAAATTTACTACATTTGAGTAGGTAGATATTTTCTTTAAAAAAAATAATAAAATAAAGGGGTTGGAATTTCCCTACATTAATTAAGGAGCTACTTAAAAACAGTATGAAAAAGTGCGTCACTTGGATGAGGCCACATGAAAAATCTTATAAAATATCAAAAAAATGAAAGAAATGTTAACAGTTTTTGGTTTTCAAACATTTATTTATTAAGTTTTTCTCAATTAATAATGAGTATGCCCCCCTTTTTAGGATATGACCTCTATTAGACGGTTGGGAATGGAATCATAAAGTTTTTTTAAATAGTCAAGTGAAATCTCGTCCCAGGCATCACGGATAGCTTCAATTAAGGAGTCCTTGTCTTCAAATTGTCTACCGCCTTCATAAACTTTTCGAGATAGCCATGCCCATACGTTTTCGATTATGTTCAAGTCCGGTGAATAGGGTGGCCATGGCAAAAGCTCTACGTTTTGTGATAAAATCGAGCTTTTTACAACCCTGGAAGTGTGGATGGGGGCATTGTCTTGTTGGAAAATCCAAGGCTGAGGTCCAAAAATATTTTTCATCTTCGGAAATGACCGTTCCAACAAGCATTTGTAGCTGTTTCCGTTCATTGTTGTAGAAAGAAACTCCAATTCGATTTTGCCATAGTAGGTGATAGCTCCCCACACCATAACACCTGATGTACGGCTGTGATGTCTTCCCAAAATTAGTTCCTCTTTTCTTAAATCATGGAAATAAAAGTTGTAACCATCGGGGTGTCAAGGTTAAACTTTTTTTCATCCGGAAAGACAACGCGTTTCCATTGACTGCTCCAAGAGACATGTTCTGTTGCAAAGTTTATTTGCAGCTCCTTATGTACTTGCTTTAGAACAGGTTTCTTTTTGAGTTTTCTTCTCTGGATAGTACCATCTTTTCTTATTATCCTTCGGACTGTCGAAATACTGGCTGATACTCCGCTTTTGGACCTTATTTTAGTAGCTGTTTGAGTAGAATTTGAAACAATGCGTAAAATTAACAGCTTTTCTCGGGATGTTGTTGCATGGGCTGTGCGTCCTTTTTGGTTTTTTCCATAGTTTTGAGGATCAGCAAGATAGTTGTTTACAACTGTCTTACTTCTGTTCGGTTTCCTTACTATTTCTCGGCTTGAGAGTCCCATTTCCTTGAAAGCATCGATTTGTCCTATTTCTGCCACTGTCAACGTCTTTCCGGAACCCATTTTGTAATTTGTAAATTTAATAAAAAGAGTTATTTGTATTACTTTCTTAAATATTGCAACCAAAATTTTGAAAAAATTGCTGATGAAGTATAAAAAAATCCTTGGACACGTATCTGTTATTTTTCGATAAAGTACCCATACAATTTACTACATTTGAGTAGGTAGATATTTTCTTTAAAAAAAGTAATAAAATTAAGGGGTTAAATAGAAAAAACTGTTTTAATTTCCCTACATTAATTAAAGAGCTACTTAAAAACAGTATGAAAAAGTGCGTCACTTGGATGAGGCCACATGAAAAATCTTATAAAATATAAAAAAAAATGAAATAAATGTTTACAGTTTTTGGTTTTCAAACATTTATTTATTAAGTTTTTCTCCATTAATAATGAGTATTCCCCCCTTTTTAGGATATGACCTCTATTAGACGGTTTGGAATGGAATCATAAAGTTTTTTTAAATAGTCAAGTGAAATTTCGTCCCAGGCATCACGGATAGCTTCAATTAAGGAGTCCTTGTCTTCAAATTGTCTACCGCCTTCATAAACTTTTCGAGATAGCCATGCCCATACGTTTTCGATTATGTTCAAGTCCGGTGAATAGGGTGGCCATGGCAAAAGCTCTACGTTTTCTGATAAAATCCAGCTTTTGACAACCCTGGAAGTGTGGATGGGGGCATTGTCTTGTTGGAAAATTCAAGGCAGAGGTCCAAAAATATTTTTCATCTTCGGAAATGACCGTTCCAACAAGCATTTGTAGCTGTTTCCGTTCATTGTTGTAGAAAGAAACTCCAATTCGATTTTGCCATAGTAGTTGATAGCTCCCCACACCATAACACCTGATGTACGGCTGTGATGTCTTCCCAAAATTAGTTCCTCTTTTCTTAAATCATAGAAATAAAATTTGCAACCATCGCATCGGGGCCGGCAAGGTTAAACTTTTTTTCATCCGAAAGGCAACGCGTTTCCATTGACTGCTCCAAGAGACAAGTTCTGTTGCAAAGTTCATTCGCAGCTCCTTGTGTACTTGCTTTAGAACAGGTTTCTTTTTGAGTTTTCTTCTCTGGATAGTACCATCTTTTCTTATTATCCTTCAGACTGTCGAAATACTGACTGATACTCCGCTTTTGGACCTTATTTTAGTAGCTGATTGAGTAGAATTTGAAGCAATACGTAAAATTAACCGCTTTTCTCGGGATGTTGTTGCTTGGGCTGTGCGTTCTTTTTGGTTTTTTCCATAGTTTTGAGTATCAGCAAGATAGTTGTTTACAACTGTCTTAGTTCTGTTCAGCTTCCTTGCTAATTCTCGGCTTGAGAGTCCCATTTCCTTGAAAGCATCGATTTGTCCTCTTTCTGCCACTGTCAACGTCTTTCCGGAACCCATTTGTAATTGAAATTTAATAAAAAGAGTTATTTGTAAAACGTTCTTAAATATTGCAACCAAAATTTTGAAAAAAATTGCTGATGTGAACTTCTATAACGAAATATTCGCAATGGCCTCATCCTAGTGACGCACTTTTTATATCCTTTTTAGGTAGCTCATTCATTAATGTAGGGAAATTCCAACGGTCTTTTCTAATTAACCCTATAATTGTATCACTTTGTTTTAAGAAAATATGTACCTACTCTCATGTAGTAAAATTTTCCGGGTTAAACAAATTCCAACAGGTATACAGACCAAAAATCGGTTGAAAAATATGTGGCGTCATCCTAGTGATTGGCAGTGTATGTCCGCCCACAGAGGCAAACGGAGGAAATAGTTAAAACATTTTTTGAATTTTTAATTCCGGGAAATTATTAGTTTTCTTAAAATAAAAAATCAAAGCAATCTTTTTTCCAGCTAAACTTGCATCTCATATCGTTTATCAGTTTATTTTTAATATATTTCCAAAAAAAAAAATTTAAGTCAAAACTAATATGATTTTAGACCGTTTAAGAAATCTCATATTTACATCAGTTTTCACTATTTTTCAACTTTGAATACAAATTTCCACGCCTAGAATTTTTTTTTGAAAAAAATGGTTTCATATCCTGCTTCTACAACATATTTACTATAAGAAACGATTTCAACATTTTAAAAAATCCAACCTTCATACCAATTAGTTTTTTCCACTTTTTCCCCACTGTGCGCCGCCTTATGCGATAGTGATGATCATGAAGGGTTGGTTTATGATGTTGAGGATCGTAAATGTTTAATTGGATTTGAATAGAAGGGGTGTGTTGGGGTAGTTTGTGTGTCGGTGGTGATGATGGAAATGTAATAATTAATAAAAATGTGTGTTTGGAGTTTGGGGCAGTGTGAGGGATGAGGGATTTACTGTGGTATGGAGGGAGTTTAAAGATGATGTGTGTGAAGTAGTTTTGGATATTTAGAGAATGTGCGGTGGATGGATCGTGATGACCGTGGTGGGTGTGGGTAATGTGTTTGGTGGTAGTTGCTACCGGTCGGTCTCACAATACTTAAAGAAATTTTTTTCCATATAAAAAAGTTGAATTTAAAGCAGTAGTATTCGTATTCTGAAAGTACAAGGGCAGAAATGGACTTCTTAAAAAAACTGAAAACCATCACGAAAAAGAAGCCTCTAGTATCCCTGAGGACACTCAGTGAAGAGAAGATGACAATTGTAAAGGCTTCGAAGAGAACCACACCAAATTTGGAGACAAGGTCATGGTGGAATTGGAAAACGTTAAATGTTTTCTACCCAATAAATTCTCCGATTTGACGGAGGAAGATATGGCCCAGCTTAAAGGTTGCAGAGTGAAAGTCATGCAACCACCACCTGAGCCATTTGGGGCATATAATATAACGTTTTCTGAGCCATCCAAGCGGGGTAGGAATGAGGACGAAGAGAAGTACCCGAACAACATTCATACGGGAGAAAGCGGATGAGGATTGAAAATTTAAAAAATGTTAAATCTGAAAAAATAAAATAAAATATAATTAAAAATATAATATAATTAAAAAAACTTGTTTTCTATTTCACTTATATCATTTTCTAAAATCTCCGTTGGTGCTTTTCTTTTCTTTTGCTTAGAAGGAGAATTCTTGAAAAGGTTTGGGTTTTTTTAATGAATGATTAAAACGCTGCAGTATTTTACTTTTTAATATAGTTTATTCATTTAAAATTGTTTTATAAAAATAAAAAAAAAAGAGCCTGGGTGCGATCCACACTGATAACTTCCCATTATGCATAATTTGAAAACTTAGCGTTCCTGATAATAATTGATTCACTTTTGATGTTAGTTAATAACAATTTTATTAACACATAAAATCTCAGATATATTGAATCTGAAAACAATATTTACTAATTTTCTTAGAAATATTTGTAGTTTTGTATTTATTGTGAGAATTTCAATTTGACATTCGTCAATATTTTACCACTTTTTAGGTATTGACAAATGCATCACGAGTAGGTTGAAAATAAAATACATTTGAAGTGAATATCATTGTTTGTAGTGATGACATTTAAGCCGAAAAACAATTTATGACATTTTTCTGTAAATCTCAGTTTTAATTTTATATTTTAGTAAAAAAAACTGTCATTTCGAAATTTGTCAAAAATGTATCATAAGTTGACAATTCTATTATGCAAAAATTAAATAAAATCCGAAGTTAAAATGATTTACCACTTTGGACATATTAAAGTCAATTAACTAATTTTGACATTTTTCTGCAAATTTTTGTTAAAGTTTTTTATTTTTTGTGAAAAAAATAATATCGTTGCCCATTCTCGTGATATTCAAGTCAAAAAACATTTTTTACCAAATTTTGGTAGAATTTTTTGTACTTTTTTATTTTTTGTAAAAAAACTGTCAATTCAATTTTTTCAAAAATGTTACCAGATGTCAAAGACTACATTTCACATAATAAAAAAATGTTTTGAAGATGATATCATTTTTCCTTCATTGCATATTTGCACGCCAAAAAATTTTTTTTTAGTTTTTACTTTTTTTAAAAATAACGGTATGTTAAATTATTTTCAAATTTACACCAAACCTGTGTAACATTGCAATCTACCCAATAAAATTTATTTGAAGTCAATAGCATTATTCGTTTCTGAGATATTTGCGACAAACTAAAATTTTCACTTTTTTTAAAAACCGCTATAGTGGAAAAACCGTTAGACAAATTTTTATAAAAGTCCTTTCAGCTTCTTTTGAAGTTATAACCTATCGAACAAAATTTAATTGGAATCGATATGTCTACTGGTTCTTGAGATATCGTTAACGAAAAAGGGTATCTCGAACGTACGAACGTACATACGTACGAACGTACGAACGTACATACGTACGAACGTACGAACGTACATACGTACGAACGTACGAACGTACATACGTACGAACGTACGAACGTACGTACACACACACACAGACATCTCTCTACAAATGACGAATTTAGATTCTGGGAACCATAAAACCATAACTAATTGTCTTCATCTCGTTATTAACATAAACAGTGTGGTTACACTTTTTCCTTGTTAATTTGAAAACCATAAACAGTTAGTAAAAAAAAATCGTTTATATAACAGACTCCCATAGAAATTAAACTAATTTTGTAAGACTATGACTTTTAGGCTATTTTCACACATTCGGCTTGTTTTCGGGTCGATCCTGATAAGTGTAAATCGATGAAAACGGCAAGAAAAAAAACCCGAATACTGTCCGAACCGAATGAAACGTGATATCATGTGTGAAACTAGCCTTCGAAATTTACAAAAGATATTGTCTTGTTTATTAGTATTATTTTTGATTAAAAGGTATCCAAGAGTTGTGATCGGATGGAAAACCGAGCCATTTTACAAATATTTTATTCTTTTTCGTTTGAAGCACTTTTTCAATCAGATATGTATCGGGAAACTTTGTTTTTTGTAACTCTTCATAGAATTGGCCCTTTATTGAATGCTCTTGATAGTTTTCTAACAAAAACGTAAGAGGATTTGTGCGCTGTACTTTGATTATCTTAAAGATTTCAGTAGTCCAATTTGGAGTGTACCCTTTATCAAAAACATGTTTGTATTTACTAATTCTTACAAAGTCTCCTAACTTGAATTTAGGAGTAATATGAATTTTGATGTAATTATATATTTTGGAGAGAATTGTTTTTCATTTGAGGCATTTACTTGAGATGGTTTCATTTTTTATTTTATGGGCTTGGACTTTATTTAAATCCACAGTCAAAAAACTCCTAAGTTCGCTACCCAATCGTGCATTAAATGAAATAGATTTGAGAAATTTTTCAAAGAATGTAATTCCGAATTTTCGAGGAGTTTTCATGCGTGATAATTTACCAAAAACTAAACCGATGAGAAATGAATCTGGGATTGTAAATCTTGATTCCTCAATTGGTCCTGGAACGCACTGGGTAGCGTATTATAAAGAAGGCAATAAAATTGAATATTTTGATAGCTTTGGAAATTTTTAACTATTTGGGCGACAAAATTAACTATAATCAACAATAATGTTGATTTTTATATGATTGTTTATTTTCAAATAAATAAAGAGTTTTCTTAAAAAATGGTTTCATTGTATTTTTTATAAGCATGGCGTTGACACTTTCGCTAAGCGGAAGAACTTCCCATCTATTAGCTGAATATTTTCCACCTTTGAACCTGGATAAGGACTATGTTTGCGGATTGATTGATTTTCAAACGTACAACTCTATTCCTAATGTAGATGAACGTAACAATTTGAACCATGTAGGGGAATATGAAATTGAAATCCCAACTGGGTCTTATGAAATTAATAACATTGCAAAATTTATTTCCGAAGAATTATTATCGCGAAATTCTACAGCTATTGTTCAAATAGAGGCAGACTAACATTAAAACTCGTGGATCAAGACGGTGACTTGATAAATTTCAGAGGAGAAAGAATAACTGTGCGACTGCATTTAACTCCAAGATCACAATAATGTTAATCTATAATAGTATGTAATTATAAAATAGATACGAAAAGTAACCATCCATTTAGTTCTATTAGAACAGCAACACCGTCAAGACCAAAACTATCATCTGAAAATAAGACCTACCTTCTTACATTAGGATTTAAACTAAAGTAAAACAATATGAACGAAATATTAAACATTACCCATGGACTTAACTTTGATAATAGCATATCTAAGTTTGAGTACCATAGTTACCCGCCATTTCTTGAGTTATTCAATCCAAGTGATGAAATACGTATCCCTATACAACAACAACAGGATTTGTGCATTTTACCCAGTGAAAGCTACATTTATATAGAAGGAGGTCTAACAACATCAGATGGAAAGCCTTCTTCTACGGGAAAATTATCTAATAATGCTATGGCATTTCTTTTTGAAGAAATACATTATGAACTCGACGGAGTGGACATTGAGAACAATAAAAATGTTGGCATCACAACATCAATGAAAAATTATATATCATTGAATGAGAATGAAAGTAAAAGCTTAGAAAATGCTTCATGGACTGGAAACTCCAGCATTACACCTGTATCGGGTACTTTTAATTTTTGTGTACCACTAAAAAATCTGTTGGGATTAGCTGAAGACTATAAAAGAATTATAGTAAACGCAAGACATGAATTGGTTCTAATTCGTACTCGAAGGAAATAAAACTATCAATTTTCAAATTGCAGTGGAGAGTTCCGCATATTACCTTATCCGATTCAAACAAGATTACATTATTGAAACAAATACAATTAAATTCAATTCAAATTCATTTTCGAACTTGGGAAATGTACCTACGAATATCCAACACTGCCAACTAACACTGATCATGTATGGACAGTTAAGACTTCAACTCAACTTGAGAAACCGAGATATGTTATTATTGCTCTACAAACGAATAGAAAAAATCAAAAGGATAAGGATGTAAGCAAATTTGACCACTGTGAAGTGAGCAATGTAAAGGTGCATTTAAACTCTGAATCGTACCCTCGTGAAGATTTAAATCTTAAATATAAACTAGACCAGTATGCCATTCTCTATGAAATGTACAGTAAATTTCAATACTCATACTATCAAAAACACTCTCAACCACTTTTATCAAGACAAAACTTCAAGGATATCGCCCCAATAATGGTGGTTGATTGTTCCCGTCAAATTGAACCAATTAAAACAGGACCAGTGGATGTAAAAATTGAACTTAAAACAACACTTCCAGTTCCACCTTTAACAACTATGTATTGCCTTATTCTTCATGACCATGTAATACAATATAATTCAGTTACTGGAGAAGTTAACAAACTTACTTAAATTGACTGTCATGATGTGTAAACTAATACGTAATCAAATAAAAAATCATTTTATCTAACAATATTTTAACCTATTGGGTTCATGCTCAATGATTTTGTTAAAACCAATACTCACCATGTAACCATTCCGAATTCAGTCGATCATCAACTGTGTCAGCAAGTGGACGTGTTTCGGCTTTCACAGTGTTTTATACTAAAATCTTGGCGTGTTACAAGTTAACTTTTAAACACCGTATTTTCAAGTGTGCAGTAACACAGAGGAGTAGACGTCGGACTCAGGCCCGAAGGTGCCAGGTTCGAGTCCCATCTCGGGCGAGTGTTTTTTTAATTCGAAAATTAAAAACAAACAGATAGAAGTGGAGAAGTTTCTCAAAAGGAAACAGATGGAAGGGAAGAAGCTTGCTGGGGCATCGAAAGGTGTCCCATCGAAAGCAAGTAGAAGTAGGTCACCAACGGCATCAGCTACTGGTGGTACAGCTATACAGCAGCGGGACTAGCAACAGCAGACCAGCCAGCACCAACAACAACATCAATAGAAACATCATCAACAACAAAAAAGCCGCCAACGGCATCATCAACTGGGACCTCGCAAGAGGCCCATACAATAACAACAGCAGCTACAATAGCAAGTAGCAAAAGAAGAAAGTCGATTCGGTGCAAGCCGAACGTGGTTAAGCGCCGCTCCACGGTCGCCTCAGCTAAGCTGCCAGCTGCAGGCACGGAGACGGCTCGCAAAGCCAAATCGATAGCAGCAAAAAAAATGCAGCAACAACTTAACACCTCACCATCCGATGACGACATCGAATATGTCTCAGAGGATGGTGAGGTCATGTTCAGGTCCGGGGACAGCAACAGGTTTGCGTTCCTGTCGACTGAGGCGTCCTCGGACGAGGAAGAAGAGGGCGAAGTAGAGGAGGCTCAGAGCATCGTCAATGAGATGTACGACGAAATAGCTAAAATAAAAGAGCGAATGGAGCCATTCCTGCAACTCCTAAGGAAGAAGCAGGAGGCGAGTAGGAGGAGAGAAGCTGAGCTGGCTGAGTTGCGAAAGCAGCAACAGCAACAGAAGCACCAACAACAAAAGCAGCAGCAGCAGCAACAAAAACAGCAGCAAACTAGAGCTGCACCGTCGGCAGCACCCAAGCCACAAAGGGTGCCGCAGCAACAACAACAACAAAAGCAGCCCCAAGTAAACTACAGGGGCGGCACAAAAAGTCCCCAGTACATCGGGGGCCCCAAAAACTGCCACAATAGCAAAAATTGTCCCAGCTGCTGTAGCAGCACCAGTAGCACAAGCTGTAGCATCAACATCAGCACCAGTAGCAGCGACAACAGCAGCAGCACCAGCAGTAGCAGTACCGCCAGCAGCAGCATCTACATCAGCAGCAGTGAAACAGCAACACCAGCAGCAACCACGGACAAAGTCCGAAAAAGTGCCACCCATTCGCACATACAAGGTCGACCTTCAGGACGTAAAACAGGTATGTAAGTCGGCCACTAATAACAATTTCACTTTAAAAATTATTAATGAAGTACAAAAAAGGTATTCGGTTCAATGCTTCATATTGGCCGACTACAAATTAGTAAAAGAGTGTCTTAGAGAAGCCACCGCTGAATTCTTCAGCTTCACCCCTAAGAGTGAAAAACCAAAAACGGTCCTGTTAAAAGGAATCAGTTCCTGCACGGAACCTGGAGAACTCCAAGATGAGCTCCGTTCAAAGGCCAGTGATGACCTCGAATTCGTCGGGGTCAAGCCATTCACCACGGTCAAGTCCAGACGGGAGGGGCTTAAACTGCCAATCTTCCTCGCAACTCTGTCGCCCCAAAGTAGACTGGAGATTCTAAGGAATATCACCGTCCTAGACTACCAGGTTATACACTGGGAAAAATTAAGGAGGCATGACGACATGCTGCAATGCATGCGCTGCCAAAGGTTCGGTCACGCTGCGGCCAACTGCGAATTGCAGTTGCGCTGTGTCAAATGCGCCGAGATTGCAGGTTAGGGACAGAGCGGGTCGAAGACATGGCCCAGCTCAAGTTTCATCTGCGGGAACGAGGGGTACCCTGCTAATTATGGGGGCTGTCCTAAAGTCCAAGAAATACGGGAAAAACAGGCCAGGCAAAAAGCCGCAAGTCTAAACGTAAGCAAGCTCCAACAGCAAAAAGTGCAGTCGTTAATCCCAATATTTCTTACGCCAACTATGCAAAAGGAAGGGGCAATACGAGACAGGCTCCACCACCGGTCGCCCCACAGGCCCAAGTGCCTCAGGTGTCGGCGGGGCAGCCAGACATTGTATCCTTGTTGCTGAGCATTCAAGGCCAGTTGACAGGACTGCAAAGTCAGATCAGGGAGCAAGGCGAAAGAGTAGATTACCTCTACTCTTTGTTGCCTGGCCAAGCGCAAATTCAGGGTTAAGGGCGCGCCGCCGAAGTCGCGCCTCAGGATCCTAGGTTTGAATGTAAATTCATTGATTAGGATCGAACGAAGAGCCACTCTGTTTCAGTTGTTGAAAGACCACAGTCCTGATGTGTTTATGGCTAGCGAAACTAAGCTAAACCAAAAACACAAACTGACTCATAAAAATTACAACATCGTAAGAAGGGATCGACCCAACTCTAATCAAGGAGGTGGTGTTGCAATCTTCATACGTAAAGGTATTAATCATAAAGTCATATACAATAATGATTTGCGAAAGCTTCAGACCTTGGAGGTCTGCGTCATAGGTGTTTCCCTCACTAGAGATAAGGGCTTATATTTGATTGCGGCTTACGCGGTTGATGCTCCGCAGCCAGCTAATTTCATCTCAGAGCTCGAGATTCTTTTAAGAGTACTTAAACTGGGCTTGGAAGAGAACTATTTTATATTAACAGGAGATTTGAACGCCAAACATGGTGATTGGGGAAATCAAACAAGTAACCCAAGAGGTAATCATCTATTTAATTTGATGAATCTGTGCAGCGTTGAGTACGGTGTCGACCTGCTGGCTACTGAAAGGCCATCATACCCAAGGAGCGGTTCTTTTCTGGACCTTTTGCTATACGATACAAGACTGACAGTAACTGACAAAGTGGGTAATCACCCGCGAAATTGTCTACAGACAATCGACTACGACAGCGACCATTGCGGCTTGGCTGCTCTAATGCAGATACCCAACGAGCTTGTGGAACTGGAGGAATTCGTACCAGCGCACTCTTACAATTATAGTAAGATGCGCTGGCCACGTTTCACCCAAGTTCTATCAAGAGAACTCCGCTCGAGTGACATATCTCCGCCAAACAACAGAAACTTGACAAACTATGAAATCGACCAACACCTTGAACAGATGGACAGTATAATTAAACGAACAATGGAACGGACATTACCGAAGTACAAAGAACGCGACCAAACAAACGCTTACAATAACGCTACTATAGACGCACTGCACAGACATAAAAGCGGACTACTGACAAGACTTAAGAACTTGTACAGACGATTCACAGACCACCACGACATGGAGATTAGGACACTGAAGGCGTCAATTAAAAACGTCAACACCCTGATCAAGGAAAATTACAGATTGTCTATTAATTTGTACTGGGACCAGAAAATTCGGCCCGTTAACTCTAGCGACCCGAGTATGTTCCCGCAAATTAATAAGATTTTCCGAAAAAATAATCATAACGACCTTCCGTGTCTTAAGCTCCAGAGAACGACAGAGAACAGAGACGTACTTCTGACAGCGCAAATTAATCCAGAAGAAGCCGTCTTGGACAATGACTTCTTTGTGATTAAGGATCCGCAGGAGAAAGTGGAGACAATTGGTGCTGCTTTCCAGCAAGTGTATAAGGTGAATGCCTGCACTCGCCCGAACTACGACCTGGAAAACAGGGCCCTACTTCACCACTTTTACCTGAAGAATGATATTACTCATTGGCGATCCGAGAACTGTGATTTCACCCGGTTTGATGACGATTTCTTAGCGAACGCTATAATCGCCGAAAGAACGGGTTCAAGTCCCTTGCTCATCACGAAGGTAGAGCTCCAGCTCATCCTCAATTCAATAAAGAATAAAAAGTCAGCAGGTGTAGATGGCATACCCAACATTGTGTTAAGACATTTACCGACTGAAGCTATTGACATTTATACTACACTGTTCAACAACGCGCTGAATAATGCATATTATCCAGTGCGTTGGAAAACAGCTGTGGTGCATCCTCTCCCGAAAAAGGGAAAGGACAACTCCAACCCTTCAAATCTTCGTTCATGCCGCGTCTAAGCTTGTTTCTGATATCCAATGGAACAAGTCCAAGAAACAATGCACGGGTGCTGTTCTGGTGGATTTAGAGAAAGCCTTCGACACCGTATGGTTAGAAGGGTTGTACCTAAAACTCACCAGACTAGGCATCAGTAAGCCATTATTGTATATGCTTTATGATATGCTCAATGGTAGAAAGTTTGTTGTCAAAAGTGGCAATGTAACCTCTACCAACATCTTCGAAATCAAAAACGGTCTTCAACAGGGAGCGGTCAATTCGCCGATCCTCTTCAGCATTTATACCAGTGATCTGATAGGTGGCCTAACTAAAGCAATTGCGTATGCCGACGACCTGATTGCGTACAGAACGGCCCGAAAGGTTGAGGTTATTAGAATTCTCTTGCAGCGTGACTTCGAGAGGATTCAGCGATATTGCGACGACTGGAAACTGAAAATAAATGTCCAAAAGTCGGAGACAATTCTGTTCCGAACTCCGTTGGCTAATGCCACGAGAGATACATGTAAGAATTGGCGCAAGATGGTTATTGTTGGGCCTGACCGGCGGCCATTGGCGTGTAAAAGTGTAGTGAAGTACCTCGGTATCTGGTTGGACCAGTATTTGTATTTCGACAGGCATATAAGTGCTGCTCTGACCAGAGCCCGAGGAGCCCTCGCTCTGACGAAACGGCTGTTTTACAGCAGCCGGCTTGACCCCAGGGTGAAGGTAATTTGCTACATGGCCCTCATACGGCCAATGCTAGTCTATGGTTGTCCTGTTTGGTTCAACATTGCCCCTTCCCAAATGGAGAAGTTTCGGGTGTTCGAGAGGCAGTGTCTCCGGATATGTCTCGGTTGGTATCGGACACCAGAATCTTCTTATTTACATTATTATTCAAACGAGGTCTTATACAACGGAGCTCGGATCAACAGAATTGACAATTTCGTGATAAAACTTGTTCGGGGTCACATTGCGAGAGCTATGACTTCGACCAATAATTTGATTTTCGGGGCGTTCTATTTAAACGACGAATACTTCGGTATGGCACGCTTGAGCGGCTTTATCCCACCAGAGGCATTCCTCTATTTAGACCAATGCGGCTTGATACAGGATAGATTGGCAGTACCGCTTATCTACCACGTCAGGCGTAGAACCGTGGACCGGCGACTCTTAAACGAACAAGACGTCCTCGCCCGAGAGGGAGCGGAGCTCCGGTTCAGTAGGGCTGTTTCCGAACAGGACCGTTTTGATAGGAGAAAGCAGGAGAACCAGTTTTGGTGGCTAAAAGAAATTAACATGGGGTAAACCGTGGTGGGGTAGTTTGTAGGTAGGTTAGGGGTAGTTTTAAGTTTTATTTTAAGGACGTAGCATGTAAGTAAATAATAATAAAAAGTCAAAGATGTTAGTTTTTGAAATTTTCTAACAAAATAAAAAAAAAAAAAAATAGTTCATAGGCCGAAAGGCATTAGTTTTAAGTATTCATGAATTTCTTAGAGCGCCTGTTTAGGGCCAGTAAGTTAGATTTAAGTATCATTAAGTAGGCTAGTTTTATAAATTTTGTCTAGTATGTAAGTAGTTTTAAGTTAATAATGAATAAAAATTTGAAATTAAAAAAAAAAAAAACCATTCCGAATATAAAAACAATATTCTACTTCTAGTTTTTTTTATTTAATTAAAACCTGAAAATCGCATTTTTTCACATATGACAAAATCTAAGGCGACGAATTGTAAATCTAAGAGGGTAAGAACGGCGTGGGACTATTTTGACGATAAAATCCAAAAGGTAGGGAGCTATGGTTAGAGAGAAAGTGACGTTTTCCGATCTTGGTCTATAGGTCTTACACTGAGTCTTTGTTATCACTTGATGATCCCTTGTCCTGCAAATATTGTCAGAAATAATCTGAATGTGATCATTGCCATCAGCGTTAAGAACGGCTTCTTTGATTGCTTCAAAATTAACTTTTTTTGATGCTGAGTAATTTAAGCATAATCCCTTTACCTTGCAAGTAACCTCTTCAGTGTTGTCTTTTTCAATTAAGACTATGTAGGCATAATTCTTAGGTCCTCCGCTTACAAATTCTGTTATGTAACTTCCTTCGCCGAAGCATTCTAGTTCGTCAGTCATATCTCCAATCATGTTGCCAGTTTCAGGATCACTATCCCCTTCTCTGCTTACGAATATTACAGAATCCGTATCGGAGTACAACACTCGTTTACCTAATTCCACCAAATATTCGTAGAGCTTTAAACGCGCTTGTGTAGTCGTATATTCTGCAATGCAAACATTAGCTGTGTTCAGCAGCTTAGCAGATTCTTCTTTATATTGATAGTTCAATATTAAATTTGTTTCATTCACAGGAAATATTGAACAGACGTTCACGAATGATTTGTTATTAATTCATACAATTCAGGATGTTTGGGGTTGGTTTTCTCTTTGACCAAATTTACCCCAAAATGAATTAAGAATAAGTTTTGCCAAAGATCTTTTACCTTCATTTTTCATTATTTCGGAATAATCAAGCTCGATATTTTCAATTTTGAGGAAATTAGTAATACAATTAGCCTTATCTTCTTTCGTTATAAAAACTGTAGGTTACCCCGACGCTTCTTGTTTAATTTTTAAAAATTTATCCATCATAGCGTCAAATAAGCCTCTTGAATTTGCATTTTTATCATACTGTATGGTATCATATTCCCATATTTCGAAAACTGTAATTATTGTATAACCTGTCTTAATGGCTTTAACAACTTCTTCATTTACAAATGTTGCACATAAAGCTCTTCCACTATCAGAATGAGAACAAATATCATCACTACACACTTTATCGCTGCAAGATCTGCACAAGGTAAACATCAGTTTGTTATTTTGTTTGATGGGAAGAACAGGATGAAATGTTGATCCGGAGGTAATATTTTGCATTTGATTAAACCACTGATTTTTTCAAATTTTAAATTGGAACATTCGACAGAATCTCTGTGTATTTTTGGGTTTCCAATGGGAAATTTTCCATATTTACACACCCAAGGATATAAGGAACAATATATTTTATAACACAATATATTTTATTTGTTCTCCTTCCTTGCATTGATAGTAGCTAGATGTGTTACCAGTTCGTCCACCATAAAAAGCTTCACGAGGATCGAGCGGAGATTTTTCAACGAGATGATGTGTTCTTAAAAATTCAATGCTCGTGTCCTTAAACAGAGACAACTTTTTTTATAAAATGGCATTCCCATTCTTCGATGACATCATACTTGCATGACTTTAAACGAGCTGTTTTTGCTAACGTCCTTTCAAACCTTCGATTTAAAGTTTCAAATTTATCAACAGTGAGAGGTTCATTCCTATTATATTTTTGAAATTCAGGATGACTATGATAATAACACCCATAAAATTCAAATATTTGTTTACTTTCCTCGCAAAATCCATCAACTTTGACTCCGGCAACAACTGCTTCTTGACCGTTTGAAGAATGTTTAATTTTAATACGTCCTTGTTTTGCCTCCAAAATTAAACCATTGAATTGCTACCTTCGATTGGTTGTCGACGTTTCTGTAACCGTTTTGCGGTATAATTCCAATTGTATTTTCAACGAGGAAGTTTCGTCGGAATACTAGATTGCATGCAGATGTAATCGTAGTAGACTCCAAGAATGGTTCAACATTACATTGAAGAAGAAACAAATTTCTAAATTTAAGACAAGTATCAGTTAAAATTTTTACATCACTGACACAGTAGTCCACAAGATCACGTTCCATTATAAAGTTATCATCTTTATGTTCTTCATACCATTTAAAGAAAACTTCACGTTCAGCTGTTTTCATCGAGTCAGGTCCGTAATATTTATAATGAAGTAATTTTCCATTGTATGTAGCATTTTCTGTCGTGTTGAAAAAGTGAGAGAAATAACCTTTCTTTAAAGTTGATGGTAAATCAAAAGCTTTTGGTAATTTCGATAATGCCATTGGGAAATATTTGAGGGAATCTATAAATTTTACATTTCCAACCTGCATGAGAATTATTTTTGTTCCACGCATGATCAATTGCGGTTTCAGACTGTATTTTTCAAAATGTAATTCAATATAAATTCAATCACTGTTTTGAACACCTGACGAATCTTTAAAGTTAGGCACCACGTCTGTGGTTTCAACTTGATTTCTATAACTACACTGCTGGCAGAAATGCAGATTATCTATGTCAATACATAAATTGCATCTTTTCTGGAAAACACACAAATTAGGCTTATGTAATTTGAATGAAGAGCCATCTGATTCTTTTTCTTGGCGACTCTCAAAATCATAAAAAATGTAAAGACATTTGTGGAAATTTGGTTTTCTTGTATTTGGTATCATGTATAGCATTGGTGATTTTGCGGGACATATATCTTGCATGTGTGACAAAAATATTCACCGCACACATGATCACTTTTTCCAGTAGTTTGCAGGCAATTTAGACATCTTTTGACTTCATCACACATAGATTGTTGTCCTGAACTTGAAGATTTGTGGTTCTCGAAACATATTTTACCTCGAAAATTTCGATTACATTCTCCACAGAGAATCTTATTAGCAGTTGTTTTGCAAGATGGTGTTTTGTTGCTTTGTGGACAAAATTTAATACATCTGTGTGCTTTTTTATTATCATACGACTTATGACATGTCTCACAATAGTAGGAACAACAGAATGCAGCTGTTAATGAAATTATTACATTGAAATGATTTTTGTAGTGATGTAAATAAATTCTTTTTCTGTTTGGTTCATCTGATACTATCCCTTCGAATATTACTCTTCTTCCTTTTGTTGCATATTCATAAACCGTAATTATATAATCGGCTAGATATCTCTGAAATTCTTTCAGTTCTTCTATACCACAACCATCGAATGGTACAGTGATATTGGCATTATTAACCAATATTTCCGCTCTTATTTTTTGCAGTTTTCCCACATCATTTCGCACTTTGTAAGCATCTGATGACTTGTCCGCATATGCTACTGCTACTACTATAAGGGTCGGGGTAAACACAAGTTATCCTTATTTTTGATGGATATGATCCCACGTTTTTTAAGGCATTCTTCCTCATATGAATTGTCATGAGATTCGTGGGTATTCCCTCTACCTGAAGGTAGTTTTATGGAAGTAACCGTTAATTCGAAAGTATCTGTGCAGAATCCTTCCGAGTTACTTCAAAATATTTTAAGCATCATTTCCCATAAATCCTCAATTTTAAATTCTGATGGATTCAGTTCCAGTGCTGCTGATTGATCTCATGTCGAGTGTTAGGGTCCTTTAGTCTGTCCGTGTTAAACTTGGGCGTTCTGGTGTTCGAATTCGATCTCCGAATCGCAGATGTACGTAATCTAAGGGTAGCTACCATAAGATGGTGATCGCGGGCAAGCCCCATGTCAGCACCTCTTCTATTCCTGACATCTAAGAGACTGCTTCTGAACCGACGGCTGATCGCGAAGTGATCAATTTGGTTGGAAGAAGCTTGTCTGTCTGTTGACACCCAGCTAATTTTGTGGCACGTTTTATGTTCAAACATGGTGACGCCAATCACAAGACGGTTAGCGTTGCAGAAGTCCACAAACCTCTCACCATTGTCATTGCAACTACCAACTCCATGCTTTCCCATGACGTGCCTGAGCCCTTCGTTGTCGTTGCCAACCTTGGCATTCAAGTCTCCCATTACCATTATGATGTCTCCGCACGGTGTGTTGTTGTATACCGCACTTAGCCGACTGTAAAAGCCTTCTTTCTCTTCATCCGGGGCGAGTTCCGTTGGGGCGTAACACTGAATGATGGTGATGTTGCATACTCTACTCTGGAATCTGGCCTTATTAATACGTTCACCTAGTGGCTCCCATGAAATTAGACTATTGATAGCTGTTTTGGTTAGCAACAGCCCAACTCCAGCGTCCCGAGTGCTTCCAGGTGCTTTTCCAGAATAGAGTAGCACAGTGTTACGTGTTGGAGACTTGTACTTTCCCGATCCCAACCATCTTACTTCACTAATCTCTAAGATATCCAACCTATACCGCATGAATTCTCTCTCTAGTTGGAGGAATCTGGAGTTGTGAGGACCTTCGTTTCCTGCTTCCAGGAGCTTCTTCACATTCCAGAAACCAATCTTTGTCCGGGTACAATAGCCAAAAGTCGTCAACGTGTGATCAATCCTTATCCGAGGCGTAGTTTCGGTTTCGTTAGCACAATTTCATTCAGTTACGAATGCTAACCTCCGTAACCTATCCCAGAGAAAGCTGGGAGCTCCGCACTTACAATTTTAGCTTATTTTTTAAATAGGTACCTATACAAAAATAATTACCGGGGACCACCACGGGGAGGTAAAGTAAGCACTTCGTCGTGCCTGAAAGTTGCGCTGCTGGCCTATGCCAAGTTATAGGCAGTCAACAGTTACCCGATCAGACACGGCGCAGGTCCTCATCAGACACGGCGCAGGTCTGATGCGTTCTTAAAATTCAGCCAACCACTTCCTCTCTCCTTAGAAAATCCTTTTCCATTAAACGTCACTCCAACCTTGTCCATAGCCCCCACACCCTGATATGCAAATTTAAGTGCCTCTTCAACGGCAATTCTTACCCATGTTATCTGCTCTGCTCCTTTGGGAATAGGACTGATCCTAAACTCTATTTTGTTGGCCTTCAGGTTGAACCGCTTTACTTTTGTTTCAGTGGATGAAACTACCTCATATCGCTATTGAATAAAAACAAAATTATCAATATTTTCTTTGTTTTTTTTTTTTTGTTTTTTAAACCAAATATTCTATAATTTACTTTTTCTTCAACGGGTGGGAGGAAATCAAGTTTTGGTTGCCCTCCTGGAAGTGATGCTTCAGAAACTTTCAAAAAATAGCCTGAGAACAGAGCTATTTCTTATTCTGAAAGTTCATTAAAGTTAGAAGGTAAAAAATACCTTAAAGCTCTCCATTTCCCAAAGAAATTTTGGACCGTATTTCGTAAGAGTTTTCTTCCCATTTTTTATGAAGTAGGTAATGGATTGAAGATCGCTTATACTTTTTAATGGTTTAACCATACCCAAGTTATTTAATTTGTTCAAAAATAGAGAACTCATTTTGGATTTTTATTTTTCTACTGATCACTGCAAGTTCACAATTAAACTAACCAATCTTTTTTAAAAAATCTTCTATACACCAAAACAAAAACTATGAACAGAAACACCCATTTAGCTCACGCCCTATAAATACATATCCGCATTTATTGTCCATTTGACAAATGCAACCACATGCATTTAATATCAACATAACAATTTTTCTTAATGTTGTAGAATTTTTCATTACTTCTCTTCAAATCTAATACATCGCTTCACTTCATCTTGAAAAATCGTTTGTCTTCAGATATCAATTTAAATTTAATAGCAATTTGGCCCGTTACGGAATTCAATTTTTTTTCTTTTAAAAAAACATTAGAACAAATCTAATCGTGTTGATTCATCCCCATTTGAAACGAGAGCTAGGCTAGGTATGCAACGCAATGCTTTTATTACCCCAGGGCAGCGAGTGGTTAGGGATAGTAAGGTATAAAATTTTAATTGTTCTTTGTCTATAATTTATGCTAGAAAATTAAAACTCTATCTCAGTCGAGAGATACATCCAATACATCATCGGATCACTTCATCCTAAAAAATCGTTTGTCTTTAAATATCAAATTAACCTTAATAGCAATTTTTAAATGAAATTTATATCTTTTTGAAAATTATTATTTTCCGACCGACCGACCGACCGGTAGCAACCACCACCAAACACATTACCCACACCCAGGCTTGCCAGATTGGGCTATTTATCGGAAATTGGGCTATATTTTTCCAAAATTGTCGACAACTATTTCACTATGACAGCCCAATCATAAATGGGCTATAAATAGCCCAAATCTAATCTTGGCGATATATTTTTTCGTACAAATTAAATTGTATAGATTGGCATCACTCTTTATTCTCTGAATATACATATATAGGTACTACTCTACTCTGGTTTTGACATTTCAAATCAACTGCAACAATCTTCACTTTAATTCCATTTATTCCGGAATTTACTTTAAAAAAAAGCAAATATAACTTAAAATTAACTGTGACTGACAAATTCGATTCCTCATTCCTCAATATAGGGAAATGGGGAAAATATAAGAAAATTTACAAAAAACAATGGGAATTAATATAAATTTAACCAAAATATATACCAGTATAATACCAATGACCACGATGATAACAATGACTCTGATGAAGATATATGTAACAGTTTTTGAATGATTTTCAAAAGTTACATAATATATATGTGAAAATATTTTTAATACTTCTTTTTTATGAAAACATTTTTTATTGGTATTGGGCTATTATTTGGGCTACTTTATCGGCTCCGATTTTGGGCTACAAAAATTTCTAAATTGGGCTATCGAACTAAGTCAAGACCTGGCAACCCTGCCCACACCCACCACGGTCATCACGATCCATCCACCGCACATTCTCCAAATATCCAAAACTACTTTACACACATCTTCTTTAAACTCCCTCCATACCACAATAAATCCCTCATCCCTCACACTGCCCCAAACTCCAAACACACATTTTTATTAATTATTACATTTACATCATCACCACCGACACACAAACTACCCTACCACACCCCACGGGCTCTTCCTCACTTCTATTCAAATCCAATTAAACATTTGCGATTCTCAACATCACAAACCAACCCTTCATGATCATCACTTCCGCATAAGGCGCCGCGGCGTGCGCCAAACAATACATCAAACACAATACCGCACCAATAAAAAACCCATTAAAAACTATTCAAAACAAAACCCATTAAAAAAGCCATAAAAAAAATTCCCATGTTCAACCGCCGCGCGGCACCGCACATTCTACTTAGCTGAGGCATTTTTAAGCCCAAATGGCATTCTTGTAAACTCAAAATGCCCATATCTAGTAGAGAACACAGTTTTCGCTTGGTCTCTTGGATCTACTTGTATTTGGTGGAAACCTTTTACAAGATCCACATGGTAAAATAGTTACATTTATTGTTTGTTCATTTAATTTACGATAGTCGATGACTAGTCGCCATTTTTTATTGCCATCACCACTTTTTTTGGTACCACCCAAAGTGGAGAGTTGAACAGACTATTGCTATGTTTAATAATTCCTTGATGAATGATGAAGCATTTCTTCGACTTGTTTGCCTACTTCTTCGCGAAATGCTTCGGGATACCTATACAATTTGCTATATACTGGTTTTTCAGTATGAACCTATGTTTAATTAGATTTGTAGATGTCAAAGTATCGCCCTCTTTATAAAATAGATCTTTAAATGAATTGATTAAATTTTTCAGTTCGAAAGTGTCTTCAGAATTTAGGTGAGAAACAAAGGTGTCATTAAAATGCTTATTTCTTTCATTAATAAGTAGGTAATTCTAAAGAATAATGTGTCAACAAATTTTCGAAATAAGATTTTTCGTCTTTATTTAAAAATATTGGGATATTAGATTCTTTTGTGATTAGTGATCTATTTTTGTAATCTATAACGGCTTCTAAGACTAGATACTAAAATGTTGTTTCCTATAATGCCGTCGAAATATTCATGAAAATTAAATTCTAAGAAATGAATTAAGAAGTTTTTTCTTTTGAAATAAATAAAGGAAATCTGTATTAGACATTTGTTTGAACCTTTCGATTTAAAACTCTTAACGTATGAGTATCGTTATTTATTTTCCATTTTGGATTGCAAATGTTAGGGTTTATTATACTAAATACTAAATAAATAAAGGAAATCTGTATTAGACATTTGTTTGAACCTTTCGATTTAAAACTCTTAACGTATGAGTATCGTTATTTATTTTCCATTTTGGATTGCAAATGTTAGGGTTTATTATACTAAATTCAGCGCCTGAATCTATAATAAACCTAAGTTTTCTGACTGAGGTGTCAATTGCTTATAGGGTAGTTGTTTGGGCCTGATATATGTATGAAAATTTGGTTGATTTTCCTCCACATTTACTGAAATACCCATAGGTTCAGGATTAGAATTACTAATGTTCTGGGAGTTTTTTTTAGCTATAACCCCTACTTTGTGTATTTCGTGAAGTTCCTGATCTATTATTACTTTGATTATGTTGTCTATTTTTAAAATTATTCCTTAAATTATTTTGGTTTCGATTCGTTTGTCCAGAGTTTTCATAGTTAAAAGAATTTTGGTTACATGGTCGGCTTGAATTCTGTTGGCCTGCAAAATTCTTGGTCTGCCTGTATTTATTTTTTGAAAATGAACTCGTATTTTGATTTTGTTGACCAGGTTTATAATAGTTAGTTGTCAAATAATAATTTTTGGCAATTTTTAAATGAGTGTAATTTAAATAACTGCTTATAATTACACTACGAACAGGTTCTGGCAATCCGTATTTAAAGGTATTGTTTTGGAATTGCAACATAAAAAGGCAATTCTTATATTGCTTGCAACTTCGTTCCTTACGTTGAGTCCTATCAAGTGAGCACAGTTTAATCTACAGAGTAGATCATTTAATTTTTTATAAAAAATTTCTATAGTTGTGTAGCACCGACAAACCCTAATTTTATCTATAATTTCGTCGACCGATTCTTTTTCCGCATGAGTTTTAATCAGAATAATTTTAATTTCTTTTCATGTGGTAAGATGACATTCAATAGAGTTTTTATGGCATTACCAATTATTTTGTCTCTAATCGTTGACATTACTAATTGTTTGTAGATATTATCGAAGGTATTAAAAATTGGTAAAAATATTTCTACCTGACTGATGAAATTCGCTAAAGCATCTCTCGCCCTCGAATGGTGTCATTCGATTTAGGGTATTACTGACTATTTTAAATCTTGCATTTATTTTTAGCTGCTCCATTTTATTGTAATAGAAAAAATTATGAACTCACGAATTATGCTAAAATTTGGTTTGATTTTAAAACATTATTAGTATCAGAAGTGCTTGCTACACTATTTGTACCTACTATTATCTTAAGAATTTAGAATTGTGAATGTTTTTTTTTTGATTTTTTTTTTTTCTTATTACAAAGAACACAAATTTAATTGTATAGGATTTAAAAAAAGATTTATTGTAATGTAACTTATCGTTTTATTTCGATTTTCCTCCTATGGTGAAGTTCTTCTGGTGTTGCAAAAAAATCTATGGTGTCGTCGTTATCTAGTGTCTGCATTAGGTTTTTTCGATACAGTTCTTTCCAAATTTCACACGTAGCACTTATGGTGTTATTGGATTATGAACTCGTCGCCTTTAGAGTACGGGAACGAGTACCGAAGATCAGTTGGTGATTTTAAAATATCACTAGTTTTTTTATGAATGTTCGGTACCTTTAGAGTACCGGAACGAGTACCGACTGCGCCAATAAAGATTGAAAAAGAAAAGTTTTATTCTCTTAATATTACGAGCTCATGATACAATCTGACGGTATTATGGATTTGTCAAGAGCTTAAATAGTGTTCTTGCAGCTTGCAGGTGCACATCTAGATAGAGAATTGGCTTAGACTATTTTCTAGAACGAAATGTGATAGTTTTGTTTGTTGAAGAATTGATGCAGACAATTCTTCGAAAATTAAAGTTAAATTTGTTTCTATATTAAAGTCAAATTTGTTTCTTTAGAATTGAAGACGATTCTTTAGAAATTATAATTGAATGTTTGTTTTTAAAGAATTGTTGATGTTGTGGCGCGATTTATTGCAAATTTTAAATTAGAGTCGTCCACCAATGAAGAACGTTGCTGGTTGGAGAAAGGTAAGGATACAAAATAATGGGTTGGAAGAGATACATAGATGGTCTGATTCATCTCTTAATTGTTTTCCGAACCGTATTAATTGCTTTTTTTTGAATTTTCATTTTCACTTTTTAACAAAATTAAATTGCGACGAAACTTATTGACTTCAGTTTGATTAAATAGTATTGGAAATTAAAGACAGACGATACCTTTTTAGCTGTCGTGCAAATGATATCGTTTTGACGTTATCACTTTGACGATTATCGTCTTACATGAATTGTATCGTCTGACGATAATCGTTTTACGGAATGACCCCCCTGTTCTATTTTTTTTATAGATTTATATACATATTTCGAATTCTTCTAAGGTGTCTAAGGTTTTCCCTTCCTTACATAAATGCAGAGGTGTTAGATTATTGTCGAAACCTTCTGTTCAAACATGAACATACCATTATCTATAGATAACCCAATGCGTGTGTGAAATAAAGATAAGACAGAGCGTCCTTAGCATACACTGACGGTTATCTACAGATACTTACATTTACATTTAGGATAAGATAAGAAAATTTTATGTATAGCATAACGCAGTGAAATAAAATTTAGTATTAATTCGACTTACAACCGAGTTTTACTCAACATTTGGTCCTTCGAGTAAGATTAAAAATTTTCCCCCACCAGTGGTAAGAGATTTTTAATGAACGAACAAGTGACAATTTAGCGTTATCAGAGCTACAAATACTGATAAAGTTAAAAAAGCGTTGTCAGAGCTAAATACTGACAAGTGAAAACAAAAAAAAAACACATATAAAAAAACAAACAAATTCAACAATGTCAGCAGATCATCTAAAAATAACTGAAAAACAGTTTGAAATCATAAAATACTTTCAAAAAATATTAAAGGAAGGAGAAAGTGTAACAACGCTGAGGGAAAGTCAAGAAATGCTTATCTATGCTGAAAAGAATCTTAAAGCATTCAAGGAAAAGGACAAGCTACTTCATAAGCTTTGTATTATTGAGGTTCCCGATTTGAAGAAGGAATGGATAAAAGTAGTAGAGAACTACCTTCAGAAAATTCAAAAAAGACATACAATAATGGATAATTTAAGAAAAACAATTGACGAGGCAAAATTAGAGACCACTTCCTCTCCTTATGTCAAAAACATATATATTGGAAAATTGAAACGATGGAATGACCGACTGCAAGTTGAGTTGTCTAAGATGAATCCAATACAAGAAGAGGCATTCAGAGAGTCAAAAAATTGAACTGCCTAGATTCAATGAAGGAGTTGGGTGTATAGTTTCCGACTCACTATGCGAGAAACGACAATATGAAAAATTCATGACAGAGAAATTCTGAAATCTATAAAACAAAATACGAACAAAGGACGAAGAAGTAAAAGAGGAAGAAGACGTTTCCGATAAGGCAATTGCAATTATAGATGAAGATATAAACAAAAATGTTGAAGACGTCGAAAAAACGAACTTACATAACTAAAGCTCGCAATGCAATTGCAGGTGAAAAAATTGATGATAAACCAAAATCTGATCGGATTGAGATCTTCTCAGAAGACATAGAAATTAAAGATGCAACAAAACCAACAGAAGAACAAACTAATGCCCTCGAAGAAGCAGAACTTAGCGATGAAGAATCGCTCGAGTGTTTGGTTGGAAATGCAAAGACATGCCAAGCTGAAGATAAAGTTACATTTTTCTTTGGTCAAGCGGTTTGTTTGAAGCTCAGTCCAGAGAAGACTCAAGCGAAAAGTGATGATTCGGAGGAGAATAATTGCAAAGATAATACAGACAAGTCGGAGGAGGTGGTGAAAATTGCAGAGACAACTTACGGCGAGAATCATTCAGAACCTGAGCCGGATGAAAAGAGTCCTAAGATTTCTTCTCCTATAGAAAAGAAAACAAATAAGCCAGCACGTCCTTCGCCAGAATGCAGAGACACAATAAGAGCAGTAAGTGAAAGACTTTCAAATGTTGTCAAAGAAGGCAACACCATGAGAACATTGGGACTTCACAGGGATCCAGATCAAGACGAGTTCCGATTTGCAATTAAGTCAACTAATGTAATAAGCAGTTCAAAAACCAAAAAAGGTGTGTTATCAAATATTGCAAAAATATTCAACCCTATTGGATGGTTTGCTACAGTCAATATTAGACCGAAAATATTCATACAAAAATTATTGCAATCAAACTATGACTGGGATGATGAACTTGATGAAATCATGAAGGCGAGAATGATCTACTTAAAATCCAACCGGACTTGGAAAGGTTCAAGGAAGAAAAATACTCGTATTATATTAAAGGCTTGGACGTTTACCACATAAGCGATCAAAACGGATTTATTTTAAGTAGCATTTTTATTATTTTGTTATGTATTATCATACGGGGCATAATATTCATAAAAAGAATTTTTCATTTTCTGGCCCGCAGAATGTTCAAACATGAACATACCATTATCTATAGATAACCCAATGCGTTTGTGAAATAAAGATAAGACAGAGCGTCCTAAGCATACACTGACGGTTATCTACAGATACTTACATTAACATTTAGGATAAGATAAGAAAATTGTATATATAGCATAACGCAGTAAAATAAAATTTATTATTAATTCGACTTACAACCGAGTTTTACTCAACACCTTCTACGGAAGGTTTTATAACAATCAACACCTGAACGCATTTTGTGTAATACTCATGCACCAAAGAAGAAAGTATTTGGGGCACTACAAAGTAGAAGAAATAAATAAATAAATAAATAAATAAATTAAATTAGAGGAAGAGCTGAAAAATGATTACCTTACCCAATTCTAGAAGGGGACACAAAAGATCTTTTATGACGCAATATAATAAACCCAAACTAAATTCATTCTTTCATTTTCAAATATAATATGCATATTTCACCAGAGTACAATGAAATCAATTGAAAACAAATATTTTAAGTAGAGTTACAGCAAAAATCAAGAGTGGACAAGATTCCGAGCCTGAGTAGTTTCAGGGTATAAAATAATAAAACATAATAAATCTCCTTAAAAGTGTCCAATGTGAACACCGTAAATTATTTACAAATTGTTTTAGATTAATATTATATATAATATAATATAATATAATATAATATAATATAATATAATATAATATAATATAATATAATATAATATAATATAATATAATATAATATAATATAATATAATATAATATAATATAATATAATATAATATAATATAATATAATATAATATAATATAATATAATATAATATAATATAATATAATATAATATAATATAATATAATATAATATAATATAATATAATATAATATAATATAATATAATATAATATAATATAATATAATATAATATAATATAATATAATATAATATAATATAATATAATATAATATAATATAATATAATATAATATAATATAATATAATATAATATAATATAATATAATATAATATAATATAATATAATATAATATAATATAATATAATATAATATAATATAATATAATATAATATAATATAATATAATATAATATAATATAATATAATATAATATAATATAATATAATATAATATAATATAATATAATATAATATAATATAATATAATATAATATAATATAATATAATATAATATAATATAATATAATATAATATAATATAATATAATATAATATAATATAATATAATATAATATAATATAATATAATATAATATAATATAATATAATATAATATAATATAATATAATATAATATAATATAATATAATATAATATAATATAATATAATATAATATAATATAATATAATATAATATAATATAATATAATATAATATAATATAATATAATATAATATAATATAATATAATATAATATAATATAATATAATATAATATAATATAATATAATATAATATAATATAATATAATATAATATAATATAATATAATATAATATAATATAATATAATATAATATAATATAATATAA